>CM021100.1:601853883-602091961 GCA_007115665.2 Sequoiadendron giganteum | reverse complement strand
CACTTTGTGTCTGCTACACTCAATGTGAAGAATAGAGTGGGAGACCCTATCTGGTTGATCATATTTGTTAGGTCATAATGACACTTGTTCCAATATGGTCTTGTGCCTCGAATTGAAGATCCAAAGTGCATGAGCTCTTTAGCTAATTGTGTGTCAAGGAGGTTTTTCAAGTGTGCACAAAGGTTTTCAATAGTTGTGGGGATGTTTTCTTCTACATTTTTTTTAATGAAAACTGCTGTAAGTCCTTGGCCATGGTGTCACAACATAAGATTGAACATAAAATATCAAAACCTTGGATGCCTCCCAAACCTTTGGTCATGGAATTTCATCAAGTGCGGTGCATACTCGTGCATTCAGACTTCCCTAATCTATGGTTGCATTTGTAGTGCAACCCCATTGGGAAAGAGTGTTGGAAATGCCATATCAAACAAGCATTTGGTATTGTATTCATTTATTGGTGATGAGTTCATCTCGGGCCAATCTATAGTGGTATTTGTGTTGTCCTCAAGCTCTAGTGCTTGCTTAATAATTTCTAGCTCGCGACGTCTATTTGGAAACTTAGCCATAAATGATGATGTGTGTACTATTCTGTCATCAATTTCATCTTCATCAATGGTGTTCCCACTATTTGGCACCTTTGTACATTCGCTAGTAGCAATGGTGTGCAACATGCTTGAATTATCCGTACTAACTTCAGGAATTTGAGCCAAGCCATCAACACTTATGGTAACATCATTATAGTATGGGTCATATTTTTCACTTTGTATTGCAATGCATCTCTAATGTGACATCTAGTTACATAACAATCATAGAAATTTCCTGTAGTGTGTAGCCTTCAAACTATGAGCACATCCAAGTCTTCTATCCTTCGAGGGAGAACTTTTGTAATGTTTTTGATATCTTGTGGGAAGCTAATTGTTTGACCGCTATATTTATACTGCCCTCCAAGAGCATGGGCTACTTGTAGTACTGGGTTCACTCTAGCAATGAGCATTTCCTCCACTTGGGTCAGTCTTTTTAGCACAACAGGTTGCTCTCCTGGGTCCATGTTGTTGAGTGAGGAGATTCGATGTATACCTCTCTCATTAAAACATCTTTTGCAAGTAGCATGAGTGTTCGATGAATGAAGAAGCATGCCTGGGTAGTTTTCCTTGCATATAATGCATGTTTTCCTATTGGAAAGTGCATCTATCTTTTGTTGAAAGCTTTTCATTATTTTTATGAAGGTAGCAGTTTTGTTGAATGATGTTCGATCTTCTATATCTTGTTGTGTTTGCATATGTTGACCTTGACATGTTTGTTTTTGTAAATTTTTAATGTGTTTCTTTGTTGTTATTTCATCTCTATGATGAGCATAGTAATTGTGGTTTCTCTCATGATCACGTAGTCTTTGTCCTTCTCTTTGGTGGGGTTCAATTTGGCTAGAGTGAAACTTTTTCATCCGCCTTCGAGTGGCTATCACTTCTTTATGTCGAGCATAGTAATCTTGATTTCTCTTTCGGGTTTGTTGTCTTCTAATCTCTAGTTGTTGCAAGCAAGCTTGGCTTGTTTCAGGGCATTGGTCTGCCATCTGTATTGTGGGAATGCAAGGATGAATTAGTAATAAGGGAAGCATAAACACACTTGAAAAACTATATGTGGCATGAACACAACATATGTAAAGTGTACAATGCTAAAAGAAGTACATTTTGAATATTTATAATTCCAAACAAACACACACACACCCATACACATATATAATGGACAATTATCCTAATTTAATGTTCTCCACACAATTCAAAAAAATTGCAGGAAGGTATATTAAGGTAAAAGAATACAATTTCTTAGTTAAGCAACCCAATTAAATATATCTATGAAAAAAAAAATAGAAATCAAAAATTACATATTCAACTCATAGTTTTTAGAACTAATATCTATTAAATTGTAGTTTTAAGATAGTTTTAGATGACATCATGTTAAAATAACCGAGTCCTGCAATGGTAGAAGAAGTAGATTCCACATACATATAGACATAAGAAAACACATATAGATTGCTACTTTTATTTTACTGAGATTTTACTATTATAGTTATACTTCAAACACACAATATTGAAGGGAGCAGAATTATTTTTTGGACAAGACACATGTGGTTGGATACTTGACTACATTTTGTCACTTGAACAAAACCATCAACTATAATGCTATCTTATAATAGAATGTATTGATCGTATGGTTTTTGATTAAGGAAAAATTAGGTTTTGAAGGGACCGGAAACCCTGTACAAACAAATTTTGAAAGGATCTGGAACCCTGAACCAAAAAATTGTCCTAACATAAAGACCATGAGAGCATAGAGAACCATGGGTAAAAAAGGCATTGAAAGCCAATGAACCACAACCAAAAAGAAAGTTGCAAGGAAAACAACTTGCAACCAGCCAAAAAGCAGACCCCAAACAAGAACCATCAAGATTTACATTTAGAGCTACTCTTGCGGGAGCGGAGAGTCATGTCAAAAGAAGGATTAGAAGATTTAGCTTCCTTTCCCTTTATATAAATCCAATCCTCTTCCACTTGCGCTACCCCACCAACATGGTAATCTTGCATAGCATAATCAAGCCCACCATTTGAGATACCCGGAGAGGATGCCCCTAGACCCTGTGATTCCAAATCAACAACCATAGAAAGACTCCTATGCTGCTCAGATTTCTTCTCAACTGTATAATGTTGTTGGCCATTCTTGTCACTACACATTTCTTTGATATTAGAAAGTAAGATATTGCTCTCTGTAGTGAAGTCAACCTACTCAACCTTTGTGATAGTTGCCTTCAAACATTCTTCATTATTGTATGTTTCATTTCTACATGTCAAAGTAAACAAGTATTTTTTGTTCAACACGTCTCTTATTACCTACTGAGTATCCCTTTCTATGTCATCCTCAAACTGTAGAGGGTATAGCTTCTCTGTAGACATTTCCATGAGTTTTGATGCTCCTTCATTGAATGCAACTGCCCATAGCATATCTATGTGGTCCTGCAGCCTTATTTGTAGTATGTACCTATAATTACAAGAGGTACATGCTATGTGACACTTTGAGCAAAACCACTTTTCATCTTTAGTTTGCACCAATATTTTCTTGCACTGTTTTGCTCCCGTTACATTAGGGCATGTTGGATAGCAAAATGATTCAGATTTTATGAACAACAATGTTGCATTTATTGTACATTGGAGATGATGCACTCTATGTAGCATTTTTTCTCGAACATCCCTAATTGTTATTCTTGTGGCAGGCATGGATGGATTGCTAAACTTTGTTGAAGGTGATAGAATATTAGCCCCGCTTCGTTCAAACCAAGTTTGTTGTTGTTCTATCTCTTGTATGTCAAGGTCTATAAATAAATTTTTATTGCTTGATGTGCTCAAGACCTTTCCGTTGTACTCGTAGACTCTTCCATTTTTAATAGCGAGAATAGTTGGTTCTTGTACGTGATACTTTTGTTGAAGATGAGCACCTTCCTTCTCTGCTATTGTTCCCCATAGAGTGATATCTGTTGTTGCTTCAGACATGTCCAATAAGGATATCATGCACCTTAGGACCTTTGCCCCATCTCTTCTCCTAATTGTCGAGCTTGGACTGACACAAGTGACAGCTCCAATAACATCAATAGTTGAATTGTTACTCTTCTTTGCAAGTTCACTGATAGGTGTAAAGGAGAATAAGTGTTTTGGAATAGAATGGTCATCTTCACAAAGAGTGACCTTTGACTCTATTGACAAGGAAATTTCTAGGCCACTATTTAACTTGTTGTAAAGCTTATTAGCAGCCTTTACTGCACCACCAGATAATGTATAGGTTTTTCCAATAGTAATATTTCCATAATGAAGATCAACAACTTCATTGAAACAAGTCACACGTGTTTCAACCCCTTCTATGTCAATGATGTCGAAGGTGAAAAGTTGACCTGTACCTTTTTGGGTATTGTACCAGTGAATATCTTTTTTGGCAGTCACACGACCCTTGATATTCCATCTTGGTTGAAAAGGGTTCAAACTTTTAATAGGCGTAATTGTGACTAGTGCTTCCATTCCACCCCTAGAAGGATTCACACCAAATAATCTTCTCGTAGGAGTTGATACTCTAGTACTGCTAGTTGTCTCAGGTTTTACATGTGGATCTGAGGAATTTCCCATTACCTATTCTATATGGTGCTCTTCTTCCATATAAAGTGAAGTAGGTTCACCAATTATATCCTAGTTTGTAGAAACAATCTCAAGGTTCACAATGACAATCCACCTATACATGTGCAACACAAGAATAAGAATTAGCAATATAAGGAACAAGTTAAAAATCTCATAATATTTTCTTTTAAAAATTTGAGAATTCCTTTACTCACCGAGACCCACTTGACTTCGGACTATTATATTTTGTCAACCGTATTATCGTTCCAACTAAAATTTCACCTGAGGCTATGTAATGATTGTATTTTTGTGGTAACGATGCTTTTAGTTTGTAGGCCCCATCAGATATTTCTACCTTGTAGTGGTTGTTGCATTCATGCCCATGTATAAAGTTGGAAATAGATAAAATCTGCACATTAGGTTCACACCCTTGATTCCCATCATGGATAAGTTTAATTGCATTTGTGGTTAATATTGTAGCCATGGTCTATAGAAGTTGACTAACCCTGCAAAATTATACCATGTGTAAGATAGTGTTTGAATAGGATTGGCATATGTTTTTGTTTCAAAAAACATATACATCAACATATTGTTGAGAATAAGAATACACAAGTGTTGAAGTACGTAATAGTCAAAAAATATGAAATTGTGAGGAGCAATATTTTCCTTGAATATGTACTATAATTTATATTGAATAAAATTAGTGCTATTCAGAACAATTTGCACAATCGTACTACAATGCAAACATAATATATAACAACTAAGGTTTCAAATATAAGGTCCACCACTAAAACCATTTCGCTTTACATATTACTATTTTGGCATCTTCATTTGGTTTCCAAAAAAAATATAATGTGTATAATGTTAGTGATATTGGTCAACATCACAATATAATAACTAACTTCCAACAAGTTAGTTGAATTTCTAAGACCATATATCACTCAATAAAACTTGGAAACCACATTTTTTCTCAAATGCGTTGGCCACTCCAAAATATTCACGATACTTTAACCCATAAAAGAAACCGTAATATAGCTCAAGGGCTTCACTTGTTACATAAAATTTCCAAACTACTTCTTGCACCAATTAAACTCCATGTTCCTGCACATCACATACACCTTGCCTTGTTCACATAGCTTCCTCAAAATTCTCAATATTAAGCTCAATGTTGTACATAGGTAAATGTTGCAAGGGTGAATTTTTACAATGATGTTTAAATATATCATCATTTTTAGCAACATTGTAATATACATTTGTTAGACTTAAGGTTATAGTTCAAAATAATATTGAAAATAATGGGACACAAGTACTACAATAAGTTCTATTCATTAAAATTAGAACTATAGAGATCAATATGTACAATGGCATTACAATATAAACATAATATATAACAACTAAGGTTTGAAATATAAGGTCAACCCCTAAATCCATTTCACTCTACATATAGCTATTTTGGCATCTTTTGACATCACAAAAAAGTAACTTCCAAGAAGTTATTTGAACTCCCACTAAATCCATTTTTCTATACATATAACTATTTTGGCTTCTTCATTTGGCTTCACAAAAGCATCTAATTTGTATCATGCTAGTAATCTCGATCGACAATCACAAAAAAGTAGCTAACTTCCAAGAATTTAGTTGAACTTCTTGGACCATATATTAGTCAATAAATCTTGGAATTCGCGCTTTAGTTCAAATGCATTGTCCACTCCATAATATTCACAGTACTTTAATTCACGCAGGAAACCATAATATAGATCAAGAGCTTCATAGGTCGCATGAAATTTTTGGACAACTTCTTGCACCAATTCAACTTCATGATCTTGCACATCGCATACATCTTGGCTTGTTTGCATAGCTTCTTCAAAAATTTCATGGCAACTTGTCAAGATATTGTTTGAAAAAGCTTCAACATTGTTGTGAGGAAAACCCAACCAATCCACAGATGTCGAGTCAGTTGTTGATAGAGGTAACTCATGGGTTCGTGGTGAGGGTGTATTCAACTCAGAATCACTGCTTGAAATAGTAATAACATCTTTAGATGCTCATGCATTAGCCATATCCTGAAACTATAATTCAAAATAGAAACAATAATATTAAGAATATTATTCAATAAGACCCAAACTACAAGCATATTACACACACCATTACGACCTGTTTTTCTTTCCATAATCGACCCTATGAGGTGTGCCATCTTATTGGAGTGTGTCATTTTTTTTTCTAATAGTGTGTAAGGATCCATGATATAGCAAATAAAGCTTACATTGCCAACCACAAAAGTTGTCCAATCTAATTCTTGTAAATCTCATCTTTCATAAATTCTCAAGTTTGTTTCATTCAATATTTTATGTTCAATTATTATTTTATTATGTTAATTATTATTACTAATTTCCTACATATTTTAAGGAATAAGAATTACAAACACATTTTGATTTAGAAAAGTCTAAAGATTATTATATAATTTCAATTGTTTATTGAAAAATAAGATATTCTAAAAATATTTTTTTATATAATTTTTCGTCACTTTAAATCCATATTATTGATATATAATATCATGCTAATTTAACTATTTTCACATACTCACCAACCCCAAATCTAAATAATATATATAATATTTTATTATATTTATTTAATTTTAATCTTTATTAACTATTAAATAAATTCCACATTATATCTAATAAATGAAATCTTTATGGTAAAAAAACTAATATAATAAACAATTTTTTTTTTCCTTTTGCTTATGAAAAAAGGTTTGTATAATTGTATTCTTCTTTTAGTTTTTAAAATATTAATTTCATTATTTGATTTATGAAGATTCTTTCAAAATAATTAAATGAATTCATTAAATTCATTAAATGGGAGAAGAATATAATTAAAATATACATTTATTCATCAAATTATTTAGATTAACTAAAATAAATAAAATAGTGTAGACATGGAAAATGTACAAGCTTGTCTTGGCACACCTGATCCTGATTGCTAACATCATTTCCTCTGAAATCACACTCTCAAAATTTCATCGTAATGCTATCCCTTAATCTAATGAATCGTCATTTATCTGATTAAGTCTATCACCTCCTTTGATTAAATTAATCAATTTAATTTAATTAACCTTACATTTCTATTTAATTAAATAAATCATTTTATTTGATTAAATTATCTAAAGTCCTCTTATTAAATTAAACCTTATTTGATTTAATCTAATACTTCCCTCCCTAGTTAAATAAATCAAATCATTTATTTAATAAACCATTTCCTCTCAATTCTAACTTAAATCAATTCATAAATCTAAGTCTAAATTGTCACATCACCTAATTCTTCATTAAATTAATCAAAACCTTGATTAAGCTAATCTCTCTCACTAAAATCCTCTAGAGAATGCAACTTGCACAATAAATCAAATACTTTGATTTATTAATTCATCTATTTTTCCTCACAAAACATCAAAAAGGAATATTCCATCATTTTAATTCAAAAAGGCCAAGTGGACTTGGTCCTTCCAACAAGGCATTCAATGCCTCTTACATGTCCTTGTGCATTGACCAAGTGACATTAACTTCATTTCTCTTTCCCTCTCACATGTCACATTCAAATTTCAAATTTGAATCCAAGGGCATTTATCATGCACATTGACCAAAATGTGCTCATTCCTCCTCCAATCACATGTGGACAAGTGGCACAATGCCATTGGATTATCTTTTATCCCACATTGCTTATTTTCACTCATTCTTCCAAGATTGGAATCTATAAATGAGAGACTCTTCCTCTCATTCAAACATTCACAATTTGAGTAAACTTACTATACTCAACTTCTTTCTCAAGCATATCTAGTTTCATCCATTTCTTCACATTCTTAGCTAGGTTATGCAGAATTTTATCATGAAGCTTGATTTAATCTTCATCAAGGTGGATCACTCATCAAATCATCAACATTTGCAACTAAGGAGTTGGTAAAGGGATAATTGAAACATCTCATTGGCACCAACTCCCCCATGGGATCAAGAGTTTGCATACTTAATTAGGATTTAATTACTTTCTTTGTTCATCTTTTGTTCATTTTCCTATTTTAAGTTTTGTAAATGGATTTCATGGGGAATCCTTGTTTTACCTTGCATATGATCTAATAACTTGTTTGTTTGCTTTGTTTATGCAGGTATCAAATTGGGGTTCACAAATAGAACCTTGTTTAACAAATATAAAATAAATAACTTATCATCAATACAGCTTTAATATAAAATGGAACATCAAATTTTTAATTAAAAAAAAAAGATAATTTATTTTATTTAATATATAAATTAAGTAGATGTTTTATTTATTTATTTATTTTAATTTTAATTATATGTTTTATGTAACTATCAATTTTTTTTTATCCTCTAAAAATATATCCAAAATTTAACTCATTCTTATCTTTCATTACTTTACAAAATACATATATTTAAATCTTAACACTTTGAAAAACAAAACAAAATAAAATCGAAATAATTTTTTTTTTTTTTTTATTAGTTATTTAAGTAATTGTGATCAATTGATATTCTTGTCATTATACCTAAATGAAAATATAAATTATTCGTCAGTTTATAAAAATCAATATTTTAATAAAATGTTTTGTTTAAATTTTTTAGAATAAAGTTAAAAATCACTTACCAATGGATGACCTACCATTATTATTCTTTACTCTCTATGGTTGGTGGCATTGCTAGAAACATCTACATCTCTTAGAACAAATCAAATTCTGATCATCTAAATAAAAAGTAAAATAAAATAATTGTGGAGAGTAATATGTTCACCCAAAACTAAAAACAAACACATAGCTCATATAGATCTATCAAAAATATACAAGATAGGATGGAAGAATATTGTGAAGTCAAAAATTTCAACGAAATGGATGAACACAATGTACAAATTTGATGGCCTCTCAACTATTTTAATCTCAGAAATTTTAGGCAATCGCACAAAGCAAGTTTATAAGTGAAATGAATTAGTAGCTACTATTCATAGACTTACTATACAGGCAGGGTTAAGCAACTATAGAGTACACGCAGGCTTCCCTCTATCTGGAAGGAGTTCTCTATAGTCACAATGCAGAGGAGGCAGACCAAGATTATAGAGGCAGACCAAGATTATAGATCAGCTTGCACAACTATTGCACGAGGGGACTTTGATTTTGGTATGAAGTTTTTACTTTTTCCTTTCTTTAATTTACTTTCTTTTACTCTTCTTTAATTTACTTTTTCTCTATTTTAATTTATTTTTTTTCCCTTTCTTTAATTTACTTTTTCCTAAATGGAATCCAAATGGTATTTGAATTTAATATGAAATATTTGAGGATAAATTTTCTATATTTTGGGAGGTATACACATGTTCCCATTAATACAAAGATCTTTATATTTTTATCCTAACATATTGTTCCCTAATGAATAGAAAATAGAGGTTACCCTAAACAGTTAATAACAACCCTAATTTGAGCACATCTCATTTCCTATTTTATGTTGAAGATGAGCATATAGCGGCGGCCATTAGGGTAAGGATTGAGCAGTAATTTACAGGCTATAGTGCAGATATCAATTCAAATCCATCAATGATACTAAGAGAATTTTTATTTGATATATATATATATATATTAGGTTCGTTTTCTTTATTTTGTTATTTATTTATTTATTTAAAACGAAAATCCAACCACAACACTATGGTTGTTGGATTTAGCCATGAGAAATGGGTAAATGGTTTGCAGCAGGTGGGCTCAATTCTTTAGAAGGCGAACAATGGGCAAAGCACAGAAGAATAATCAACCCAGCATTCTACATGGAACACTTAAAGGTGATGCCCTAAAATTTACATTATAAATAATAAAATAAATCTTGAAATCAAAATAATCAAATCAAAATCAAAAAATATTGAAGAGCAGAGATGCAAAAAGAGTAAAAACAAGATTTAGAGTGGTAGACCTGTATGCAAAAAGGGAAAATGTAGACAAGGCACGTGAGTTGCTTGACAAAATTATGCCTGCTTCTTCGCCAGAGAGATTTTAAACATGCAGCAAAACTCATTCAGCTGAGAGCTATTTAAAGTTGCTTCACATTTATTGCATATAGTGAAGGTTTGGTTGGCTATTATTTATTGCAAAGCAAACATGGAGAGCCCAAGAAATGGAGTAAAATAGTGCAGGCACACTCGAGCCATACCTGATGACATAAGCCAACCTTCGAAATTTGTGTTTGATGGACTGGCAAGCGTCAAATTTAGGGTTTACTGTGTTTGATAGACTGGCAGACAAGACTTACCAACACCCCTAAAACCGACTGCAATTACATTCACAACTTCCAATAAGATCTGATGAACTTGAAAAGATATTCATTTGTGGGGAATTAAATTCATTGGCTGGGCCCTCATACTACGATCTACAAATTGGAAGACACATGGCAATAGAAAGGTATATTGATAGAAATGCTACAAATTACAAGGTAAAACATTTAATAGTCCCTCAAGGCTGAGCGAAATGCGTTGTGCATCTTGCTTACCGTAAAGTTTGTGGGGTTCCCGCCGGCGTCAGACTGCTGGAAATGCCGGTGGGGTTCCCCCACATAAATAGCCTATCAGCTAATAATTCACATTATCCCAACAACTAGGATGCCAAAACCCTTTTCCAAAGCTTAGAGTTCTTAACTCTCATGTTATCTTCCAAAATATTTTATAACTAGCTTGCTTAAATTACATTTTAAGACAATTCAAACCTTATTGAAGGAAATTTAAATCTATTTGTATAGGTTTCTTTTAGAATGCTAAAATATGAGCTAAATGACCAACAGGGAGAGAAAAAAATTTACATTGTAATTTAGATATTTAGGTTTTTATTTCTAAATAGTAAAACCATCCTAAATGATTGCATATGAAAAATTGGCAACATAAATTTCACCAAAATTGATATATTTTGTTTTTCAATTCAAAGAGGGAATCTAGAAAAAGATGGTTATGCTAGTGCCATGCATAATCTAGAAAATAATAACTTTTTCTAAACCACTACCCATTTTTTAGATTTTCATATCAGAGAACATATACCACAGGTCAACATCTCAGGGATAAAAGTAACATCCTTTCTTAATCTATAAGCACTTGTGCTTAATTATTTCCCCCCATAATTCATGTTCCTCCATACACCATATCTACTATAACTTAATTCTTTTATTTGGGTCATGTTGATGGTCAATTCGATAGAAAAAAAATTAAGTAGAATATTTCTACCCTACTTCTAAAAAACATAACTAATAATAAAATCACCTATCTTCCAAGGTATCGGTAGTTGGTTGACAAATTTACTACATCATTTAGTGTTCAACATGAATATAATATTCAAGGGGGATTTCTCTAGTTAAAAAATAACAAACCAATAATTTAAACATTCCAACAATAGATTTCTAAAGAAACATAAAAAGATACATCACAAGTTTCAAAATAGAAAAACATGAATACATAGTAATCCCAATTTTAGACATGCAATCCTATAACAATATTTCCTTCAAGTAAAAACTAAAGAATGAAACAACTCATAATTATTTATGCAATTATATCCATTCACAATGCAGATTTAATAAGCATACTTGCAATTTTTTTTACCAAAATTAATGAAAGACACATTCAATTAACTCATTACAGATTTTGCAAATCAATAAACACAAGCAAAATGTCAGTCACAAATGACACAATTGACGGTTTTAAATTTGGCTCCTTCTATTGATTATTTTCAATTAAGTAGAGTTTATGTCCAACAAAATCCACTAGCATACAAAAAACCATTATCTTTTATGCCACTACTAAGCTTGAGAAATTACTATAAAAACAAACTAATTGTGTAAAATCTTTAAAAATTCTAACTTAATACTACAAATCTAACTTCAATTTTCCAACCTTTAAAATAAGGCTAATTAATTATAGCTTATAGAAAATAAAAACATTGAAATATCCTCCAAAAACCCAAATACACAAAAATAGGGAGCCTAGAACAACAGTTATAGGGATGCCCAAGTTCAATTGGAGTGTCTACTCAATAAAAAAATGGATGTATACAAGGAATGGTGCTTCTTTCTTGGCTTGTCAAAGATGACCTGTGGTTAATTATTGTGTCCTTAGTATAAAATTGGGCACCTGATAAGGTTGACTTATGTTGGCTTTATTCTATTTCAAAAAAATAATACTCTCTTCTTTTACTTGGTATCCTCCCTCAGAAACCCATGATACTCATCAAAATTATTGAAAATATGTTCTAGGACCTCTTCATCAAGTCTGTCAAACCATTCTACCCTAAATTTTGATTGTTGAAATTCCCCTATAGCTACAACAACAGTTTCTCATAGTTGGTTGGCATCCTTTGCAGTCCATCAAGTATCATATTTGATGGTCATCACATTTTCTAGGAGAGTCTCTTCGGGACTATCTCCTTCTTCCATCAAATTTTCTAACCATTTACTCCAATTATCTTTTATTTCCTATAGTGAATTCAATTGATTATTTGGAGGTAAATCCTTGGTTGTGACCTATGTAACAATCTCTTTGAATATCCCTTTGTGTTCACATATCTCTTGTTGAGCTTTAAGAAGAACTATTTTGTGCTCAATGAGGCCCTTAGATCTGAAGGTAAGTATATTAATTCACTTCTTGATTTATTTTGGATCCTCATCACCCAAGATCCCTGATTCAGTCATTCTTTCCCTAGTCATTTTATTTATAGTTTTAGCCTTCTTAAGAACCCTCTATACTTTTCTTCTTCTTCCCACAAATTTTGTGTGTACTCCTCTATCTGATTGGAAATGGTGTGTCCTTCATCATATTTCTTATATCCTTCAACCAAGATTTCCTCAATTTTTGTTTTGAAATTATTGAACCAATTATCAAACCATTGAGTCTTCCTTTTCATATTATTCAATTCATCAATCTCCTTACAACTCATTAACACGGAAATCTCTAATGATGTTGGTTTCTTTGGGGTTGATTTAGTGTGATCCTTCAGAAATCTCATATGTCCTACTCGATCTTTCCACTCATCTTTGGCCTATTTGTCTTTTCCCATTCTTGATTTTGTTAAACTTGACATGATGTCAATGAGTGCCATTTTTTATTTCTAGTTTTCTTCCCCAAATTAATCATGCTCAATTGGTAGTTGGAAGCCTACAAATATCTATCATCCTTATCCTCAACTAGAGTAGAAATTTCTGCAACTAAATCTCCTTCAGCAGTTAGCTTGATGGAATGCATAACTTTGGACTTCTTCCTAGGTTTTTCCACTTTAATTTCCTTCATCATCTCATTTGAACTCAAAGGTTGAGTCACCACCTGCTACCTCTTCTCTAGATTAATCTTGAGCCACATGTGGGAGCTATAGTAATGGTTGTCATTTATTGTTCTTGTTGAGGCTTCTCTTCTCCTTCACTTACTTCTACCTGCACCTGTTTAGCTTTTTATTGCTCCAATATCTCTCTCTCAACTTTCTCTTGCTTGAGATTTTCCTTTTAAATCCTTACTCACTCAAGGCCCTCCTTTTGTGCCTTCACCTCCTCAAATTGCTTTATTTCTAGCTCCCTTTTATGATCTTCTTCTTCATCTCTCTTTTTTTTTTCTAGCTCTTTTATCTAAGATTCCTCTTTTGTAGTGTTGTCGTCAATAGCTTGCTTTTTGGAAATTTCCAATATTTCATGTTTCTCATCCTTTGTTAAGATATTTTCTATATCTTCTTCCCTCTAAATAATTCCTTCTTGCAAATCTACATCTTCCTTCTCAAAGTCTTCTTCATCTTCTTCCTTTTATTCCTCCTAGAGAGGAGTCTCTTCAAAATCTAAGGGGAGAGAATATTTTGTGACTATTATTAAAGGGGTCTCTTCCCCTTCTTTAGTTACTATCTCTATTATTGAAGGAGTAGTAGAAGGCCCTTCGTGAATATTTTTTTTTTCAAGATACACAGTTGAAATGGGTTGAGCACCCAAACCTGAGACTACCCCAACAACAATAGCTTAGTAAGTAGTTGCAGCCTTCTAGAAGGCTCTTGTGACCTTTTTAACTATAACCTCTACCTCTCTTGCTTATGCATTCTACTTATTGATCCTCTTGTATTTCCTAGGTGGAGGAGAGGAAGTGGTTTTTCCTTTTTTTTCTTTCCTCTTGTTGTTTCTCTATCTCTCTTTTATTCTTTAAGTAATCCAAATAAAACTATTATAAATGTTCAGTTATAGTTATACTATTAATGTTACACTCTTACTTCTCCATCCAATTGATGGGTGCTAGAGTTGGAGCATCCACCTATTCTCTATTGTATTGAGGATACAAGGTTAAATAGTTATCTAACATATTTTTAGGTATATTTTCTTTTATCTTGAATGCCCTCATCAAAGGGATGGTTAACATCTCACATTCCCTTTTTCTTGATTCAAACTCATCTTGTAAATCTACCCAAAAACATTCTATATAGGGCTCATGATGTGGGAACATGGATGAATATAGATTATTCATTTTCCCCTTTGGGTTAAAGTACTTCTACCCTTGATATAGCTTGAAGTTAACATATTGTAGTTCATTGGGTGGTGACTTGGCAACTCCAATAGATGGACATTGATAGAAACCAAGATCAATCAGATTCTTAACCTCTACAACTTTATGCTTACTACTAAACTTGAGGTTAACCTCCCTCATTTGTTAGGAGAACTCAATCAAAAACCATTCATTTTTGCAATATCTGGGTAATAGAAATTGTGCTCCTTCATAACCGCACAAGAAGATGTAGGTTGACATGGGATACTGAATAAACAAGTTCCCCCATTTCTTTAACAATTCCATGGCTTTTGTAGTCAATCTAAAGCCCACATATTCTAATAGTTGAGTAATTATAACATACAAAAATTCATCATTTACTCTCTTAAAATTATTTTTTGAGGTTTTGAGTTCCAATTGATATCTTGCTTTGTCCAAGCCCTTCACCTCTAATTCCTTTAGTGTTCAACCCTGGAAAATTTCCCATCCTTATTGCATAATATACTACATAAGATGGCATATAGAATTATTTGGAATCCTTTACCTTTGTGAGATGGTTGTGTATATAATCAGAAATAATGTACCCCTAATCCAAATACACTAATCCATTTAAGATCACCTCAATAAAATGGAACATCGATTTCTCATACTTATGGAAGCTTTCCTTACCAACTACCCTACTCAATAATGTGTTGATGTTCCCTACCTCTAAAATGTAATCAAATATTCAAAGCTTTGTAGGAAACTTGGTAATAGATTTCTTACCAGTCTTAAGCCAATTCTTATTCATGTGTCACTGGTGTATACTTATATCCTTTTCATATTGTAATAGTTAATCAAAAAAAATTACCATTATCAATGGAGGGCAAGGTGGTAAATCAAAGATTGTTCTGATCATGGTTGGAGATAAGTCAATTATTTTTTTTCCCCATTGATCAATACATTTACATTGGTCAGGGTTGTATTCCTCTACAATTGTTAGAATGTGTTCCCGACATTGAACAACAATAGGGAAAGATGCCACATGAGCTATCCATGAAGCTACTATATTTTAAGACCTTGGACTAGCATCATCACCAAATGTGTCCTTCTTGAATGCCTCCAAATAAATATTTCCTAGCATTGTATTAGTTATCTCCATCACCCTAGAGGTGAACTTGGACACCGCATGAGCACCTTGGTATTTATACTTCATTGTATAATGGGTCTAACCCAACCTTGTCAATTTCTCCTTTTCTACCTCCTCAACACTAGGTTGGTCCTTTGAATAATAAATTTGTGATATCTGAATAGCAACATAAAATAAATATTCATCAAGTATACATTACAAATTTTACCTCCTAAAAACTCAAAAAGTGGAAGTGTTTTTGTTGTTTTTCAGAATTTGTCACACTTGGACTGAAAGTTTGAGGCACTTAAACAATGAATCTTTAAAAAATCCAGTAATGTGAAAGTTTTCATTTTGAATCTACTTTCAAAATATGTAATTTATTCAAATACCGAGATAGAAATTAAATTTGATAGGGATGAATAAAAACCACTTTTTAAAAGTCCCTGTTTTTTTACCATACCATGCACATGTACGGACACCACATTTTGACCCAAATAAAATTATTTTTCTAATTCCTTTTGGGGAAAGAGACCTAAAAACATCAATATTGTTGAGAAATTTTTTTTGTAATTGTTTTGTAAATATTTTTTTTTATTGAATTTTTATTGGCCTTAATTGCTGTTTTTAAAAATCAATGTGTACGGACAACATAATTTGACCTAAACTAAATATTTTTTGAATATTTTTTTTTTCATTTTGTAGATAATTATTTTGAATATTGATGCCATATAATTGTTTTTACAAAAATCTTAACCAAAAAATAGTTATTGAAAAACAAAAAAAGATCGATATTTCAAGTTTATGGACTAGTTTTCTTAGAAATTAATTAAAAAATAACAAATATAATTAAATATTAATAATAATTATATATTTGGAAACTAGGCATTGTGTTCTCTAATGGGTTTTAATTTCATAATACAATTTTGAAAAAAAAATCATCAGCTATATTGCCAAAGTTAGTTTTTTTAATTTGAAATTTCCATGACCTTGTACTTGCAAGTTCATGGTTAAGTATTGGGTTACCATGCATTTTCTAATTCTAAATCCAAATAAAAAACATGTATTGTGAGTTTCAAACCTTTTCGAATGAGTACCTATTTTAAAATGAGTACTTATTCTAAAAATGAATGAATACCTATTTTAGAGCTGAAAAATGACACTTCCCTTGAATGTGGGCCCAACTTCTTGCACTTACCCACTATGTTCTATCAAAATTATAAACTCTAAGAGAATTCTTTCAAAAATTAGTACAAAATTTTTTGTCAATATTGGAAACCAAAACCAAAAAATCATTTGGAACATGAACCTTGGATAGAAGGGTCCATGCAGATTTCAGAATTCTGATGTAACTTTTTGTTATTAGCAAGAAATCAGGACCAGGTTTGCACACAAAATATTAACCTTAGATAAAAGGGTTCATTCAGAGTTCAAAATTCTAATGGAACTTTTTCTTTATTAGTGGAAATCAAGATATATTTTTCACATACAATATGAACCTTTGCTCAAGAGTTAAATTGAAATTCAGAATCTCAATCAAACTTTAGTAGAATAAAGCATTGAAGGTTTGATTCTTCTCAGATGTCAAGATCAGAAAAGGATTTAGAACATGGCCTTTTGATTCTTGGCTCATTTAGAACTTGAAATATTGATGGAACCTTAGCATTAAAATGACCTTCAGAGTTATGAAAACCTGATTGACCCATATCAACTATGAAGGCTTCAGAAATTGGAATTAGAAAATCACATTGAAATTGACCTCTAATCAAATAGGCTCATTTAGATTTTGAAACTCTGAATGGTTATGTCAAGAAATGTGCAATAATATAAGGTCAGATTTTGAGATCGAGATTTCACTTTTCTCTTTTCCTTTAAGTCAAATGTTCATTTGAAACTTGAAATCTTGAATGGTCCATAGATTTTTTTTTAGCAAGTTTAAATATTGATTTTGGGATCAAAATTTCATCTAAGATTCAAACTATTCTAAAAAAAGAGAGGGTGGGGAAAAAAATATGTTTGAAAAGCCTAAATTTAAAACCTAAATAAGTACAAAAACCTTATTTCTCCACCATCCCTATGGTACTAGAGGGTGTGTCATACCAACACCACTAGTCACGTGAAAAAAATTTATCAGGCACACTGTAGTTTATAGGGGGTGGATACCCAACTGATTCTTGGAGTCTAATAAAAAAAAGTATAAAAACCCTAGTTTAAAAAGAGCAATAAAACCTAAACCCACTAAAAATCATCACATGAACTGAGGGGAAGCAAAAACCTAAACAAAACAAAACCAAAGAGAAAAACACAAATGACCCAAATACCAAAATAGAAAAACAATGAAACCCAGAAAAGAAAAATCAAGCGAAACGAAAAGGCACGAGAGAAAAATGAGAAAAATATCCATGCTAAAACACATCGAATGAAATGCAAAAAATGGGAAGAAAATGAAATGAAAACAAAGAAACAAAAAATAAAAATGAAAAACAGGGATGATCCTACCTCAAATAAATGATCATTGACTTGAAAGAATGATTCCTTGAATGCCCAAGCTCAAATGCTCTACAATTCTTTTGTTTTTCTCCTAGTGAAAACAAAATACACTTATGATTGCAATAATGGGAGAAATAATATTAAATATCAGGTTCATATGTGCAAATTTATTCTCATTAAATGTAATTGGTGAGCAGGGTTCAAAATTGGGATTAGACTTGGAACCTAAATATCATCAAGAAATTCCAATCAGAAATCATATTTCTGAAAAAGAAAAAGGGGAAGACAACAAATCACGTAGAATTGGAGAAACAAATGGAACTTGCACTTTTGAAGAAATGGTGCAGGTTCAAAACAAATCTCTGATTCTGACCAAAGGCGCAAGATCGGAGAAATAAAAATAACTTTCATACTTGAAGAAAAGTTGTAGATTCGAAAAAAAAAACCTAATTTTGACCAAGAAAATAATGTGGAACTGAAAAAACTAAACAAAACTTGAATAGTTTAGAAAAGGTGCAAGTACTAAATGGAATCCCAATGTTGACCAAAACGAAAAAAAAGAAAAGAAAAGAAAGCCTAAAAAGGGGAAAAAACCCTTAGGGTAAAATCCAAAGAAGGTAAACAAAAAACCAAGGGCAAAGGTAGAGAACTAAAACACAAAAACACAAGAGGGGAGCCCATTTTATCAAAAAGAAAAAGGGGTGGTTATGCAAGGCATAACAAGTGGTGACTCAACTAGGAAAGTGGTTTACCTATTTTGAGCATACTGAAGAATTTAGTTACCCAAGAACCTCAAGTTCATGAATTCCTTAACTTAAGCATGACTGGTTACAAAAAAAAAGACCGAACTGATATCTCAAATTGTGTATCATTATAAAAAAAATTAATCTAAATGTGTGTGTGTGGCCCATTTTCTCTCCTAAAGATTTTAACTATCCTTGAAATGAATGTATTCCCATTTATGCTACATGAGGTAGGTCATTTAAGTTTTCGTGCAATGATATCCCAAGTTTTAGTCCACTGTTAGCCATTCATCTAGCCCCAATGGAGATACCTCTAGTTCTCTATAAGAATTTCTCTACTACTAGCCAAGCACCCATAGCCTTGGTAGAGATACTTGAATCAAATTTATACATTGATTTATTTCCCTATTTTCTTCTTTTCTCTTTTTCTTAGGCAGTGTTTCTTTTGAAGCGGTATTTTTCATTTTCCTCAATACTTAGATATTGCAGCTCGAAGATCAAGTTGAGAACTACGGTGGACATCATGAATACATTAGGACACTAGATTTTTCACCTGAATACAAATACAAACCCCTTGGGATAGCTAGACCCTTGAGGAGTTAAATGATGTTAACTATTGAGTGAAAAATTCAGTTGTGTTTTACAAGATTACTTAAAATGTAACCATTTTTTTTAATCTTTCAAACTTTCATTCAAATAAACATAAAACATAAACTCTAGAATAAAAAATAACTACAAGTATATATGAAAATACCTAAATCAATTTTTCTACCATAGTTTCCTTAAGAATTTTGTGAATAACTACCCATTGTTACAAAGATGATAAAAATGAAAACCTCAACAACAAAAAGAAAATAGCTAGTAGAAACAAATAAAACAAACAAAAAGTCACAAAAACATGGAAACTAGAACAAAGTAAAAGAAACTAAACTAAATATATAAAAGGGAAGGATTTCTAGGCCTTCATGGGACAAATTATTTCTTGAGAAACTTCTCATTGATGCGAAATGTAATAGGTTTCCCCATTAAATTTCTCAATCGGAAAGCATTCTCCCCAATAATTTCAACAATTTGGTATGGTCCTAACCATAATCTACCAAACTTCTGGTGATCAACTTTATTCTCTCTATTTTTATCCCACAATAGCATGATATTCGATATCCTAAAGGATTTTTAATCTTGGCTCTCTTGTCAAACCAACGCTTCACTACAACGTGATGTTTAGAGAATTATTGTAGAGAAGGATCCCTCTAGTCTTCTAAGTTCAACAAATTAGTCAACGTGACATCTTTCCTATCATCATTGGTATAAAAATCTTGCATAAATCATAATAGAGATTTTTTGATTAATAGGAAAGATAGGGTCTTTCCTATAGACTAAATTATATGGTGAATTTCCTCAGGTATCCTTAATTCTAGTTCTATCCACCCATAAGGTAGATTTTAACTGTGTATGACATTCCCTAGGATTATGTTCCAATAACCTCCTAACAACTTCCAATAGATTTTTATTGGTAGACTCAGCTACCCCATTTCCTTATGGGTAATAGTTGGAAGAATATTTTAAGACCATTTTATACTCAAAGGCCGAATGACTAAACTATGCAGAATAAGTTGTGAGGTTGATGTCATATACTAGAGCGAAGGGTACCCCAAACCTGGTAATAAGATGATCATTTAGAAACTTGATGGCTATGTCGGTGGTGCAATTTTTAGAAGCTTCAGCCTCCATCCACTATGTTCCATAATTGGTCACTGTAAAGATAAATTTATGATATGTAGAGGATTTTGGGTTAATCACTCCAACAAAATCCAATTCCCATTGGGAAAAAGGCCTTACCTTGTACATCTAATATAATAGAATTGCTAGGTTACGTTATCTAGATGCCAATGCTTGACAAGTATAGCATGTTCACACATGTCGGTGGGCATCTTAGAATACGCGTGGTCAATAATATCCAGAACTTAGAATCTGGTGAGACATGGAATTTGTTGAACTATGTCTGGTACCATATTTTCTATGAAATTCTACAATGACCTACTTCGCATTTTGTTGGTCCAAACATAAGTACACACCCTCAATTTTTTTCTTGTACAAAGCTCCACTCTTAATCATCTAATGAGAACTTTTCAACCTCAATTCTCTTCTTTGTGTAGTGTTCATGCCTTATGGGAACTTGTTATTCAATAGAAAAATAGTAGATCAGCATACTATGGGTCTCGTATAAAAGACTACACTATATATTGTTGACATGTGATCATAGAATCTACATCATCCATTACATTGGACAAACCCTATCCTCAAACCAATTTCATGGGATGGATCTTGAGATCACACTCTTGTAGAATCACCATCCACTTCCATATTTTCTCTCCCATCTCACTTTGCATCTTTAGGGAATCCATTTCTAGATCAATGGTGATGGCTGTAATTTTTCTATACAAAATATAGTGGAAAATTTTCTTGATAGCTCTTACCAATGGAACCACCTAATTTTCTAATGGTGGATTCCTTATCTAAACTTTTTTTAAAGTGGATCTCATGAAATCTATTTTTTATTTATCCCCTTCATCTTTTCATTGTGTCAAAACAATAGCACATGAGTGGTCAGATGTAAAATAATAAATGAAGAATTATTGTAAGTAGCCAGGACTAGTTAAGATATAGGTTCTTTTGAAATAGATTGCTTAATATTTAAGAAAGAAACATTTGTCTCATTTCTCCATTCTATTTTTGTGTCCTTCTTCATCATTTCATTCAATGGTTTAAAAATATCTGTAAAAAAAATCATTACATTCCTCACAAAATTTATCTTTTCAAACAAAGATCTCATCTCCTCTTTACTACTAGATATAGGTAATTTCATAATAGACTCTACTCTGTCAAGATCAATGGAAATTCCTCTTTCTGAAATTATATGGCCTAGTAACTTCCCTTTTGAAACCCCAAATACACATTTGTTTGAGTTCAGGGAAACACCAAACTTTATGCACTTTTCCATAACTTTTTCTAAATCAACTACATGATCCTCTCTATATTTAGAAAAAACTATCAAATCATCCATATAAATTATTATGCATTTTCCTACCAAATCCTTGAAAGCTAAATCCATCCCAAGCTAAAAATTCACTTGAGAATTGATGAGGCCAAATGACATTCTACATTAAGAAAATTTTCCCCATCTAGTTGTGAAAGTGGTCTTCATCTATCTTCATACCTTACCAGTCCCTAGTTATACCCTGATATCCATTTAGGAATGACATCATTTGTGAGATATTGACAATTTGTAGCACCTCATCAAGGGAAGGAAGATGATAAATACCCTTTTTCAAGGCTTTATTCAAATTCCTAAGATCTACACATAATCTAATCCCACCATTTTTCTTGCACACAGGTACCAGACTAGTGACCCATGCAGAATGTCTAACTAGAAAATTTATTTTGGCTAATAACAATTTTTATACTTCTTTGAGGATAAGGGGTTCAAGTAGAGCATTGGTTGGTCATTAATTTTGATGAAGTGACTTTAATTGAGGCTTTAAAGGGATTTTATGTTTTATCACAGAGGTGTCAAATGTCTTCAAATCCTCATATCCCCATGCAATAGCCACGATGTCCTCTTTCAGTTGCTTCTAGAATCTTTTCATAAATATCTTTTAGGTAAATATTTTTGATCAAGATATTAATTTTTGGGCTACAATTTTCCAAATTATAATTTTTGTATTTCCGCCCATCAACATCTGTGTTGTTTGGTATTTATGCACAACAACAACATAAACAAAATAAAATTTATTCTATCTCTCTTGAAAGGTTGGTCTCTATGAACAAAGAGATAACCCCAAGGTCTCACAAGTATCGGTTCATGATAATGCAGTAGAAGAAACTTAGTGATAAAATGTGAAAATTCTGGTAATAACAAGGGGTCTCACGTAAAAATTCTATAAGCTCTAAACTCATTAGATTTCAAGATATGGTGATGCTTTAGCTTCTAGTTCTAACCATATAATAAAAGAAACAACAAAAGATGAGGGTTGCAAAGGTCCTAATCCTAACTCTACTTCTAAGATCAACAACGCAGATGGTGAAATACCTAGAATGGACCAATCCCTTAAACTAATCTATTTTTAACTTGGGCTATACATGCAATCTTGCATAAAACAGTGCAATCTTCTAGGGTGTTAAATATTTAGGCTGTAGGCATTCATCCAATAAGACTAAATGAATATCTATAGTTGAACTAATCCCATGAATATGAGGTAAAGGTTGACCTTGCACAACATTCCCACAATAAATAAGCTTCCCAAAGTATGAACCATGGATTGCTACAACACTCCAAACATTAAATAACAAGCATTACTAACTAAACCTGAGATACATTCAAACATATCCAAGAAATTTGAAAGATCAAACAAGAACCATGCAAGATAATTCGATGCAAGAGAAGGCACCAGTCATAACACAATGTTTGCACTTTTTATTAAATCATCACATTTGAAACAATTTCACTCTGTTACAACACTTGCTTCAAAATTTCAAAAAACTAACTTCTAATCTTCTAACATGCTACTCTACTACTAACTCTAATGATTACAAGTCCTCTGGCTTAGTCTGCTAATCAAAATCCTAACCTAGCCAATTCCAACCCTAAAAATAAGGTAGAGTGCAATACTTATAGAAAAATAGGCCAATGTGAAATAGAGCTAGGGTTACAAAGCAGCTCAGCCACCAATCAAATTGACCCTGCCAGCCAGCAATAACTCATCGTCAAGCAATGAATGCAGCAAGGACCCCATGAAATCGATTTGGGATCGCACAAAGTTAGGGGAACATATCCTCAATCCACATCCACCAAAAAGAATTAAGCCACATGAATAGTAACGCACACGAAAACACTAGCATGGATATGAGCCACCGATCAAACCAGAGCTAGGAAAACAAACGGCCTAGATTGAACAAAACCATGTTGAATCCACCAGCCAAATCTTCCTGGCATTAAAGAACACCAAACACGATGACCTTGCATGAAGGGATTGGTTTCGTGATAGCAGCCACAAAGTACACTTGAGTGCACTCGCAAATCATGCCAAATCTTCAAAGTGCACCCAGATCCCAGCTTGATCCAACCTACAATAAAATGGGCCACCATTGATTCTCAATACATCACCAGAATCCAAGTAGGTCCATAGATTTCCTAAGGTAAGAGAATCAAGCATAAACCCAAGTGGAGGTAGAACCAGAGACAAGTGAAGGCAGAGGTGGAAAAGGGACCAAAATGAAAATGGAAGGAAGATAGGTGGAAGAAAAGCCAACCCTAGCAAAAGCAAAGGTAGAATGGGAACCAAAATAGGAACCGAAGGAGAACAGGCGGGACTAGAGACAAAACCAACCCTGATGGAAGCGGAGGCGGAACAGGAAAGAAACCATGAAATTTTCCAAAGTTCAAAACAAAATTCCATCCCAGTCCTGGCCCCAAGAAAATGACAAAAAAAAAAAACCGAAGAAATCCCAAGGGAGGAAAACCAGCCCAAAGGCCGAAGACAAATAAAACAGTGGGAAAAACAAGAATGCGGGAGGCAGAGCCAAAATGAGAACAAAAACCGAACCGAGAACTTTACCAAAGTTCAATGTTTAGATCCATCCTAGTTCTGCCTCTGACAGAACGAAGGGGGAAGTGAAGCAAAGAAAAGACTAAGGGATGAAACCAACCCTTAGGACAAAAATGAACAAAATGCAGAAGAAATCAAGGGAGCGGGAAGGGAAGCTGGAACGGAAACAAGAATAGAACTAAAAACTTAGCCAAAGTTCAAATTTAAGTCCCATCCCGATTTTGCCTCTGACAAAATAAAAGAAGCAAGGAAAACAAGGAAAACCTAAGGGGTAAAACCAACCCTTAGGACACAAACAAAAAACCAAGGGAAAAAATAGAAGGCAAAAGAAGACCACCCCAAAGAGTAAATCTGCAAGACTCTAAAACCACTCGGAACTCAATACAAAGGCACCCACAACCAAGGCAAGCACCAAAGAAAAAAACCCCAATATTTTCAAAGATAAGCCCAAAAGAGGGGGCAAGCCACATAAGTGATCTGAAGGGCAAGCCAAGGCAGGGTCCCTACTTTCAATTGGGGCATGTGTGCAAAACTGAACAACAAATGGCAACTCCGCTTGGGAAATTCTACAAAGCATTTCGATGACAAAATGGCATCATGAACTCAAAATATCTAGTTTCAATCCAAGCATCAGGTTACAAATAGAAAAGGTTTCACAAATCACTAACAAGCCAAATTTTCCTATACCAGGGTCAAAGTGTGTGCATATGCATTCATATCCTTTTCCTAAGTTACAACAAGGACCAAACTCAGTCTGACAAGGCTACCTAAGGATTATAACTCCAAAAGCAATTTGGATAGAGCCTCACTACCATTCAAGCATCCATAGCCCCAATGAGGTTATCATTGTGACCCTCCCTACCATAGCTCTACTACGAGCAAGGCATCTATAGCCCTGGTAGAGATACTAGGATACCCTTAAAAAGGTGAAAAAAAATTATTTTCAATATTTTCTTTTCTTTTGATATTCTCTTTTGAGATTTTATTTTAAAGCTTTGCATTTTCACCTTGTAGGCAATGAAGCCCACATGCAAGGATGAGAACCACAGTGGCACTGGAGTAGAATTTAAGATTTTTCACCCAGTTAGACCTCTTAAAGATCATATGCAACCTTGGAACTCTTAAGATTTGTGTGAAGATATAAGACCCAAATACATTCTAGAATTCAAATTAATCAAGTGACACTAACTCCCAGCCCATGCAACATCACATGAAGGAAATCTACCAGTTTGAATGACTCTGAAAAGATGATAAGATTTTGTAAAAGAAATCCTAGAGCAGCCCTAGACAAGCAACCGGTTGCATAGATGCAACAAGCCTGGAGGAAAGTATGACAACCCCAAAGAAACCAGTAGAACAGAAAACCAACCCAAGAAGACCAAGGAAAACCAAAACCAAAGCAGCAGGCAAGCAGAGCATAAAAACCAAAATAAACCCAAACCAAAAGCATCAAGCAAAAAAGGAGAAAGGAAACCTAATATACTTATGTACAAGGACAGAGCAGAGAATAGATCAAGACTAAAAATAATGCTTCAAATACTGCCCATTGACGGGTAGTGGGATATCTCCTCCAATGAGGGTTTTAAAATGGAAGGCATTATCTCCCAAAATCCTTGCAATCTCATAAGGGTCGAGCCAAGCTTGTCAAATTCTCCATTCTCCCCCTTTTTGTCATGGGATTTATTTTAGTAGAGAACCAAGTCAGAGATTTTAAAGGCTTTCACCTTGGCTCTCCTATCAAACCATTTTTTCACTATACTGTAATGTTTGGAAAAGTTTTCTAGGGCTTCATCTCTTCTCACTTGAAGGTGTAACAATTTAGTTAAGTGGGCTTCACGCTTATCCTCTCCATCATAATATTCATTGATGAATCGTAGGATAGGGATCATTAGTTGAATGGGAAAGACAAGTTCCAATCCATACAGTAAGTGATAAGGATAGGTTCCTAAGGATGTTTTTTCTCCAGTGCAGTCTGCCCAAAGAGAAAAACTGAGCTGGGTATGCCAATCCTTGGGATTCTTTTCTAGCAGTTTTTGGATGATTGTCAATAGGTTTTTATTGGAAACTCAACCAAACCATTCCCCCGTGGATAGTAATTAGATGAAAATTTATGTAAATTTCATGGTTTTAAGCCTAGTTAGAAAACTTTAATGATGCAAATGCAGAACCATTGTCACAAACTACAACCAATGGACAACCAAAGCGATTGATAATACCTGATTCCATGAAATTGATTACTACTTTAAAAGTACATTGTTTGCATGCAAGAGGTTCAGTCCAAATAGTAAAATAATTAGTTATGGTAAGAATATACCTATGGCCTACAGATGAAGATGGGTTGATTGGACCTATGATGTCCATTCCCTATTGTATAAATAGTTTTACCTCTATGATAGGCCAAAGTGGAAGAGTTGCACACCTCTCCCTACTTGCTGCATTTTGACGCACATGGAAAGTTCTTATTTGGTGATGTTTGTCCTTGAAAAAGGTAGGCCAATAAAAGCCTTCCCTGAGGATCTAATTGGTAGTGGAAGGTGTTGAACCATGGCCTATGCCATATTTATCATGAAATTTAGTCATTTCTTTCCCTGCTTCTTCCTTCCCTAGGCATCTTAGGTAGAGACCTTCATGATTTCTCTTGTATAAGACAACCCCCTTCTTCATAAAACTGCCACTCTTCAAATGTAGAGCTCTCCTTTGTACTGAATTAAGGTGTTTTGGAAATTTTTGATTCAACAAGTATTAGATAATGTTATCATACTAGTCCCCCGAAGAAACATCCTCAAGATTATAATGTTGAGCTATAAGGTCAGGACCCATTTATGCCATTTTCTTGGTCAGTCCCTACCCTCTTACTAACTTCATGGGTTGAATTTCAATATCATATTCTTGTAACATAGTCACCCACTTGGCTTTGCATTCACCCAACTTATTTTGCATCAACAACAACTTGACTATAGGATCAGGGACTATAGAAAATACCTTGTTTCTCAAAATATAGTGCCTGAACTTCTTCATAGTTCAGATAAAGGAATAAGCTTTCTTTTCAACATTAGGATACCTCAGTTCAGAATCCTTTAAAGGTGCACTCATGAATGCTATGGGATTTTCATCACCTTGATTAGACTTTTGTGTCAACAAGACCGCACAAGAGTGATCAAAATCAAATGAATAGTTGTAGAATGGCTTAGAATAATTAGTACTTACCAAAATGGGGGCCTCAACAATATCTCTCTTGATTTCTGCAAATGCTTCCTTAGCCTCTATATTCCATTGAACCTTTGCTTCTTGCTTCAACATGGCATCCAATGGCTTGGTTATCTCTACAAATCTATTGATAAATTTTCTGACAACGTTAATCTTGCTAAAGAATGACTTCATTTCTTTCTTGCTTGCAGGGGGTTGAATTTTCAGTATAGCCTCCACTCGTTCAAGACCAATGGCAATACCTTTTTCTAAAATAACATCTCCTAATAACTTTCCCTCTGTGACCCCACAAATGCACTTCTTTGGGTTAAGAAAAATACCAAATTCCATGCACTTCTAGAATACTTTGCATAAATTTGCAATATGATCACTTCTCTTCTTGGAAAAGACTATCAAATCATCCACGTAGATGATTATGCACTTGCCAATGATTTCCTTGAAGGAAATATCCATATCTCTTTGGAATGTAGCTCCAGCATTGATTAATCCAAAGGGAATTCTCCGGTAAGCAAAGGTTCCCCATTTTGTAGTGAAGACAGTTTTGTGCCTATCTTCATATTGGACCACGACCTGGTTGTATCTAGAGTACCCATCTAGAAATTACATCATCTGAGACCCATTGAAAACCTAAAGCACCTCATCCAGTGAAGGGACTGGATAATTATCCTTTTCAGATGCTCTATTCAGGTTCCTGAAATCAACACATAGTTTGATTTCTCCATTTTTCTTCCTAACCGGGACGAATTTTACAACCCATGTTGAATGTCTTACTAGAAATATGATTCATTTTGAAAGTATTGACATTTGACTTGAGGGGAATAGTATGTGTAATGATCAAAGTGTCATATTTCCTCAAGTAATCATAACTCCAGGCTATCACATCTTGATATGTGTGGAAGGCATCGATAATTTTTTTCCTCTCCTCTGGGGTGCACATCTTACCAACAAAGACATTCTTGACATCACTTTGGGTCCCCATATTGTATGTTTCACACTGTTAACTTTGAGGGATTCACATTTCATTTTATTCTCTTGATCTTCGATCCTATCCAGATCAAAGATCCTTTCCAATTGCACCATGCATCTTGGGATGGTATTAGTCTTCAGATTGAGGACCCCTTCTAAGTCAATTTTGACCTCTTGAGGCTCAACCTCATCAATTAATTGAGAAGAAAACACATCACAACTAGTGATGAAATCAAGAATATGCTTATCATCTTCAAATACCTGAAAATGGTGACATTGTCAGGCACTAAGGGTACTGGAACAACTTCCACAGTGAACTTCATTAAGCCTGAAAGTGATAAGGGTTGCAATGTACTTGCTTCTTGTGCTAGAGAATCAGCAGTCTGATTCTTACTTCGAGGTACCAGCTTAATGTTGAAGGCATCAAATATTTCAATAAGATCCCAAATCCTATGTCTATAATTGGCCATCCTTCTATCATGACATGAGTATTGTTTCCTTACTTTCCTGACCACTAGCTTAGAATCTCCAAACACTTGCAGAATTTTAACATTCTTTCTTAATGCCATTAATAGCCCATGAACTAGAGCTTCATACTCAACCACATTGTTAGTGCACTAGAATTGAATTGTGTGAACAAAAAAGTAGGTTTTACCTCTAGGACTAATCATCTCAAGCCCTGCTCCAACACCTTTCTTGGATTTGGATCCATCAAACCTTAATGTCCAATAGTCATCATATCTTTCTTTTCTTGGGATACCTTTGTCCTTGTTTTGACCTGAAGGCTCTTCAGGAGGTTTTGGATCCTTCCCCTTTTGACTATTTTGAATGCTTTGTATGTTTGACCCAATAGTTGGGTTTGTATCTGTTCTACTACAGTTTGACACACGCAACTTTCCAGTTTAGAATGATGAGCATCGTGAACTTTGCACCAATAAGGAAGAAGCAATTATTCAAAGTTCATATTTCTACCCAGCTAAATCTAATCTTCTACACATTTCTAGATAAACTCCCAAAAGTTATCCAAGAGACTGAGTTATCTAACTGCTTGATCATAAAGTTCTTCCATTTGTTAAAATTGCATTTTAGAGTTGTTGGCTTTTGATGTGGGTTCACCAAAAGAGTTTTGCAACATCAAGATTTCCTCTATGTCTGAAACAGGGGAGGCTAGGACATAGTTCCCCATACTAGCTTCTGATATCATTATCTCATTTGAAGTATTCTAATATTTAGTAATGACATACTTCATTCTAGTTTCTCTCTCAATTTTTCTATGATTTGGGACTCCTTTACAAGGGACCCACATGTGAGAATGATCCATGGATGTGTATCCATTTAGTGTCTTGGTAAACTATCTACCCAAGATCAAATAATAAGTTCCAGGAATGTAAGCCACCTGAATACTAAGCACTTGTTGCACTCTAGGATCTAAGGCAAATTGTATGGGAATCATGTTTAGTTCTCTTACTATATTCACCTTTTTTTTGTCCAATTGGGTGAATTTCTTTTGAGAGGATGTAGGGGTAATACCAAGAGCCCTATAGATAGAAAATGGCATAACATTGGTGGATGCCCCTAAATCTAGCAAGCAATTGTGTAGACTTTTACCAAATATACGAATGGAAATCGAAAAAGGAGGGGTTTCCATTTTTCCTTGGAATAAATTCAACTGTGGGTCATCTTGTGCAACCTAACCCTTATATTTTTATTTACCTTTATCCTTGGTTTGTGATTTACTATGACCTTTGGGTGTTTTTGAACTAGGATGTCTTGCAATTTCCTCATTGGTTGCTATTCCTAATGTTGCTATACTTAAATTAAAGGACCCTAGGAGTACATTTTGGATTTCAGGAACTCTTAATAACTCAAAAGAAGAAAGATTCACCTTTACTTTTCTAAGTTCCTCAATGACATATGCTCCTAAGTGTTCTACATTCATGTCAGTGTGGAGCTCCTTGGAATGACTGGTATTTCTATCCTTTGTTGTATCAGCATTGATTCCTTTGGAAATATTTGGTTGTCCTTCCTTTGAGAGGTATTGTGTTGGCACCTAAGGGTAGGATGGATTTTTATTGGCATGTGGATCTAGTGGAGTGGTGAAATTGTGTGGAGGGGAAGATGTAGTAAATGATCCTCCAACTTGTGGATTCCTATTGGGCTTTCTCCTCAAATCATACTTTTTGATAGATTGTTGAAACATTTGCACTTCCTCAACATCAGCCTCTTCTTCATCCAATGGGCCATTGTTGTTCTCAAATTTTTCATCGAATAGTTGAGAGATTTCATCTTCATTGAGCACTTGTTTAGCCTCCCCATTCTAGCCACTTGATTCCTTTTTCAGTCCATTCTCATCATCCCTTGGGAAAGGAGCATGATCCAACACCAAAACTGGGGAATCATAGGGGTTTTAGGGCACCAACTCTTGGTCGGTGGAGTTGTTCTCAACTTCATATTGAAAGATGGAAGCAACAGTTTAAAATTCAGTGCAGTCAAGCTTAGAGTGTTGACTTGTCTTATGAAGCCTACACCATCTAGACAAAGCGGCATCTGCCAAGTACATGCCACCTAGATTTTTCTCCAAATTGGAAGGTTGATCTAATGGAGTGGGAACTCCTCCATTGTTAGGCCCAGTGTTCCATGACCTATTATGCCTAGGTGCTTGTGTTCTTTCAAATCCTTGTCCACCTTGTTGATTTCTATCAAAGTTCTGACCAAATCCTTGTCCTATTTGAAAGTATTGATTTATGTCATAGTGTTTCCCTCTATTATAATTTGATTATATTATCTTTTGATTAGCTTGGAGTTGATTGTTCTAGTTCCTCAAGTAGGTTACCTCTATGTTCAACTTCTTTATTTCCTCAGTTAGCTCATCCAACCTTTCTTTATCAGGATTGTTGTAAGGCACTAGATTCATAATGTTTGGGAAGTATCCTATTACTCCTCTAGAACTAGTAGACTGATTCAAAACTTCTGAATTCTACAAATATGTAGGGAAACCAACTTGTGATTGTGAATGGAGGGGATGGTTAGCATTTTTTTGGGGATAACCGTGCATTGGTTGGACCTGGTTTATTGGATGACCTGGGTGAGGGACCAAAGGCAACTGTGGAATAGGATTCATGATAGGTGTGTGATTGGTCAAAGCTTGGTTGAGAGATTGGACTTGGCTTGGGTGAGCAGTTGGTCCCAGAGATGGCAGAGGTCCCAACAAGTGTTGTCTCAAATATGTACTAACCTTAACAGACTTTGTATATGCAGTGAGCAAGGTATTCGAGGGATTATTTCTCCACTTAAGGAAGGTGGAAGTAAGGTTGTCAAGGACTTTGAAGTAGACTTCCAGGGCAATGCCCTCATTTCCAACATAAGGTGCTTAAATTCTAGTGTATACTCAGTGGAATCTATTGTTGAATGATCCTATAGGCTCATTAATCTCTTGTTTTACTCCAGTAAACTGCATATATAGCTCATTAGAACTAACGGGAATCTTAAATTTTAGCAAAAATGCAGCCTCAAGCTTAGCCTAGTTAGAGTTGGATGCAACAGGTAAATGGCTATACCAATAAACGGCCTCCTTCTCTAGAAAATAGGGGAAAATTCTGCATGCAACATCCTCATGATTAATCCCTCTATCTCACAAACAAGTTAGAAAGATCCTAATGTGTTCTTCTGCTGTCCTATTTGGGTCATTCATGTGAAACTTGGAGAAAAAATGCTCATGATTCTTGGGAATAATATTGTAGTTGTTGAATGTTAGAGGTGATGGGTTATTTTCCAATAAATCCATTGGTAGAGGTGGTAACGGTTGATGGATGACTGGTTGGGGTTGTGGAATGGAACCAGTATCAGAATCAACTAAAGATGAAGTGGATGAGGGTGAAGATGGTGGAAATTATGGATTGGATGATGGTTCCTCCCTTCTTTTCATCCTTCTTGACCTGGTTGGAGGTCAAAATTCTTGAAACTCTTATTCTTCTCCTAGTATAGATTTTGTTCTCCTTCTGAGCCTCTCAGGAAAAATGGCATTTAGAAAATGCTCGAGCTTTCTTGTACGGGCCCTCCTTCTAGTGCAAGTCATGTTGTTTGGTGTGTCTACACAACAACAACTCAGACAAAATAAAATTTATCCTATCTCTCTTGAAATTTTGGTCTCTATGAACAAAGAGATAACCCCAAGGTCTCATGGTTGTTAGGTCATGACAATGCAATAGAACAAACTTGTGATAAAATTTGAAAATATTGGTAATCACAAGGGGTCTTACGTACAAATACTGGAAGCTCTAAACTCCCCATATTTCAAGATATGGTGATTCTTTAAATTCTAGTTCTAACCATATAATAAAATAAACAACAAAAGATGAGGGTTGCAGAAGTCCCAACACTAACTCTACTTCTAAGATCAACCACGTAAATGATGAAATACCTAGAATGGAACAATCCCTTAAACTAATTTATATTTGACCCAGGCAATACCTGCAATCTTCTAGAAAACGGTGCAATCTTCTAGGATGTTAAATATTTTCAGGTTGTAGGCATTCATCCAATAAGATTGAATGAATATCTATAGTTGAACTAAGCCCATGAATATGAGGTATTGGTTGACCTTGCACATCATTCCCATAATCAAGAAGCTTCCCAAAGTATGAATCAGGGATTGCTACAACATTCCAAATATTAAATCACAAGCATTACTAACTAAACCTAAGATACATTCAAACATATCCAACCAATTTGAAAGATAAAATAGAACCATGCAAGATAATTCGATGCAAGAGAAGGCACCACCCATAACACAATGTTTACACTTTGTATTAAATCATCACATTTGAAACAATTCTAGTTTGTTAAAGAACTTGCTTGAAAATGTAAAAAAAACAACTTCTAATCTTCTAACATGCTACTCTACTGCTAACTCTAATGATTACAAGTCCTTTGACTTATTCTTCTAATCTGAATCCTAACCTAGCCAATTCCAGCCCTATAAATAAGGTAGAGTTCCATACTTATAGAACAATAGGCCTGCGTGAAATAGAGCTAGCGTTACAAAGCAACTCAGCCACCAATAAAATCGGCCCCAACAGTCAGCAATAACTCATCATCAAGCAATAAATGCAGCAAGTACCTAATCAGATCGATATGGGATCGTACAAAGTCAGGGGAATGGATCCTCGAGCCATGCCCACCAAAAATACTTCACCCGCACAAAAATCAATGCACGTAGAAACACCAACATGGATATGAGCCACCGATCAAACCAAAACTGGGCAAACAAATGACCCAGATTGAACCAAATGAGGTTGAATCCACCAACCAAATCTTCCGCCATTAATGAGCAACAAACGTGTCAACCTTGTGTGCAGGGATGGGTTTCATGATAGTAGTCACAAAGTACACTTGATTGTACCTACAGATCATGCCAAATGTTCAAAGTACACCCAAAAATCCCAGCTCAATCCAACTTGAAATCAAACAAGCCACCATTAATGCTCAATACATCACCAAAATCCAAGCAGGTCCATAGAGTTCCTAAGGTAAGAAAATCAAGCATAAACCTAGGTGGAGGTGGAACCAGAGACAAGCAGAGGCGGAGGTGGAAAAGGGACCAAAACAAAAATGGAAGGAAGACAAGAAGAGTAAAAACCAACCCTAGTGGAAGTGGAGGTGGAACGGGAACCAAAAGAGGAACCAAAGGGGAAAAATGTGGGACCACAGACAAAACCAACCCCGATGGAAGCAGAGGCAGAACGAGAGCCAAAATAGGAAAGGAACCGTGAACTTTTCCAAAGTTCAAAACCAAATTCCATCTCGGTCCTGGCCCTGAAAAAATGACAGAAGAATGAACCGAAGAAAGCCCAAGGGAGGAAAATCAACCTGAAGGTCAAAGACAAAAAAAACAGCGGGAAAAACGAGAACGTAGGAGGCGAAGCCGAAACGAGAATGGAAACTAAACCGATAACTTTACCAAAGTTCAACATTCAGATCCATCTCTGTTTCACCTCCGGTAGAACAAAGGGGGAAGCGAAGCAAATAAAATACTAAGGGAGGAGACCAAGCCTTAGGCTGAAAATGAACAAAATGTAGAAGAAAGCAAGGGAGTGGGAAGCAGAGTCAGAACAGGAATGGGAACAGAATTGAGAACTTAGCTAAAGTTCAAAGTTAACTCCCATCCTAGTTCCACCTCCAACAGAACAAAAGAATCAAGGAAAACAAGGAAAACCTAAGGGGGAAAACCAACCCTTAGGACCCAAACAAAACACCAAGGTAAAAAACAAAAGGCAGAAGAAGACCACCCCAGAGAAGACATCCGCATGACTCCAAAACCACCAAGAACTCAACACAAAGGCACCCACAACCAAGGCAAGCACCAAAGACCAAAGCCCCAATATTTTTGAATATAAGCCCAAAAGAGGGGGCAAGCCACAGAATTGGGTCAAAAGGCAGGCCAAGAGAGGGTCCCTACTTTTCGTGGGGCATTTGTGCAAAACTGCACAACAATTTATAGGCAATTTCTCCCAAGATCGAGGAACCAAGTCAAAAATAATCTCTAGTGTCACCATTAGTTTAGGAATATTGTTTAATTTTAGGTTGGTAATGGCTTCCATATCTAGATCCTCTTACTCCCAATATCCTAGATATCTATCGAATTCATCAATGATCTATCCTTCAAAAACACCTAAACTTTCCAAATAAGAAAGAGTATGTTGATCATCATCAAAGACCTAAAAGTTTTTCATATATTCAGGAATAGTTGGGACTGATACCAGCTCAACATAAAAACTTCTTAATTTAGAATCTTTCATGGGATCTAGTGTACTCATTGCTACTACTAGTGCAACTAAAATTTGATTATTCTCCTTGGGAATCAAATTTATGTCAAACATGCTAAAGTCCTCAATTAGGTTCGATACCCTATTCTAGTATGCTTTTAATCTTTTGTTGACATGTATACTGACTATGAACCTATTTTACAATCAAGTTTGAGTATCCAATCACTCTAAGGCCTTGTACTTTATTTTGATGTGCAAACATAATTCCTCTAGCCAATGCCTCATACTATGCCACATTATTAGTGCAACCAAACTGAAACATGTAAGAAGAAAAATATGTATTCCATTTCATATTTGTCAATTCAACTCCAAATCCACTCCCTAATCTAGATTTAGAACCATAAAACTTGAGCATCCATAACTAGACTTGGGGTAAAACCTCCTTCTTAAAATCAATCTTACCTAGGCTATTTTATTAGGGGAGTGAATGATGAATTTGAAATTAAGATCAGGATATTTTGTACATCTAAGGGCTAATAGATACTTCCTTTAGACCAAGAACATGTGAAGAAACCGTTTCCTACAACTCCTCATGATTATCAATTTTGTGACTCACCTATTCCTTTGATTAATTCTTCTAGAATTAGAAGGTGAGTAGGTTAAGGGGTACCCAACATTCCCTAGGATTCCCTAACCTCTATTTGTAGATTTAGAGATAAGCTCAGGGGTTGATTAGTTAATTCCAAGATACCTTCCTATGCATCATTTATTTAAAAAAAAACAAATGTAGCATTAGTTTTAAGTGGAAATAGACCTAAGAATCATATAGATTTTCTATTTTGACTATCTCCTAACTGATAAACATGATTTAGAATATCTATACAAGGCTAAAAAGTAACTCTAAATGGTTTTGATGGTGGAATTTACACCATTTTGGAAGAAATAAACTCCACAAATTTTTCTCCTCTCCCAAGACTAATTTTTCTTGAAGTAGCTTTTGGGTTAACACATCTTGGTTAATGGAATTCATACAATCACCATTTTCCAAAGGCTAAAATTGTTCGTTATTTGATACTAAAAATGTCATAATCTCATTAGCCCTATAGAATCCTGGTTCATTTTTGAAGTAAGCAACCTCATTGGGATGATCATATTTTGTTACCATGTGTTTCAAATCGGGTTCACTCTCTCTCATAATTTAAATTTCCATACCTTTCAATGGTAGCCACATATGAGAGAATTTCAATGAAAGGTAGCCTCCTATAGTCTTTTCCCAATCCCTACTTAATATTATACCATACATCTCAAGGATATGAATAATTTGGATATCCATGTACTATTGAATCCTTGGGTCTGATCCAATCTACACAAGTACATCTTTCAATTCTCCTACAACATTCACTTTTGTTTTATCTAATTGTATGACCTTTTTGTAATTTTGGATCGAGGTTAGGCCTAATTTCTTACAAATAAAAAATGAAATGACATTACCTAAGGCCCTAAAATCTATCATAAATTTGTGCAATTTTTTCGGAAATATTCTCAAACTCAAAAATAATGGAGGTACTCTTGTCTTCCCCCTATATAAATTTGCCTTCATTTCAGCAACGAGAGTTACCTTTGCTTTTCCCTTCAACTGATTTACCTTAGCCAAAGCTTTCAACATGATTTCATGTTAAGTAGGGAATCATTTGAGAATATCAAAGAAATATAGGGAAGTCATTTGTTTATGTATCTCACTAATCAATTTATATTCAATATTATTATTTTATTGGTGTTTAGGAATAATAGCAAGATTCCCTCTATTGGGAATTTTTGGTGGTCCTTTAGGTGGTGGAAGATTGTTGTCTTCTCTAGGATTCGGGGGTACCATGCTATTAGTAAGAGGATTAGATGTAGTGAATAGTCCTTTGTTCCGATTTCTCTAAAAAATGACCTCCTTTAGCTTGGAAAAATTGAGTATCATAAGTATCAATTTCAAGTTCATTTTCCTCTTGAAAAGGGAGCTTGAAGTCATCATAAGTATCAAAGGCCATAGGAATATCTACAGACCCACCACCCTTATTGGTATTTCCTTTTGTTGGTTGTGAATCATCTTGAGCTATTTTAACCATCATTCCCATATCTGGTAAATTCACCTCTGAATGAGTAGTAGTATCATGTAGCCTATACCAACAAGTCATGAAATTTAAACCTACCACATTAGCAATGTGAGTTATATCTTCATTAGCTTGGTTATTGTGTGGGAATCCTTTATTATTTTACATTGTATCCCATTGCCTATTGTTGGGCCTCTTATTATATCCCATGTTCCGATTTTGAAAGTTCTAATTTCGGGAGTTCCTTTGATTATAATTATTGTTTTGATTGGGATAATTTTTCTAATTTTGATATACTCCCTAATTTTGGTACTAATTTTGGTTTTGAGGAGGGTTTAGTCTAAAATGGGCCATCTCATGAATTTGGACATTCAACTTCACCCTTCCTCCAACTAATCATTCTATGATTTCCCAAGAACCCTAATTAGATTGACCATCAACCCCATAAGGTGAGTCAATTATCAATTAGGAGGACCTAAGAAAGGTTCTTTTAGACTTTTAGGGGTTCACCACCAAGAAAATTCTTGGAAAAGACAAATAAGAATTCAACCTAAAAAACCTAGTCATGCAAGCTAAATGAGAGATGCAAATGATTAAATTATGTAAAAACAAGATAGGATGTGTGTACCTAGGAAGTCCGGAGATGTGAGGATTTTGGTAATATAAAAATGTTGTCAAAAAGTGTTAGGGAGGATAAATATGCCCTTACTCTTGCCTTAGTCTTGCTGCTATTTTTTGGGGCAGATGCTAAATCATTGGATCTTAGAACAAAATCTCAAAGAATATCTAAAAAATACCCCTCAGAGGACTAAGACACCCAAGGTGGCATATTAGTCTCATTCTGAATTTCTAAAAACTCTCAATGTGATCTTGAGATCCAAGGTCTAAATTTGCTTCCTCTCATATCTTAAGTTCTGGAACTTCTGGATTTGACTTGTAAGTGAGTTTTCGTGAAGATGACAAATTTGTAATGCAACTTTGCAACTTTTCAATCTTGCACTCCAAATTATCTTCAAGTCTTCAACCTAAATTAGTAATCACAAACATGCAAGAGGGAAAAAAAATGTATTGTTAGTTAATGGGGGTTTTCTTTGGTCAAAATCCTTGTTGATAATTAAACCTTGAAATTAAATGAAATAGAGAATGAGAACGATGAATGAAAAAATGGAAATGTTACAACTCACCAGACCCTTGTGATAGAACACTATAAATATGCTTGAGAGGGTGGCAATGGATGTGGATCTTGAATCTTGCTTGAATAAGATAGATCTTGAATGCAATGTTAACTTGAATTATAGAAACCTACATCACAATTATTAGCTCCAGATCAAACATGATAATGCTTGAATATTGATGATGGCTCTAAATGCTTGAAAAAATTATCTTGAATTCTCTTGAGTGAATACTTTAATGCTTGATTGATTAGAAATAAGATAAGATATGAAAATGAGTGGAGGAGCCTTGTATTTATAATTATCTATGCTTAATATCTAAAAATTACACCACACTAAGCCAACATATGAATTCATTAAATAAAGGAGGATAAATCTTGCCACAATTTGAAATTGAATCTCAAAAATAAGCCGAGGACTAAGATTCCCTGTGTGTTGTCATAGTCCCAAGGCTCCAATCTCGGGGCACACACTCCAAAAATGGACCTTTTTCAGGTGTGTTCAAAATCAAGGTCCCAAGACCCATGGAGGACAAAGACGCCCTAGGTGGTTTTTTAGTCCCAGTCCAAAAATTAGGGACACATATACATAATCATTAAATGATCATTTTCCCTTTGAAGATTGTCAACATTAGCTAGAAAAATATGTAGTTTATTAGGCTTGTGGATGCAAAATAGGAACAATTAAGACATAAAGAAAGATAAATAAAGCAAGGTAGGCTCAAACAAGTGTGAAAATGTAAGGGTATGTATTTTTCTATAGTAAATTTAGCCACAACTTTAGTGAGAGGATTAACTTGCTTCAAACTCACACTAAAGTATCCAACCACACAATCAAGAGTGGTTCAAATGTATGAATTCTAGTAAGATAGGATGACAATAATCAAGAGGCATGATCAAGCCCCACTATCAATATCCTCTGGAAAACAAACATAGGCATAAAGGAACATGCTTGCAGATGATATATGAAGCCATAATTAGATTGCAAACATACACCATCAAAAACAAAAAATAAAAAGGAAAAAAGAGGCAATAGAAAAAGGGAAAATGCAATAGATCAAGCTTCAACTGGTCGTCCAACACATTGTGGACTGGGTCTAGGATAATTTTCAAAAAAATTATACAATTGGAAAGCATTGTCCACTATGCAAACAAAATGCATGCTCACAAGGGCTAGTGAAGCTAGGTGTCCACTAGGGGAGCCCCAAGAAATCCATATCAATGTCATACCCCCATGGCTTTAATAAGGCACAAAAAGAAAAATGCAACAATAAAGAGGGATGTTCAAAGGGAATTCGCTTAGTTCGTGCAAGGTCTCATCTTAGGGAGAATTGTTCTTAATGTTTCCAAGAGAGGACAAGTCAAATAAATATCACACTCTTAGAGGAAATCAAACCCAATGACACCACCAAGAAAAGGACACATCATAGGAAGACAAAAAATCATATAATGAAACATGATTTTCAATGTATGCCCCCACTTTAAAGAAGTTGCTAACACCATTTTTGCGAGAAATTTATTTAAATTAGAAGAAGACATGAGATATTATTTTGAAATCCCTATGCCAAGTCCTATGTTTTTGATAAGTCATGCCAGGTAATAGGGTGGAAGGGTTTTCCCCCAAAATGTTACATGTAAGCCAACTTAAGGCACATCTCCCACATCCCAAGTTTACTCTTATATGTACATGAAAGATGGTCAACTATCCAAAAGAGACAACAAGTGGCATACGAGAGGATATCTAACCCGTTGCCCCCATTTATAGTGCAAGACAAGGATGAGCCTAAATAAAAAGAGCAACTAGGTGCTTCAACCCAAGAGAGAGCACCACCATCTTTAAGATGCTGAATTTTGTTTGTCAAAGCCTTACATTCATTAGTAGAATGACCATGAACTCTATGATATGCACAGAATGAATTCTTGTAATAAAATTTATTCCATGTTCTTAGGGGAGAGAGATCTGATGATCTTGGAGGAGTCTCATCAAGATTCTCTCTTGGTCAAAAGTTGAGGATGTTGCTTTATTTTGTGACAAAGATATCTCTTGCTTAGCACAAGGTGTCATACCTACACAAGACTCTTTGGATTGCAATATTTTTTTCTCTCCTTTATAGGAGGTGTAAAATCTATCAAAATAAAATCATTAGTGTTTTGTGAGATGATATTTACATTAAGCGAGGATCTCTTTGTTTATTTAATCTCTTGAAAAGTATAACCATCAAGACCACTAGTGTCTATCAGTTCAGGATACACCATTGTTAAAGTCGGCTTAGAAGGATTTTCTTTTATAGTGTTGATATTAAGTGAAGGTTTGATTTCTATCATGGGACAATAACCAAGACCATGAGTTTCTTCTTGCATTTTAGGTTTGATAGGGACATAGATACATTTTTCTCTTGCACCACATCCTTTTCCACTATATCCAAGTTGTTTCATAAGCTCATAACCTTTTCCATAAATATTTTTCATTTCTTTAGGATTCATGGGTTGTTGATAATTAGTTTCATGAACATTTGTTGTGTAATTTTCTTTTTCTTCTAAAGTGGTTGAGGTGGATTCTTTTGAAGGGTCTTTTGAGTTTTGTGTTGAAATTATTTATTTTTATGTTCCGTTCTCTGAATATTTGTTTATGATCTTTTATTTTCCCATAAATTTATTTTTAAAATCTAAGGTACCCCAATCATCTTCTAAGAGTTTTGTTATTTCCTCAATTTTTTGTTCTTAGTCTTGTATGGGTTTGACTTGTGTAGATGGTTTTAATGTTTTCAAAGGATTCTCTTTTTTTTTCTTGGGTTGTAAAACACTGTAAGGATCATTATCAGTGTCCAATGTATACAATTTTTTCTTGTAGACATACTTCATTTTATGATGAAGGGTAGAAGGCACCACATACATCTCATGAATCCATGGCCTTCCCAAAATAATATTATATGAAATATCAGGAGGCATAACATGAATAGGGGTTTGTAAGGTATCCTTTCCAAGTGTAATAGATAAAATGATCACTCCAAGAGCTTGTTTTCTAACATTTTAAAATCCCTTAACAGATAAAGAGTCAAGTTGAATTTTTGATCTATCAACACCAAGCTTATCCAAAAGGTTTGCATTACACACATTTAAGGTTGAGCCATTGTCAAAAAGGGTTTTCTTTATCCACATGGTATAGTATTGAGCTATGATCATGAAATAATCATTATTTTTTTGCACTTCCAAAGAATGGAGCTCACTTTGGTGGAAAACAATGTCAGCATTCATGAAAGAATCATTTTTTTTTGCACTTCCAAAGCATGGAGCTCACTTTGGTGGAAAAAAATGTCAGCATTTATTCCTTGAATCATGAATACTATGTCATTTAGTTTCATATCATAAGGGATAGGAATTTTTTGTAAGTAACTTTGAAGCATAGTGTCATAGTTAGGTGAATTATGAATCAAGTCCGAGAGGGATACCTTTGCAGGAGTATTCTTACATTGTTCAACAAGATCATACTCCTTTCCACTTTGTCAAGGAAAACGAGGGTTAGTAGGAAAGATAGGATTAGGCAATGGTAGAGATGTTGAAGGTGTTCATCTTGGTTGCAGATCATTCCTAGTGTTGTATGTATGAGAAAAAATATTATAACTCGATGACTATGAAAAATTATTCTTATGTGGTTCGGGGATAAGTACATGTTTGTTTTGGGCTTGTGGTTTTTGAGAGGGTGGATAAATGATAAGTTTAGGATTGAGAGAGTACTCCAAGGGGTATCTAATGTGCATAAACTCAAAATACTTATCCTCATTTTCATGATCTCTTAGTGAAGAGGATTCTAATGTTACATCATCATCTTCATCTAAGGAATTACTATTTTCAATGTTCTCATTTTCTTGCACCATGATATCTTCCAAAGGGGGGAAGTTTCTAGGAGAACTACAAACTAAATGTTCATGGCATTCAAAGGTTGGTTCTTCTTCAATGACTTCATCACATGCAAGGGGTTTATCAATGGTTGGAATGTCTTGTTCAATAAGGTTTTCCCTAGGGGAATATAAAAACATAATATTATCATCAATCATAATATTTTCTTTGCAACTAGGAGAGGAATATATGTGATTGTCATGTTTATCTATGTTTTCATCTTCTTTAACTAGGACATTCTCACAAGCAAGGGATGAAAGGAAGCTAGGTAAGGTGATGTTTAGTAATGTTTCTATGATCTCATTCTATTGTACTATAATATCTTCCCAAGGGGGATGAGTAGAAGAACAAGCAAGACCTTTGTGATTCTCAACGATTGTAACTTCTTTCACCAAGATACCTTTGTCTCGAAAAGGAGAGGTATCAAGAGAAGGACAATTATGATAATCATGATTGTCTATTCTTGCAAAACCTTCTATCACATTATTCCCACAAATAGGAGAGATAAGAGGGGTTGTAGGTTTAAGGCAAGAATCACCATTTTCACTCTCTTGTGTTGAGAGACTCTCATAATTAGGGAATGCATTGAATGAATGAATAACATGCTTATTGACTAACTTTTGTTTACAAATTTTGAAAGGATAGATAATAAAATTTGTGAAAATTAATCTATGCAAACTAAAAATGCAATTTAAAGGCCCAAGATGGAATGGGGTGATCCCACAATAGTGGTTTACAATTTTTGGCCAAACTAGACATTAAAATTATTATTTTTAACTAAATCTTCACATTTGGGCACCTATAGCAGCTAAACTGTGAGAAATTTGAAGATGATGCAAACTAGAGTCTCGTCACATTTTGTATGTAGATTCTAAAAATATTTTTTTCAATTTTTTTGGAATCAAATGCACTTACTTATCCATATCCTATCAAAACTTTATTTTTTCAGAAAACAACAATTTTAAAAAGTGACGCACAATGTATAACACATAAAAAAAATTCCATGAAGGATAAATTCTAATTCTTTTGAATTTAGATTTGTAACTCCAATATCTAGTGCTCCCACTTGGTTAGATATTTTTTAATTGAATATTTTTTCTTTAATCAAGTTTCGAATTCAAACCAATTACAATTCAGATATAGTGTGATTGTATAACGCGTAACCTTTTTTTGTATATATCGATATTCAATTTTATTTTTTTTGTTGGATCAAGGGCATCAATATCTAGTGCACTCATATTTTTCAAAAAAAATTGGTAATCTGCTATTTTTCCACATGTGCAGAACATAGACCTTCCTTTTCGGTGAAAAACCTATGTTTAATAAAACTAAAAAAAAAAAAAATAATAAAACCAAAACATATCAAAATTATATTTGTTGGATAGCATGTTCCGATGAATACTTGATTCTAGTTGGGTTTGTGAAGATTCGGCCATTTTTATATTCAAACCGAGCTTCGAAGTAAAAAAATCTAGAGTCTTTTTGTGTTAGAGGGTGGGAAGGTGGGAAAATGGGGGTTCGCTCAAACCTCTAAGGGTTTGCTCAAACTAGGGTTCGAGTGAAACCCAAAGGGGTTTGTTGGAACCTTGAGTTCACTCGAACCCCTCAAAATAATTTTTTTTTTCATGGGTGAGTTTTTCGGAAGTTTTTCTTCCTCACTCGAATTGTAAACCACTATTGTAGCTTCACCCAATGTATAAATGTAATTTCATATTTCAAACAAGGTAATTTAATTATCACATTGTGCAATGAAATTTTGTGAATGAAAATTTAGAATGAAGCAATGCATGAAATGAAGCACTTTAAACTACATTTAGTAAAATGCATGTAACAGAAAATCAATGCACATAAAGAGATAACCAATGACAACAAACAAAAATGCAAAAATGAAAATTTAAACCCTAGAAAATGTAGCTTCAAACTCAACATCGACTAATACATCAGTAAGGGAATCTTAGTCTTACTGAAGGAATTTGGAGGTTCCAAGAACTAGAATAGACAACAAACAACACACATCGGGTTCTAAGAAAAAAAATCTGAGAGGGACTAAGATGCCACGAATGGAGTTTTAGTCCTAGCAAAGGTTTTTTTCAGAAGAACAACAAATTCTAAGTTGTATACAATGTTTACAGGTTTCCCATTTAGGGATTTGATGTTTGGAAATAGAATATTGTGCAAATGGATGCAAGGAAAATTAGCTTGTAACAAGCAATTGAATGCACTTTTTTCAATTTTTAATGTAGTAACAACATTTGTAAATGCAATTGGAATGATTAATAATACTCTTTTTAGTTTTTCAATGATATGAAATTATGCAAGAAATTAAAAATGCATCCTATATGCACTTTCACTAATGCAAGATACAATGAATGCAATCTATATCTAAAATTTTTATAGACTCCAAATAAGAAAATGAATGCTCAACAAAGTCAGGTTCACCAAAATGATTGGAGAAAAAATGTGGACATTCAATGTGACCCTTTCTCTAGCTAATCATTCTAGGATTTTTTAAGAAACTTAATTGGATTTTCCATCAACCCCACAAGGTGAGTCAACTCTTAATTAGGAGGACCTAGCAAAGGTTCTTTTATACTTTTAGGGGTTCACCACCAAGAAAATTCTTGGAAAAGACAAATACAAATTCAACCTACAAAACCTAGTTATGCAAGCCAAATGAGAGATGCAAATGATGAAATTATGCAACAAAAAGATAGGATGTGTGTGCCTAGGAAATCTAGAGATGTAGTGAGGATTCTAGAAATATAAAAAAATTATCAAAAAGTGCTGGGGAGGACAAAGACACCCTTACTATTGTCTTGGTCTCACTGCTATTTTTTGGGGTAGATGTGGAATCTTCAGATCTCATAACAAAATCTCAAATAATCTCTGAAAAATACCCCTGTGAGGACTAACACACCCAAGGTGGTGTATTAGTCCTTTTTTTCAATTTCTAAAAAAACTCTAAATTTGATCCTAAGCTCCAAGGTTTGCACTTGCTTCCTCTAAGATCAGAGGTTCTAAAAATTTTTGATTTGACCTGTAAGTGAGTTTTTGTGAAGATGACAACTTTGTAATGCAACTTTTCAACTTTGCAATCTTGCACTTCAAATGATCTTCAAGTCTTAAACCTAAATCTCCAATAAGAAACATGTGCCACAAGAGGGAAAAACTTGTGGATTGTTAGTGAATGGGGGTTTACCTTGGTCAAACCCCTTGCTGATAATTAAACCTTGAAAGGAAATGCAATAAAGAAGGAGAATGATGAATTAAAAAAATGGAAATGCTACAACTCACCAAACCCTCATGATAGAATGCTTAAAATATTATTGAGAGGTCTGAAATGGATGTGGATCTTGAATCTTTCTTGAACAAGATAGATCTTGAATGAAATGTTAGCTTGAATTATAGAAACTACATCACAATTCTTAGCTCCAAAACAAATAAGATGATGCTTGAATCTTGGTGATGGCTCCAAATGCTTAAAGAATTTCTCTTGAATTCTCTTGAGTGAATACCTAAATGCTTGATTGATTAAATATGAGATAACATATGAAAATGAGTGGAGGAACCTTGTATTTATACTTATTTATTTTTATATCCTAAAATTACACTGCACCAAGCCAACATATGAATTCATTAAATAAAGGAGGCTAAACCTGCCAGAATTTGAAATTGAATCCTAAAAATAAGCCAAGGGGGACTAAGATGCCCTAGGTGGTGTTTTAGTCCTAATCCACAAATTAAGGACACACAAATAGAATCATTAAATGATCATTTTCTCTTTGATGATTGTTGAGATTAGCTAAAAAATATGTAGTTTACTAGGCTTTTGGATGCAAAATTGGACCAAATAATACATAAAGAAGGATCAATAAAGCAAGGCGGGCCCAAATAAGCGTGAAAATTCAAGGTTATGCATTTTACTATAGTACACCCCTAAATAATAAGGAAATAATCTGCAAGCCACATCATAGTGTACTATTTGAGCCCTAGTGCATGCATCTTTGAATGCTTGAATATGATCTTCTACGCTTTGAGATTCCCCAAGGGCGTACCTAGGAAAAAACCATTCTTGGTTCTTAGGTATCTCATGGATTCCACCGGTAATGGTCCCTACACTTGGTGAGGGATTTCTTGCGACGAACTCCATTAACAAAGGTGGGTTTGGTTGTTTCAGTTGTGGTATAAGTGGAAATCCTAGTGGAGTTATTGGTGGTGTTAAGAGTGGTAGGATTGTAGTTCTACATGTGGGTCAAGTTGGAAATTGGAGTTCTAAAAATGGTTCTTTGTCGGGAGTAGATATTAGAACCTGTTCAAACTTTTCTAGTGAAAATTACCAAATTTGTTCTAGCTTGATCCTTTAGGCCCTCCTTCTAGTGCCACTTATGTTGATGGTCAAATTGACATAGAGAACATTAAGTAGAATATTTCTACCATACTCATCCTAAAAAGATAGCTAATAATAAAATCACTTGTCTTCTAAGCTCTCAATAGTTGGTTTGCAACTGTACTACATCACTCAATGGTCAACATGACTATAATATTCAAGGGGCCTTTTTGGGTTAAAAAATAACAAACTAATATTTTAAACATTCCAATAGAATATTTTTAAAGAAATAGAAAAAGATAGATTACACATTTTAGGGCAGAAAAATGTGAAGACATATCAATCCCATTTTCAAACATGCAATCTCATAACAAGCTTTCTTAAAGTCAAATTTGAAGAATGAAACAACTCATAATTTTTTATGCAATTCTATCCATTCATACTGCAAATTTAATAAGCATAAATGCAATTTATTTTATTAGAACTAATGAAAGGAACATTTAATTAACTCATTACAGATTTTTTAGATCAATAAATATAAGGTGTAACACCCCACCATGTAACCCTAGAGGAAGGTGTAACTATAATAGAAGCGTAATGATTTTTTATTAAAGAGTAATTAATTACAAGTAAAGTGCACTACCCTTAATGCATACATCCTCTAAGGTATGTGATAGCACTTACATTTGAATCCCATAACATACATAAGTATACAAATCCATAGCATATAAATAACACTCATGAAATAAAGAACATACATCCAAAAGCATTAAACACATTCCAAAAGATAACAAAGTATATAATAAAACCATCCAAAGATTTCACTCATTCCATAAATTAGTTACAAACATCATTTCCAAAATGAGATAGAACATACAATAATGTAAAAGGGTATGTGTAGGATCATCGTGGAAAAAACAGGCCCTTAAGTGGCAATGAAAATTTAGAAAATCAGAGTTAGGAAACTTGACATAAAAATTTGAATAAGTTATCTATATTATTTCAAAAATATGTAAGAATATAATACATATCAAATTTAATGTATTTTCTAAACTACTTGGTTTATTTATTTTTTTAAATCTATTTGGTGAAAATTTTAAATTTCAATGGAGTAGTACTTAAATTTTAGGGAAAAAATAAGAATTAGTTGTCTATTTGACCACCCTAACCATAATAAAATGATTAAAAAAATTATAATATTTTAGATATAAGTAGAGGAATCATGTCCTGATGTGATGCATATTTGTTTGTAATTTTTTTCCAAGTAAATAATTAATTATGATTTTTTTATTACAACGTTTAAAAAATATAAAAACTCATATGTCTGACCACCTTACCTTGGTCAAAACTTCATGAAATTCAATTTTTCTTATTTAAATCTTATAATATGTGAAGCATAGAATGTGACGCATGTTTTGGATTCAAAAAATTTGATACCGTTTGAAAGATATAGATTTTTTTCAATCAACCTATCAATCAAGACTTTAGTCGTAATTCAAATAGAAAATGAATAATAATTATTTATTAAATTCAAAGTAAATCATAATTTATATTAGTGAAAGTTATAAATATCCTTTGAAAACCCTTTTCCTTTCATCAATTTTGGGTACAAATAGAGTCGTCAGCCACATGGGCCATCATATCACTTATGTATTGCCACTTTTTGGCCCATCATGATCCTACACATACCCTACAATTACATTAATTAAAGAATCCTCCTCAAATACAAATGAGGAGTAACTCATATACTAAGTATCCAATTGATATAATAAAAAAATAGATGGTACAAATAACTGGAACATGTGAGCTCCCCAATCTAGAAGATTCTGCCATCGTGAACATGAAAAGGAAACCCAACGGTTAAAGGTGCACGTTCCACCCAACCAAGTGGTACCTGAAGGCCCACCCCCCGTGCCAAGAGATAGTAAAGAGGATTCCTGGTAAAAACCAACAAAATCTAGACACATGCAATTCACAAGACTACACCATACAAGAACAATACTTAATATAAAGGTTACATTACTTCCAGAATAAAATAATCAACTACACCAACTAAACCATACAAACTGCTATCATAGGAGGAGTGTCATCACAAAGATACATGGGTTACCCTGGCACCACTTTGTGTGTCAACCCCCATTGAGATCCACTCCACTATAGACAGCACATGAATCTAATCCATAACCCAAGGGTAAACCAAGTGCCCAGAACACGGATAACAAATCCCAATCCAAAATATAAGAGGAAACACATCCCTATTTGTAGTAACTGGGTGTTTAACTAACTACAACCAAGTGCACTACCCAAGGAAATCAAAGGGTTGAACCAAAAATCACAACAACCCCCAATAGTAACATCATCTGAAAGACTTAGATACACAACTAACCTATTTCCCCAACAACATGGACAAGAGACAAATTTAATAAATAAGAAATTCCAATAATTAAACTATCATTAGGATTTCCTAAATCTAATTTCCATTTAAAGAAAATACAATAACTCATTGCTTGAAATAATCCAACCGATTGCAATTTCATTGATAGACAAAAAGGAAATAAATCTATCTGTTTGTTTCAATTTCCCAATTACAACTATATAGAAATCAATGTATTCCTTTAAAATCATTTTATTTTAAAAACATTTAGATTGTGTATTTACATGCACCTAATATGAAACAATCTCATTTAAATATATATATATATAATTATATATATTATATATATTATATATATATAATTATACATAAATAAATATATTATTTAAATATCTTAAACTGAAACTATAATTCCCAAATATAAATATCAAAAGTACATTCAAATATATAAATATATATACATATATATATATATTATATTACCAGTTTATAACCATATAAACCAAACCACATATATTCAAATAAAAGGTGGGCGAACAATACTTAAGGTTCACATTTAACAAGATATGTATTGTTGTGTTAAAACTACTGATGCCTCCTGTGTATATGGGTGTGGCTATGGAGAGAGCAACACAAGCTACCCTTACAACCTGCCTTGCATGTAATTATATATATATATGTGTGTGTGTGTGTGTGAGTGTGTGTGTGTGTGTGTCAATATACATAGATAGATATAAATATATCAAATTGATTGTTTCAGAAGGCTATTTATTTCACACAAAATTTTACAAGAAGTAAATACAAAATCTTCCCAGAGAAGTAAATTGTAAAAAAAATTCAAAGGATTGTAATTTTCACAACCAAATAAAAAACTAACTGGGAAAACAAAACCAAAACAATAATCTTCTAAGGAATTATTTACAAAATCTTCTAGAGGTTTTCTACAAATTTCACAAGAAGATTTACATCCATTCCTATAGATTTTTTCCAAATCTTCTATTGCTTCCCCTTTGGGATTTATATTATTTAAAAACTACTTCCTATAGAGGTTCTAAAAATTTTACTACTATTTTCTAATTCCAAAAAAATTAAAGCTTACAACAATTTATAAAAAATCTCTAATCTTTCATGGAAATTTCCAAACATGACAAATTTTCAAATTTACAAAATATTTAAAATCTTTTAAAACAAACAATTTATTCCTCTTGTACAAGAAATATTTTCCCAAACAAAATTTTTATTGTAATATCCTTTCCAATTTGAAATTAAATAAAACAATTAAAGAACACTTTTTTAGACATTTGAGCAAATGATGTTCGAAGTAGAGCTTCGCCTTTAGATTCCAATTTACCAAAGCTTCTTCCAACAAAATCAAAGATTCTTCCAAATTATTCACTTTTCTAGAAAGATGAAAACAAAACCAGAGCCAAATTATTTCTCGAGAACTCCTCAATTTTTCACAACAAATTTCAACAACATCCTTTCAATTTTCAACAACCTCTCCAAATATATTTTCTCATTGCCATGAAGTACCCTCTTTCCTCTTTCAATTAATGCAAATATTATCTCCGAGAATTAATTCCCAACAATAGTGGACAATTTTCTCTAACACATTTCACAAATAAAATATCTTCCCAACCAATTCACACATAATTCCTCTAGATATTTTCTAACATATTTATGCCTTTAATAATTAAAAATTCACATATTAATTTCTAATCATATTTAATCTAATTAATTTAATCACTTTATAAAATAAATTTAATTTCAATGATTAAATCACTTTACAAAATAAATTTAATTTAATTAATTAAATTAAATGCAAATCTTCTAGTATAATAATCAAGATTAATTAAATAATCACCTAAAAAAATTAAAAGCATTACTTTCCCATAAAACATACCTTGCAACATAAATAAATGACAAGGAAAACAAAAAACAACATGATAACTCAACACAACCAGAACCAAGACTGATGACACACTATGACTAGGGTTGCGGTTTGACAAGGAAACCCAGTTACTATCTCCCAATCAACTATACCGTTGAGCAATGGACACGTTAAAACCTGTGAATTTAGGTGGAGTCGATGTCTTGTACCTACAATCTTGCAATCAAATCATATGGCGTACATATATATATCATGAACAATCACACTATGAAGAGAAAATCGCAGAATCGCAGGGCGCTCACAAGCGAGTGATGTAATCCCGTTTCGTTCACCAATATAGTGTCATATCAAAACTGATGTAACTAAACATCAAATAACTACAAATGAGCATATGTCAATATCAACTCAAATAAACAACTATTCTAACCAGGAAGCATGTCATAAACAATAATCATCCATAATGTCTACCATCACATCTAAATATGAAAACCATCATCGCTCCAAGGTCATCGATCAAATAACAACAACATAGTATCATGGTCTACCAAAGTAAAAGTATTGTTTGAAGACATAAGAAAATCAGAGTAAAACACCGTCTAAAAATATGAGCAAATCAGGGGGGTGCTATATCCCTCCCCCCTAGGGTCAAGCTTACTCTTGGAAGCCTACAAACATGCATAGTACAAACTCTATATGATAACACAAAATCAAATTGTTCCAAAGCTAAATAACTCCATATATCAACATAAAATAAACAGTTACCAGTGTCATAATCATCCAAGCCAAATAAACTATCAATCCATATAAACCAACATGGTGAAGCAACCGCCAACAAAGTCTCAAAAACATATAACTTATCGTAACACATGTCAATCCAAAGAAAACAACACTAAAGGCCCTTCCTCAGTCTCTTATACTATAGGATTCCCACGAGCTCTTGAATTAGTTTCTCGACCACTACCAATAATTTCCACATATGTGTCATGATGATTTTCCTGACGATGATCAACTAGTGCACTCATCCTATGGGACCTTTCTACATCATTCCTTGGTAGCTCAATGGCAATCGCCCTCTAACTGAATTCAGGTGTGTTCCTCTGAGAAAATTTTCTAGCTATGTAGCCGCATTGGCCAGAAGTGAAAAATCATGTATCTCTACCCATTGCATCCTATGTACTCTAAGATGACTAGCCAAGATGATGGAGTTGGGCTCACAACCAACTTTGGATACTTCTAGACAAAAGACGATCGCCCCGAAACCCAAAGCTTGTTGATGATGCCCTACCAAAATGAACACTAATCATCCACTTCTCAAACTCAAAACCTCTACTAGAACGATTTATGAGCAGAGAATGTGCCCTCAAAAGGTCCATCACAAGTCTCACTAAATATAAAACATTTCTCCTCCTAGGCAAACTTTCTCTTTCCCTAAACACCTTTCGACCACCCTCCTTTCTAGGGCCTAGCCAGGTAAAAATCTCCTCAAGAAAAGAACATAACTAAGGACCCAAGTGATCCTCATGATCATTCTTGTGGGGACTCAGAAAAGAAGTGTTCAGAAAATTGACTCCATGAACACCTCCCCTAGGCATCCTACACACACCACCCAAGAAAAGAGTCACAAAAAATTAGGCAAGGGTAACAGAATGAAAAATACATAAACTCATAAGTCAAGCACCATATTCATGATTAACATACATTCTTCACATACACACCAATGCACATCACTATAAATCACATCACAAGGCCATACATGGTTCCATCTAGACACTGGAAAGTAGTATACTAATCCATGATACATAATTCATAAGTCAAGATCCAATATCCATCTCACATAATCCATACCTCACACTCAATGGCTTGATGGTGTTAGGCCACACACATGGTGAGACCATCCAAACAAGACCATAATGTCTTGTCTCTTATTATATAAGGTGGTTAGCCTCCAAGAGTTAGTCATCACACATAGGTGGGTAGTGGGTCATGGTTGTGTAACAACCTCACATACCCCCATCCTCAAGTTTCTCTGCTTCCTCGTATACACTCAACAATTCTGCCTCATACGTCCTTGGAGAAGATTCATAATACGACATATTTTTGATAGTGAAAACAATAAAGATAAAATATTTTATCCACCAAGGTCATAAAGAAACTAAAATTAAAATTCATTTTCAACAATAAGGAAATACATGTGCATAATTTTAACACTAAATCAAATATAACCATGAGAGTTACAAGAAAATAAGATCACAAGGTGTGGCTAAATCATCACAATCAAATATAACAAGGTGTCGACCTTTACAATCAACATAAAATCATCAATAACCATAGATAAAGTCCACAATCTTTAAAATTACACTGTAGAACATTGTGTGACTAGATACTAGCCACCAAACGAGCAAGGAGGGAACAACGTCAGGCTATAATAGTAGCCCACATGTGGTGCAGAGTGAGCACACCATCCACATCATCATGGTCATATGCCAGCTGAGAAAGGCACACACTAGTCGTATGCCACATGGTAGCATGTTTGTGGCTCTGTGGAAGTAGGCACACACAAAACACACTCTGCATAGTGATATCTGATGGGGAAGGCACACACAGGTACTCATTGTAGCCAGAGGTATACATGGATAGGACATACCCATATGCTATCTGATCCAACACTATCGAAAGAAAACATGAGTATCCCTCTACAAGTGTGTGATGCCCCATTATGCTCATCACACAAGTAGGTTATCATAACACAAACTCATAGTGCACCTTCACGTGTCTATGCACATGGAATCATGTAACACGACGTCATCACCAAAACTATGATGAAACATCAGTGGAGTGTGGCATTGTATCTATTTCATCATGTCACAACACATGCAGATATATAAATATAATTCATATATGATTATATCAATATGGGGCTACCCAAGGTTCACCTCTCATACGGACGAGGTTGACTCAATAATGCCAAATCAACGTCCCTATGGATAACCAGACATATTGATGGGAAGTCTTATCCCTCAAGAGCACTCTTGCCCTTCCCAAGAACTATTCTCTAGTCTTCCTAGGGTATTCCTCTCTACCCTACTTAGGGATCATTCCTAAACCCCTTTCACCACATAAGACTCTCCACCAATTTCAAATTCTTCACCATTTCTCCCATTCCCCCATTGAGCTTCCTTGGGCTCCACACTGACCCAAACATTTTTTAACCACTCCAGGGCCAAGGTAGGGTATTATAGTTGTTCCTTAGTTTTTTTCACTCCTCACTGATCCATGTCATTGGATTCTTTCCCCTTTTACCCATCGCTTCCTTGAAAAACCCAATTTTAGGCCTTGTAGCCTTTTGCCCCAATTAGGCCTCCTAGAACCCGTTTTCTAGAATTTTATCTCAATCTGTCTTAACAACCCCCAAATTTTTTTGTAGATTCTTGCTATTGGACATCAAGGCTCCAATATTTATCAGGTCTTAGGCTCTACAAGTGTTCGTACATATGACTGTCCTCAAACCCCCTATTTTCAAGGGTTTCTAGGGTTTTTGGCTCTCTTTCCTTCTTTGAAGGCTTCAATGATCTCCTCAACTCTCCTCCTTCCACACACATGTCTAGGATACATGTTCCCACACTTCCACACTCCTGATTGACACAAACCAGTCCATTTACTAACTTTCTTTACTGTTGTCCTCTTCAATCCACTAGCCAGAATGCACTTGCACTCACCTAGTGCTTGATGAATTCATCACCTTCCCTGCAAACCAAGACTCCTAACTCTATATTTACAATTTAAAAATAGTCCCTTACTTGATTACAAGTGGCCATGGTAGCCTTTCCATGGTAATTCAAGTGGGGATCAATCTTTTACAAAACTGGCTTGAACTGGCAGTGAGACCAAGAACACCAAAAACTTGTAAAAAATGACAACCAGTTGAATTAAATGACTAATCTAATGCTTTAAATAGTCAATAAATGACACAAGTGAAAGATTCAAGGCATTCAACAAGTCCTTTCAATCCATTATTGACTGTATGAAGGTTGAAACACATAAATTCAACCAAATTTGCACTCTTCCAACTCATAAAATATCCTTCTCAAATCTCAATTTGTACAATCAAACCTATAACGCCGGTATTGGGGTTTTTCTAACCTTATATACCTTTCTCCCACATGCTAGGACCTTCAAGTTGGGCTTAGAACATCATTAATGCCTTTTTTGAACTTTTAGGACAAATTTCTAAGACAACATTGACAAATTTGCCTAATTTCATCATTAAGGCTTCTCCAAATCTCAAGGCTCTAAACCAACCTAATTTTTCCACTAGAAAACATCAATTATACCTTGGTACTTTATCAATTAGTCATTATTACCTTGGTGGTTGGATAGAACCACCTACAAGCCAAAATTTCCAAGATCACACCAAAAGACCTTGAGGTGCTCCTGCACCATTCTCCCCCTGCAACAAAGAATTTAAGGAACCTATGGTGTCAAGAGATCCTCACTTATTCCATGCTTCTTAAAGTCACTTTCTACTATCCAAGTAGCCTTTGACTCTGGTTGATGTCTCCAGTTCATTAGGTGCTCCATGTATATCTTGTGTCTAGTCTTCTTCTTCACCCTTGAGTCTAAAATCTTGTCCACTTGTAGTTTGATCTTATCAGGTACCTTGAGTCCTTCCACATCCTTACTGACCTTAGCACTATACTGTTCCTCATCCATTTCTGGTCCTTTATACTTAACCAAGTCCTTCACGTTGAAGATAGGAAAAATTGACATCTCCTTGGGTAACTCCACCTTGTATGCATTGGATCCATACTTACCCAACACTTTACATGGCCCTATCCTTTTCATCTACAACTTACTTGGTATGCCTTTTTGTAGTCTTTCCTTCTTCAAGTATACCATCACCATATCATCTATCTCAAATTATAGTTCTCTCTTCACTTGATCTCTTTTTGCGTTCAACTTCTGGTTAGCTTCTATCAATGTCTTCTTGAACTTCTCATGAACCTCTCTCATTGATTGAGAAAAATCATCAGCATGACCACTTATTCCTTCATGACCTTTCAGATCTCTAATATCAAGTACACCCCTTGGATGTAAACCATATACTATCTCAAATGGACTCTTACCCGTAGTCCTATTTGTGCTATCATTGTAAGCAAATTCTGCTTGTGGAATCACTTGCTCCCATCCTTGTCCATACTCCTTAGTTAAGCACTTCAACAAGTTACCAAGTACTCTATTGATCACCTTTGTTTTTCCATCTATTTGAGGATGATATGCTGAGCTATGAGATAGGTTGGTTCCTAACCTTTTCCAAAGAGTTTTCCAAAAATTCCCCATAAACTTCACATATCTATCTGCAACTATTCTCTTTGGCAATCCATGTATCCTCACTATTTCCTTGAAGAATAGGTGTGCAATATAACTTGCATCATGTTTTGTTTTGCATGGGATAAAATGCTCATCTTACTGAATCTGTCCACTACCACAAACACATTGTCAAATCTAGTTGGTGTCCTAGGTAGTCCTCCTATGAAGTCCATGCTTATGCATTCCCATGGTCTACTTTGGATGGGTAATGGCTGATAAATACCTGCATTTGTTGATGTTCCCTTTTCCTTTTGACATACTCCACATTTTTCAACATATCTTCTTACATCTCTTTAAATTTTAGGCCACCAATAGAACCTCTCCACTAAGTCTAGTGTCTTGTTCAAACCAAAGTGACCACTCAAACTACCATTATGCTTTTCCTGGATTAGATTCTCCTTTGTGGAAACTCTAGGAACACATAATTGCTTCCCCCTAAATAATAGACCATTTTGCAAGGTGTAATCTACATATTAACTATGAAAATGGTTCTCAAAATTAGTACATACCTTGTAAATCACTGAGAAATCAGAATCTCCTTCATATAGATCTTTGAATCCTTCAAACCCTATGCTTTGTAGCTGTATCTCTTGGATAGTAAGCAAACTCCTGCTAAGAGCATCAGCAAACTTGTTGTTAACCCCCTTCTTATGCTTCATGGTAAAGGTGTATGACTGCAAAAACTTCATCCATTTGATGTGCCTCAAACTAAGCTTCCCTTGAGTATTTATGTAGCTTAAGGCCTGATTTTTGGTGTATACCACAAATTCCTTGGGCAATAGATAGTGCCTCCACTTCTTGAGAGCTTGCACTAAATAATATAGCTCCAAGTCATAGGATGAGTACCTAGACTTTGCTTCATTCAACCTTTCATTAAAAAATGTTACTGGCTTGCCTTCTTGGCTTAGGACAGCCCCAACTGCTATGTTACTTGCATCACATTCCACTATGAATGGTTTGTCAAAAATTGGTAAAACTAGAATAGGTTGGGTAGCTATCTCCCTCTTCAATCTTTCAAATCCTTCATTGGATTCTTTAGTCCATACACACTTATTTTTTAATCCTCCTTTGATGGTGTCAAGGACCGGTGCACAGATTTCACTAAACCTTCTCACAAACTTCCTATAGAATTCTGCTAATCCATATAAACTTCGAACTTCAGTCCCTATCTTGGGAGTAGGCCAACTAAGAATGGCTTCAACATTTCTCTTGTCCATCTTCAAGTTCCCTTGAGATACTACAAATCCTAAGTCGACTAGCTCTTGCTTCATGAACTCATTTTTCTCAAGATTTATGGTGAGCTTCTCTTCTTGAAGTTTCTTCAACACAAGTTCTAGGTGCTTCATATGTTTCTCTTTTGTTTTTCTAAAGATGAGAATATCATCTAGGTAGACAACCATAAAGACTCCTATAAATTCCTTCAAGACCTCATTCATCACCCTCATAAAAGTGCTAGGTGCATTGGTAAGCCCGAATGGCATCACTAACCATTCATATAACCCTATGTGGTTTTAAATGCTAACTTCCATTCATCTCCCTCTTTCATCCTAATCTTATAATAGCCACTTTTCAAATCACTTTTGGAGTAGTACTTAGCACCCTCTAAACAGTCCATTAAGTCTTCTATCCTAGGAATAGAAAACCTATACCTAATAGTTATCCTATTTATTTTCCTAGAATCAGTACACATTCTCCATTTGTCTCTTTTTTTTGGTGCCAACACCACTGGAACAGCACATGGGCTTATGCTTTTATGATCAGCCCTTGATCCAAAATTTCTTGAACTTGCCTTGCTATCTCCTTATTCTTCTTTGGTCTCATCTTGTATGCATCCTTGTTAGGAAATGTTGCTCCTGGTACAAAGTCTATTTGATGATTTATTGCTCTCTTAGGTGGTAGTGTAGTTGGTGTGCCTTCACAAATAATATCCCTGAACTGATTCAACAAATGTTTCACTTATGTTGTCATAGGTAGCCGACTAGGTGACTCATCTTCCTTTGGTTTCAACATGATTGCATAGACCATTACTTCTTCCTCCTTCATGTCTCTTAGGAATTCCTTTCCACTCATCAAAAGTACACTGGTTTCTTCCTTTTCCACCATGCTTTCTTCCAACAAAGACTGAATTTTATAAGTCACTCCATCCTTCTTGAATGAGTACTTGTTCTCCTTGCCATGGTGTACTACCTCCATGTCATATTTCCATGGTCTAACAAGCAGAAGATGGCATGCAACCATTGGTAACACATCACATAGTATCCTATAATTATACTTTCCTATAGAAAAATCAACCCACACTTGTTCATTGACCAGTATATTTGGCCCCTTGTTCAACCAAGTAACCTTGTAAGGGCACACATGGGGTATCTTGATGAGGTTCAACTTCTGCATTGCCTTCTCTGATATGAAATTATCAATAGATCCTGAGTCAATGATAACCTTGAAAACCTTACCTAGTATCTTGCACTTGACTCTAAAAAGATCTCTCCTTTGTTTGTGTTCATCCTCGGTAGGTGCTTTGATCAAGGTCCTTCTCAACATGAGATTCTCTCCTTTCTTTGAATCTAAACTCACCTCTGAATGTTTGGAACAATCCTCTTCTTGAACATAGTTGATCTTCCTCTCACCTTGTGAAGATTTTGGATTGTCAGGACACCTATAAGCCGGATGGCCCAACTGTCCACAATCGTAACACTTCATGGAAGAAAAATGTGAACTTCTTCCAAATCCTCTTGATCTGCCTCTTCCTCCATTGTTAGAGCTTCTACCTTTGTATCTCCCTCTACTATTTGACTCATGGGATTTTTCACCAACCTTAGTATCACCTTGGTTTCTATTCTCATTGCTCCTTCCACCAAAAATACCTCTATGTCCACCTCTAGAGTCTCTACCTTTCCATTTACCCCTAGTATTGGAATCTTGTTTCTTTTTCAGTTTCACTTCCACTTTAATATCCATCTGGTAGCAACTATGGAGGGTAGTAAGTGTAAAGAGACTCAACTCCTCTTGTATGTTCCATCTAAGGCCATTCAAATACCTAGCAACCTTAATGCTTTCAATCTCTTGCACTCTAGACCTAAGGCTTAGGTTTTGAAACTCCTCTATATAGGCAGCTACATCTAGGTCTCTTTGTCTAAGATTTTTCCTCTTCTTGTGTAATTGGATGTCATAATCCTCGGGTAGATAGTTTTTCTTCACTTTAGCCACCATTTTTTTCCAATTTCCTATTGGCTTCTTGCCTTCCATCTCTTTATTCTCACAAGAACTTCCACCAAGTTAATGCTTGTCCTCTTAACCTTGATTTGGCTATCTTCACCTTTTGTGCCTCTGTAATTCCATCACATTCAAAGTGATTCTCCATTCCCTCTATCCATTCCATAACTACCTTTGCATCCATCCTTCCAGTGAAAATAGGGACACCTTCTAGTGCCTTTCCACTCAATGCCTTCAATTCTTTGAGGAAGGGTTCCTCTGCTAATGGAGGGTCAAGTTCTGGTTCTATTTCTTCCTCAACGTAGTCCTTACCCTTGTCTTTGTCCTCTGATAACTGCACTTTCATCTTGCCTGTAGTCTCTACAACCTCTTCTAGTTTTTTTTTCATTTCTTCCACAACTACTTCAAGTCATCGATTCTTTTCTTTTTGCTCTATCAAATATTTTGCTAGCTCTATATTGGTCACCATGGTGTTTTCTCCTATGGATTCCCTTCTTTCTGACATTCACTTCTCAATTCCCAAGCCTTTTAATGGCTATGATACCAATTTCATGGGGAGTCCTATCCCTCAAGAGCACTCTTTCCCTTCCCAAGACCTATTCTCTAGTCTTCCTATGGTATTCATCTCTACCCTACTCAGGGATCATTCCTAAACCCCTCTCACCACATAAGACTCTCCACCAATTTCAAATTCTTCTCCATTTCTCCCATTCCACCATTGAGCTTCCTTGGGCTCCACACTGACCCAAACGTGTCCTAACCACTCTAGGGTCAAGGTAGGGTATTCTATTTGTTATTTAGTCATTGTGACTCCTCACTGATCCACCACATTGGATTCTTTCACCTTTTACCCATCGCTTCCTTGAAAAACCCAATTTTAGGCCTTGTAGCCTTTTGCCCCAATTAGGCCTCCTAGAATCCGTTTTCTAGACTTTTCTCTCAATCTGTCTTAACAACCCCCAAATTTTTTTTCAGATTCTTGCTATTGGAAATCAAGGCTCCAATATTTATTAGGTCTTAGGCTCTACAAGTGTCTATACATATGACTGTCCTCAAACCCCCTATTTTCAAGGGTTTCTAGGGTTTTTGGCTCTTTTTCCTTCTTTGAAGGCTTCAATGATCTCCTCAACTCTTCTCCTTCCACACACATGTCTTGGATACATGTTACCACACTTCCACACTCCTGATTGGCACAAAACAATCCATTTAGCAACTTTATTTATTGCTGTCCTCTTCAAGCCACTAGCCAGAATGCACTTGCACTCGCCTAGTGCTTGATGAATTCATCACCTTCCCTGCAAACCAAGACTCCTAACTCTATATTTAAACTTCAAAAAATTTCCCCTACTTGATTCCAAGTGGCCATGGTAGCCTTTCCACAAGAATTCAAGTGGGGATCATTCTTTTACAAGACTGGCCTGAAGCAGCAATGAGACCAAGAACACCGAAAACATGCAAAAAATGACAACCAGCTGAACTAAATGACTAATATAATGCTTCAAATAGTAATTAAATGAAACAAATGAAATAATAAAAGCATGATACAAGTCCTTTAAATCCATTATTGACTAGATGAAGGCTGAAACACATAAATTCAACCAAATTTGCACTCTTCCAACTCACAAAATCTCCTTCTGAAATCTCAATTTGTATAGTCAAACCTATAACTCTGGTATTAGGTATTTTTTGAACTTATATACCTTTCTCCCATGTGCTAGGACCTTTAGGTCAGGCTTATAACATCATTAATTCCTTTTTTGAATTTTTAGGACAAATTTCTAAGACAACATTGACAAATTTGCCTAATTTCATCATTTAAGGCTTCTCCAAACCTCAAGGCTCTAAAACAACCTAAGTTTTCCACTAAACAACATCAATTCTACCTTTGGAATTTATCAATTAGTCCTTATTACCTTGGTGGTTGGCTAGAACAACCTACAAGCCAAAATTTCCAAGATCACAACAAAAGACCTTGAGGTGCTCCTGCACCACATATACTAATAGACCAATTTTTTTGTACTCAAATTTGTGGGGGTTGGGCTAGCACATATCCAGATCAAGTATCTTGATCCATCATAAGGGAAAGTAGTGGGTATATTTCTTAGAATCGGTTGAGCTCTGACCACTCTACGCCACAATATGTGTATTCTTCACACTCCACACAAGGAACTAGGTGGCGGCTACTAGCCCTTCATGGATTGAGGGGTTTAGAGAACCAAAAGAAAATAATATTTGAAACTAACTTTTAGGTTACTCTTATATATGAGTTTCAACCACACGTGGGTTGGCCCTCAATCAAGTAACAAACATGTAAACATGTATAATGGTATGGTTAATCCCACACCAAAAATAAAAAAATTCCCCATGGATGGGTATCCAATATTGTTGAGAAATTATGTCTCAACTTCCAGCTTGAAGTCCTCATGTTCATGCCTTAGTGATTTTGTGTTGTTTGCAAAGTTCTGGTGGAGGCGAAACCAGAATGGAACTTGGAATTGTTTTGTTTGCTTAAGTTTTGGGTCTCTGGTGGAGGCAAAATCGGGATGGAACTTGGCATTGTTCTGTTTGCCTAAGTTCCAGGTTTCGGTTCTTGTTCCTACTCCGACTCCGCTTCCTACCATCTATTTCTTCTCGCTTCGTTTCGTAGGTTCTGGCAGAGGCGGACCCAGTTTTGGAAGTTGGCAATGTCCATTTGCCAGGTTCCTATTTCAGTTTCTATTCTGACTCTGTGCCCGACTCCTGCTTTTATGATCTAGTTCCTCTAGATGTTTGCATTCTCCTCGAGGTGTTTTCCTTCGCCTTGTCCTGGTTCTAGATTGTTGTTTCTTGCAGTTGGCAGAGGTGGAACCAGAACCGGATTGGTTCCTGATCTTGGACTTTTGGTAAAGTCCTGTTTCTGTTCCTGTTCCATCCCCAGGTCCGACTCCGGCTCTAGTAGTGTGTATTTTCGATGGAGTCCTGTTTCAACTCCTGTTCCAACTCTGGTTCTGGCAGTGTTAGAAATGACTTGAATTCTTGGTCATGCCCAATGTCTGTTTGACCATTTTGGTTGCTCTGTCAGCTGTGATTGCTGATGGGTCTTGGACACATGGCACCTGGTTGAATAGTGATTGGATGCATACCAAGATAGTTATTGTGGCAGTTGCTTTTGTCAACAAAGGGTGGCAAGCTCAATCATTTTGAGTAATGGCTTTAAATGCAAAGTTGGCTCATTGCAGGAAATCTGTCAGATCCGACTAGATGCGTGATTTGAGGATGGACTTCATTACTCTTCTGAATCGGTTACATATGGATGAGGGATGTGTTATTTCTCATAAATTAGACAAGTCAAGAGTTGAGTCATATGTTGTAGAGCAAGTTGAAGCTATGAGCTAAAGAACAGAAGGACGTGAGTTCTTGAGGAGGGTTTTGAACTATATGTTGTAAAAAAAACATTGTAACAGTGAATCTGAAACTCTCTGGGTGATTGTGAGTTGAACTAAGAAGTCTAGATATTGTATGTAATCGATCCATTACTATAATACAATAGTTTTGACTTTGTGTGGTGGGTTTTTTACCTAAAAGGGTTTTCCCACATAAATACTGTGTCATCTTTGTTTGCTTATCTTTCTGGTTTCTCATTACCATGGTTGTATGCATCTCTATAAGTTTTAGAAACTATTATTTTTTTGTTTTTGCTTCTCTCCCCTATTGTAAAGGTGTTAAGGGAATGTATTCCACACTATTGGGTCAGTAGATCCGCATTTCTTTTCCCTTCAAAGTGGTATCAGAGCCTGGCCAGTTCGTGTTATCCTTGTTAGGACAAATTAGTTTTTTGCACTAATACTGTTTTAGTGGGAGACTTGCATTGTTAAACTTGTTTCTGTCGTGAGATGGTGAGTACATCTGGTAGAATAGATATTAAGAAGTTTAATGGCAGCAACTTTGAGTTATGAAAACTCAAGATAGAAGACTTGCTTGTGGATAGAGACCTTTGGATTGCAATGTCTAGAACTAAGCCACAAACTACGACCCAAGAAGCTTGGGATCTTGCTGATAGAAAAGAAAGAGGATTGATAAGACTGAGTCTAGCCGATTCTGTGCTCCTGAATGTTCATGAGGAAACATCTGCAACTGCTTTATGGAAGAAGCTTGGTGATATTTACCAAGGAAAGTCCCTGGTAAATAATTTGTTCTTGAGAAAGAAGTTGTACTCCTTGAAGATGGATGAAGGTGCATCTATTGCAGACCATCTAAACTCGTTTAATATGAGTGTTACTCAGCTGGCATCTGTAGGTGTAAATATTAAGGAGGAGGATTGTTGCATGCTCCTGTTGTGTTCATTACCTGACAGTTGGGATCATCTTGTGATGGCTATTGGAAGCACAACCACTGCTTTCAAGACTGATGATGTGGTTGCTTCACTTTTGTTTGAAGAAATGCGAAGGAAATCTTCTGAGATGGCCAAAGATGCTCTTTCTGTTCGAGGTAGAACAAAGGATAAAGGCAAGAAGAAAGACAACAAGTCGAAATTCAAGTCTAAAGGGAGATCAAAGTCTCCTGGTAAAAGGTTCAAGGTAAAGTGCTGGAATTATGGGCAACCTGGTCATATCAGGAAGGATTGCAAGGAGAAGAAGAAGAAGAATGCTTCTGACAATGAATCTTCTCAAAGTGATGCAGATGCCTTCATTGCAGTAGCCTTGACAACTCAAGCATCAGATGATGTTTGGTTAGTTGATTCAGGTGCCTCTTTTCACATGACATCCAATAGAGATTGGTTCTCAAAGTATGAGAAGTATGATGGTGGAAAGGTATACTTGGCAAGTGATTCAACACTGGAGATTGTTGGTAGAGGAAGGGTCAGAATTCAGTTTCCTGATGGAAGAGTCAAAGGAATAGGTGGTGTTCTTCACATCCCAAGTTTGGCTCGAAATCTTCTTTCTGTTAGTAAGTTAAATGATGCTGGTGTAGAAGTTTCTTTTTCTAGTAAGGGATGTAAAATGGCTAGAGGTGCAATGGTGTTAACTAAGGGTGTTCGTACTAGCACTCTGTACAAGCTAGATGCATGACCTGTTCTTTGTAATAGTGCCTCTGTAAAGTCATGTAATTCTGCACCTATAGAGAAAGATGAAGACTCTTCACTATCTGCAAATGCTTTGGAGGTAAAACTCCTAGCAAAGAAGACTATGTTATGGCATCATAGACTTGGTCACATAGGTGAGAAAGGTTTAAAAACCTTGAAGAACAAAAACCTTGTAGAAGGGCTTAATGATTGTAACCTTGAGTTTGATTTCTGTGAACATTGTATCTATGGAAAGCAACACCGTGTTTCTTTCTCCTCTAGTCCTCACAAATCTTATGGTATACTAGATTATGTTCACTTAGATGTGTTTGGTCTAGTTAATGTTCCTTCATTATTGAAGTCTAGATATTATGTTTCTTTTATTGATGACTGTTCGAGAAGGGCATTTGTATAATTTCTTAAAAGTAAATAAGAAGTGTTCAGCCGATTTAAAGAGTTCAAATCTTTGGTAGAAAATTAGACTGGAAGGAAAATAAAGTGTTTAAGGACAGACAATGGAGGTGAGTTTTGTTCTACAGATTTTGAAAGGTACTGCACTAATCATAAAATTAAAAAGCATAAGACAACCCCCTACACTCCACAGCAATATGGAGTTGCTGAAAGGTTGAACAAGACACTGATGGAAAAGGCGAGGAGTATGTTGAGTGGTGCTGGTCTAGAGCAGAAGTTTTGGGCTGAGGCTGTTGCTACAACATGTTATTTGATTAATAGATCTCCTTGTTCAACGCTTGTTGATAAGACACCTTTGGAAGCATGGCTAGGTAAGAAACCCTCATTAAGGCATGTTCGGGTATTTGGCTGTGAGGCATATGTTCATGTGCCAAATGAAAAGAGATCAAAGTTGGATAACAAGGCTGTGAAATGTATTCTCATCGGATATGGAGTTGGTGTGAAAGGATACAAGCTTTGGAACCCTATTACTGAGAAGGTTTTGTATAGTAGAAGCGTGATATTTCGTGAGCTGAAACCTCTAGTAAGTGATCAACACCTTGAGACAAATCAGAGTGACAAGAAGAACGATGCAGTTGAAATTCCCCAAACTCTAGAAAGGGAAGAGCTACATGGTGTACCTGAGATTGAGGAGAGCTCAAGCAGCTCTGGAAGTTCTGATGATGAAGACCAACCTCAGCCTCTAAAGAGATCTACACAAGAAAGAAGGCAACCAGAAAGGTATGGTTTCTCTATGTTAGATTCAAATTGTGCTTATGCCTTAATTACCAGCATTGATGAGCCTAGGACTGTGAAAGAAGCAATCGACATGGATGATTCAAAGTCTTGGCTGGAAGCCATGAATGAGAAGATGGATTCCTTGAAAAAGAATGATACCTAGAAGTTGGTACCACTGCCTAAAGGGCGAAAGCCTATTGGATGCAAGTGGATATTCAAAAGGAAGACAGGCCTTGATGGCAATGTGGAGAAGTATAAGGCACGACTAGTTGCAAAGGGTTTTTCCCAAATTGATGGAATTGATTATGGAGAGATCTTTTCCCCTATAGCAAAGCTGACATCCATCAGATTTTTGTTGTCATTGGCAGCTATGTATGACTATGAAATTGAGCAGATGGATGTGAAGACTGCTTTTCTCCATGGTGAGCTAGAAGAAGAAATCTACATGTCCCAGCCTGAGCATTTTGTTGAAAGAGGTAAACAAAATCTGGTTTGCAAGTTAAATAAATCTCTCTATGGTCTAAAGCAATCTCCTAGAATGTGGTACCAGAAATTTGACACATTTGTGTTGTCAATCATTGCATTTATTATAAATGTGAGAATGATCATGTGCTTGTTATTACTTTGTATGTGGATGACATGTTATTCATTGGTAATAGTAAGGCAATGATTTCTAATCTTAAAACTCAGTTGTCTGCTAAGTTCGAAATGAAAGATCTTGGAGCAACAAGGTACATTCTTGGGATGGAGATAACCAAGGTTAGAACAAGTAGAAAGCTTTGGCTCAGTCAAAGTAAGTATGTGAAAACTATTCTAGAGAGGTTCAGCATGACTGATTGCAAGCATCTAGTTGTTCCAATCATGCAAGGATTGAAACTATCTGCTGAAGACTGTCCAAAGTCTACTACTAAGATGGAGGACATGACCAGTGTGCCTTATGCAAGTGCAGTAGGTAGTTTGATGTATGCTATGGTTTGCACAAGACCAGACATTGCCCAAGCAGTGGGAGTTCTAAGCCGTTTTATGGCAAATCGAGGGAGATCACATTGGGATGCTATAAAGAGAGTGTTCAAGTATTTGAAGGGTACTTCAGATTATGCTTTGTGTTACCATGGAAATATGGTTGCATCACAAAGGGCTCTTTGCATTTAGGGATATGTTGACTCTGATTGGGCAGGGGACATTGACAGTAGAAGATCCACTAGTGGATACACTTTCATGCTTAATGGTGGAGCAATCAGTTGGATGAGCAAGCAACAAGCTGTAGTTGCTTTATCCACGACAGAGGTAGAGTACATGGCAGCAACTCATGCTTGCAAGGAGGTAGTGTGGCTGAGGCGTTTGTGTTCAGACATTGGATTTAATGTTGAGCAGATTTCAATCTACAGTGACAGTCAAAGTGCCATTTGTTTAGCAAAGAATCTGACCTTCCATGCTAGGACCAAGCACATAGATGTGCAATATCACTTCATGAGGGATATGGTTGAAGATGGCAAGGTCAGTATGGATAAGGTTGACACCTTGAAGAATGTTGTCGATGCCTTAACAAAGTCGGCTAGCACAGACAAGTTTAGATGGTGCACAAAATCGATGGGCCTTGGGGCCTATGATAGATAGTAAGGTTTGATGTTTTGAGGAAGCTGGAAGTGTTCACCAAGTGGGAGATTGTTGATAAATTATGTCTCAACTTTCATATTGAAGTCCTCGTGTTCATGCCTTGGTGATTTTGTGTTGTTTGCAAAGTTCTAGTAGAGGTAGAACCAGAATGGAACTCAGCATTGTTCTATTTGCCTAAGTTTCGGGTCTCTGGTGGAGGTAGAATCGGGATGGAACTTGGCATTGTTCTGTTTGCCTAAGTTTCGGGTTTCGGTTCTTGTTCCTACTCCAACTCCGCTTCCTACCATTTGTTTCTTCTCACTTCGTTTCACAAGTTCTGGCGGAGGCGGAACCAATTTTGGAAGTTGGCAATGTCCATTTGCCAGGTTCCTATTTCAGTTTCTATTCTGACTCTGCACCTAACTCCTGCTTTTACGATCTAGTTCCTCTGGATGTTTGGATTCTCCTCGGGGTGTTTTCCTCCGCCTTGTCCTAGTTCTGGATTGTTGTTTCTTGCAATTGGCAGAGGTGAAACCAAAACCAGATTGGTTCTTGACCTTGGACTTTTGGTAAAGTCCTATTTATATTCCTGTTCTATCCCCGGGTTCGACTCCGGCTCTGGCAGTGTGTATTTTCGGTGGAGTCCTGTTTCGACTCCAGCTCCGGCAGTGTTAGAAATGACTTGAAGTCTTGGTCGTTCCTGATGTCTGTTTGACCGTTTTGGTTGCTCTTTCAGCTGTGATTGTTGATGGGTCTTGGATGCGTGGCACCTGGTTGAATAGTGATTGGATGGATACCAAGATAGTTATTGTGGCAGTTGCTTTTGTCAACAAAGGGTGGTGAGCTCAACCATTTTAAGTAATGGCTTTGAATGCAAAGTCGGCTCATTGCAAGAAATCTGTCAGATCCGACCAGATGCGTGATTTGAGGATGGACTTCATTGCTCTTCTGAGTTGGTTACATATGGATGAGGGATGTGTTATTTCTCATAAGTTAGACAAGTCAAGAGTTGAGTTGTATGTTGCAAAGCAAGTTGAAGTTGCGAGCTGAAAAACAGAAGGACGTGAGTTCTTGAAGAGGGTTTTGAAATGTATGTTGTAAAAAAAACATTGTAATAGTGAATCTAAAACTCTCTGGATGATTGTGAGCTAAACTAAGAATTCTGGATATTGTATGTAATCGATTCATTATTGTAATACAATAGTTTTGACTTTGTGTGGTGGGTTTTTTACCTAAAAGGGTTTTCCCACGTAAATATTGTGTCATCTTTGTTTGCTTATCTTTCTGGTTTCTCATTACCATGGTTGTATGCATCTCTATAAGTTTTAGAAACTGTTAGTTTTTCATTTTTGCTTCCCTCCCCTGTTGTAAAGGTGTTAAGGGAATGTATTCCACACTGTTGGGTCAGTAGATCCGCATTTCTTTTCCCTTCAAATATCACCATCTAATGGGCACACAAAGCAAGTACAACATATTTACAACACTGAACCAATGCATAGTTACTGGTTCCTCACATTTACAGGGGGTTACAATTACCTACATAATTCTATAACTACATCTACTTCCATAACCCATGTGATACATATCATTAATTTTCATCCATAAACTTTTATCAGTTTTCTTTCATTGTAATTTTTTCCACAAAGAATAAGATGTTAAATGTCAATGCAATGAACACCATGATCACTTAACAACTCCACTTAACAGATTCACAAGGAAAACATAATGGGATCATATGTACCTAGAGTACCTAGTGTATGAACCTAGGCTTTGATTACATGTGTAACGCCCCACCACATAACCCTAGAGGAAGGTGCACCTACAACAAAAGTGTAACATTTTTTTTTAAGAGTAATTAATTACAAGTGCACTACCCTTAACACATACATCCTCTAAGGTACGTGACAATTATTATATTCGAATCCCATAACATACATAAGTATACAAATCCATATAACATAAATAACACTCATGAAATAAAGAACATACATCCAAAAGCATTAAACACATTCCATAAGATAACAAAGTATATAATAGAACCATCCAAAGATTTCATTCATTCCATAGAGTAGTTACAAAGCTCATTTCCAAAATGAGGTAGAACATATAATGATGTTACAATTGCATTGATTCAAGAATCCTCCTCAAATACAAATGAGGAGTAACTCATATACTAAGTATCCAACTGATACAATAAAACAAGAGATGGTACAAATAATTGGAACATGTGAGCTCCCCAATCTAGAAGATTCTGCCATCACAAAAATGAAAAGGAAACCCAATGGTGAAAGGTGCACGTTCCATCCAACCAAGTGGTACCTAAAGGCACACCCCCTCCCCCCTCCCCCCATGTTAGGATATAGTAAAGTGGTTTCCTAGGAAAAACCAACAACCTCTAGACACAAGAAATTCACAAGACTACAATATATAAGAACAATACTCAACATAAATGTTATATTGCTTCCAGAATAAAATAATAAAGTACACCAACTAAACCATACAAATTGTTGTCATAGGAAGAGTTTCATCACAAAGCTGCATGGGTTACCTTGGCATGACTTTGTGCGTCGGCCCCCATTGAGAGCCACTCCCCTATAGACAACACATAGATCTAATCCATAACCTAAGGGTAAACCAAGTGCACAAAACATGAACAACAAATCCCAATTCAAAATAGAAGAGGCAACACATCCCCGTTCATAGTAATCGGGTGTTTAACTGAATACAACCAAGTGCACTACCTAAGGAAATTAAAGGGTTAAACCAAAAATCACAACAACCCCCAATAGTAACATCATCTAGAAGAATTACATACACAACTAACCAATTTCCCCAACAATGTGGATAAGAGAAAACTTTAATAAATAAGAAATTCCAATAATTAGACTATGATTAGGATTTTCTAAATCCAATTGCCATTTAAAAAAAATACAATAACTCATTGCTTGAAATAATCCAATTGATTGCAATTCCATTTACAAACAAAAAGGAAATAAATCTATTTGTTTGTTTCAATTTCCCAATTATAGCTATATAGAAATCAATTTCCTCCTTTAAAATTATTTTATTTTAAAAACATTCAAATTGTGCATTTACATGAACCTAATATAAAACAAACTCATTTAAATATATATAATTGTATATATTATATATATAATTATGCATAAATAAATATATTATTTAAATATATTAAACTTAAATTATAATTCCCAAATATAAATATTAAAAGAATTTAAATATATAAATATTTATCCATATATATATACATATAAATATATATAATTCTATATATATATATATATATATATATATGTTATATATTACCTATAAGTGTGAAATAGTGAATGAAATCTAAAACACTTCTTAATACGACATTATATCAATGATTAAACTAATTGAATCAATTCAACAAAGTAATCAAATGAAAGCATATTATTGCTCTCTATCTCCAAAGATTTATTAAATCAAAATTGCTCTCAAATTGTTAAGCACTATGATTGTTAAAATGACTATCTGAAGAACGAGATGATATTAAAATGCAATGCTAAATGATAAATCAATTAAACTAGCATGACATAGATATGAAACAGATAATTGCAGCTATAGGAGGCAGCCATTGATGTGAAGCTTGATTGTTGATGCTTGATACTTGATGTCTGGATTCCTGTAGAGTAAGAGTGCAAAAGCTTAATTAAGATGAGTTTAAATGTGAACTATATAAATAAATATTTCTATTTATTCAATAGTAGAGAAAATTAGGATAATTAATCAAATAATTTGTATTTAATTAATCGGATGCTCCAGACCAATTTTAGGTGTATACATTTTGCCCCTCTTTGAAATGATGTGTTTATGCGTTGCTTCGAAGAAAATTTTGCTACTACTGCCAGGATTGATGATAAAGAAAAATAATTTTGTATGCCCCAGACATTCCCCAGACATTGATTTTCAAATGATTGATACTAATATGCCCCCTTGGGAGATAAATTATGATGTGATGATTTTTAGAATTTTTTTCCGAAAATTTATGATTTTATGATGATTTGATATGATGAAGAAATAATTTATCTCCTGACAATGATGAAGAAATATAGCTTGCAGATGATAAAATGTTGCCCTGCCTTACCTCCTTGTGTTTGATGATTTTTTATCGTGTCAGCCTTTGATTTGATATTGATTGTTGATCTTGATAGATTAGAAGATTATTGATCTCATGATAGGTGAGATTCAATGATTGATTGATTGATTGATTGACCTCATGATAGGTTAGGATCAATGATAGATTGATGATTGACCTCATGATAGGTGAGGATCAATGATAGATTGATTGATTGACCTCATGATAGGTGAGAATCAATGATAGATTGATAATTGACCTCATGATAGGCAAGGATCAATGATAGATTGATGATTGACCTCATGATAGGTGAGGATCAATGATAGATTGATTGATTGACCTCATGATAGGTGAGAATCAATGATAGATTGATTGATTGACCTCATGATAGGTGAGGTTTAATGATAGTCACTCATGAAATTTGATTAAAGTCTCACTAGAGCCGATGAGATTGATAGGTTGCTTGATTATAGGAGGATTTTAGAGTTTTTTTTTTCACAGATGTGGGACATGATTCCGCATTTAGCGCAGGCTGATATAGATATCATTAATCGATGTGAAAAATCTATAATGTAGATGCAAAACTAATATGAATGCAATTTAATTTTACCATGCAACTATATGCAAACTATTGTCATTTTAACAGCACTTTTGTGCTTTTTTGTCATCATAGAGATTTATTGGATGTTGAAAGTGAGTACAAGCATCAATGGTATATGTTAGACCAATGATGACCTGAGTACTACTTTTATGACTTTTGATATTGCAAGCGAACACAAGCATTGAGGTATAATTGAACCAAGATGACCTAAGCATTCATTGCGTAAACAAGAAGTGATTAATCATTTCAATGTGTGAATTCTGAATGTCATCGGTGATACATTTGCATAGCACATCCCCCAACAATTCATATATTCATATGATTAACTTATAGATAGCAGACAATGAAAATATCATTCTCCTTCCTTGCTTCTCTAGTCCAATACATCATCGAGTTGCTCCAAAGAAATGATAACAATGATCAAAATGCAACATGTTCAACCTTTTCTTAAAGTATTTCAATCATTATTCACATTAGATCATCCATCTTGATTTTGTGATGTTTTTTTTAATTTTTTACTCAATTTTTGAAATGTTTTTGGATTTTTTATTGAATTTTGACATTTTTAATTTTTTTGGATTGTTTGACTGATTTTTGACATGTTTTTGGATTTTTGACTGATTTTTGACATGTTTTTGGAGTTTTGACTGAATTTTGACATTTGTTTGGATTTTTTGACTAATTTTTGACATGTTTTTTGGATTTTTGATTGAATTTTGACATTTGTTTGGATTTTTTGACTAATTTTTGACATGTTTTTTTGTTTTGGATTTTTGATATGATACAAATGTTTGAAGTGTTCTGATGGTGATTGATGTTTGCACTTCGATCATTGTTTTTTTTTTTTGTTGTTGTGTTTTTGCATTGCTCATTTTTTTATTTCCCCCAGTGATTTCAAGATTTTTCCCCCAAGCTAGGGTGAGACATGACCACATTGCAATGATATGTTCTTGAGATTTTATTTGCAACTTTTTTCGAATTTTATGATTTTTATTTTTATTTTTGAGAATATTTTAAGATGTAATGAGATGATATGCATGATTGAAGGAATGAGATGCCCCACAATAAGGTTAATGCAACCATGGATAATTGATAGATCAAAATGAAATTTTCACTACCAAACATGTCACACAAGCAACATATCTTTTGTCAAAAGATGATAATGGTATGATTGATTAAGATGCCAGGAATGATCGATTCCATAAGACATGATGATGATAGGATTGATGATTGTTGATGATTGATTGACAAAAGATATGAGGATTGGATAATGTTTTGTAGCTAGGCTTGAATATGATTTGTATGATAAGATTTGAGGTTGCAAATGGACATGATGACATGAATTTTGATAAGCTAGAAGATATGGAATGGAAGAAAGTGAGGATAAAAATGATGAATTGAGATTATCAAGATTAACTAGATAAGATATAGACACAAGGCCCAAGTATTTTGCCCCTATTCCTCATCAAGACCAAGGAAAGGAAGAAAGGATGTATTTAGTAAGAATGATGGAATATGGATAAGATAAAAGATATGGTATGGAAGATATGGATAAAGTGTATAGGATAAGATATATGATGTTCAAGAAGATCCTTAACCTTGTCAAGATCAAAGGTGGATATGTAAGGAATGAGAATAGAAAGGATAATGACCATGAATGATAAGATGGATGAAACTTGTTCCTAAGTGTAGAGTGCAAGAGGAATATGGAAGATAGGATATGGATGATAGGGAAATGGAGGAAGGACTTAAGCATCAAGTTTCACAATAAAATATCCCTCTAATAAACCATGGCAATGGGAATTAGACTCTGAATGTTGGTAGATAAATGATATGATGGAAGAAGCTAAGGAATTATGCAAAGTTTTGGATTAAAGGAGAATGATGGGGGATGAATGTTGGATAATGGATAGGAGGTTGGAAGGCTTGTTGATGGATAGATGGAAAGGATGGAAAGATCAACATTGGCACATACCTTGAAGGGTGGTGGAGTGATGGAGGAAAAATGGATTTGGAAGGTGATAGGTTATTAGATGGAAAATTAGAGGAAGCTTTTGGATTAGCAAATTTGGATGCCAATTTATATTGTATTGCTTCTATGAGACTTTTAGGAATCCACATGATTTTTGAATTTGAGTTTTTCTTTGTGGGCCTTTACGGCCTTTCACATTTTTCTTTTTGATTTATGGACCTTTGTGGTCTTTGAAAATTTCCTTTTTGCTTTGATGGGCCTTTGTGGCCTTTTGAAAATTTATTTTGATTTTGGATCAATTTTTCTTTTATGTTTGCATGTCTCTTCGAGGAGGCATGTTGATCCTTTGATACATATGGATTTTGATATAGAAGCTTTTGATATTTGGCACCCAAATTGCTTCCAAGAGAAATGGGAGAGGTGGATTGAGATGAATGATATGGAGGTATTATGGAGGAGTTAATGTGGGTAGAATTTTGAAAGGGAATCAAGGATGTGTGCCTTTGTTGTTCTTGAGAAATAGGATATGGACCTAGGATAGAGGGAAGGTTTGATGGACTAGGATGAAGACCTAAGATAGATGGTATATTTGGTGGATTAGGATGATGACCTAAGATAGATGGTAGGTTTGATGAACTAGGACACTTAGGTGTATAACCAAGGCCATGGTGATATGGGTTTCTTTGAACAAAAAGGGGTTCTAGGATACCTTGTTCATGAAGGCCTAATCCTTTTCCTTTGTAATTCATACATCGACACATTTGTTTACCAAAGGGATATGTATTGTTTGTGAAACAAGATGCAAGTCCATTTTGGGGAGGATATGACATGGATGAGAGGATAGGTGTTGGAAGTAAACCAAAATGGATAAAAGTGGAGGATCCCAATTTATAGGTGTGGGGTTCATGGATAGCTTGAATAGGTGTGATAGGTTCTTGACATGGGGATGATGGGGTGTTTTGATCTTGACTTGGAAAAGTATCATGAGGTGGTATGAAAGGAATATCTTGATCATGAGAAGAATAAATATCTTCATGGGATGAAAGGGTATCCTTGAATGGAAGCATATCTTGACCTTGATGAGGAAGGGAATCATGAGATTGTGTAGAAAGCATGTCTTGGTCATCAGATGGTAAGACATCATTAGATAGGATGGAAGAGCTACCATGCTCTTGTGATGAAATAGAATCATGAGATGATGTGGAAGAAGAACCTAGAAGGATACTTGTCTCTTGAGATGGAAGGGAATTATTTTGGATGAAAAGTGAAAGGAGGGGATCATCATAAGATTCTTGAGAAATGGGATCTTGATCAAATATTAGAAGATTTTGTGGAATGTTTATAGTGGAAAGAAAAGTTTGATCTTAATGTGTAGGGGAGTCTATGATAGCATGCTTTGGATTGGGAGATTGACATGAATCATTGGATGTTGAAGATATGATAGAAGAGGATGATTTAGCTTGAGTGAAAGAATCTTGAGGTTTATTTTGGCTTATTATGGATGGAGATAAATGCATGACATGATAGGATTTCTCAATATCATTTGTGTTTGAGGTTTTAGATTTGGGCTTATGGATCTTTTGTAAAAATCCAAAGACGTCAAACTTGGATGATGTAGTTGTTCATGGAGAGGGTGTCATGTCAAGATTTTTTTCAGAGGAATAAGCACAAATGTCTGGCAGCAAATGTCTATTTGTGGTTCTTTCCCTTTGCACATCCTAGATTTGTTGTTGAAGTTTTTTCATTTGATGAGTTAGAGCATTCAATTGATTCTCATCTATTTTGGCCATGGTGGTTTGAGTTCCAATTTCCTATTCTTTGGATTTTTAGTCTTCATGACCTTGTTAAAATGGACATACAAATATTATCTATTTTTTTAAAAAAAATTGATCTTAGTTTGGTATAGTGTCAAGGATATTAACTCAAGTCAAATAGAATGATAGATTCTATTGATTAGAATAAGTTGATAAGTTTGATTATAGGGTTTCATTTCTTTGATTTAGGATGACTAATCCTAAAACTTAACTTACTAATCAAATGTGTTTGATTGAGACACTTTTGGATGGTAGATCTTGGTTTGATTTAAAAAAATTCAATCGTAAAGTCCAATTTATGCAAGTTTAAGACTCTGTTTTGATTTAGGAAAGTTTATGTTTTGATAAAAATCCAAATTTTGATGTTAACTGCCTGACAATTGTTTCCAATAGATTTCTATTTTCTTTGTGTTTTTCAGGATGATCTGATCTGAACTAATATTTTGAAAACACAACAAGCATTTGTAAAACAGTTGTTTCTTTAAGATCTAGAGTCTAAAAAAACAAGTGTATGTTTTAAGAATCAAAACATGATCCTTCTTGATTTTTACTGGCTTTTGATAAAGAATACACTTCAAGCAGACTCACTCTTAAGGTCAAGTAGGTCATCAGTATACTCACAGCCCACATATTGAATTACATTGACTCACACAGCTGTGTCACCCCCTAGAGGGAGCCCGTGTTTTTGTCGTTGCCAGGCGTGTACTCAAAGTGACGGAAGTGGATACTGAATCCCTTGAGCAAGCGGTCCTTGGTAATTATATGGTGAGTGTTTTGGGGGTAGATTCTTCCCTCCCCTTGCACTGTGAGTATGAAAATGTATGGATACTGACTCGGTGGGAAACTACTCTACGGTTCATAGATAGAGTTTGGTTCGGTGTGGCAAATAGATAAACTCCCTCAGGAGACCTCCCAATCTTTAGAACAAAGATTTTGGGGATGGTTATCTTGCCTACTACCGTCAAGTTGGACTTTCATCAACAACTTGCATTTTTATTATAGTGGGTTGGATAACTTGGCTTTGGTTGTTCCCACTTAGGTCATTCTCTTAGGGTGAGTACGTTTTCCCACTACGACAGGCCTGCTAAAGAATTTAATAAAGCGTAAATGGCATGAAATAAAAGTGAATCTGGCACTTTGGTCACCCAGTCAAGGGGAGAGCATAAGCCTAATCACCACAAGCACAACATATAAGTTTGTTCTTTTTTAAAAGCCCAAAAAGAAATTTTCTAATCTATGTGAAGGTGTTGCTTCACAAAAATCATGATGTTCTTTTTAACTTCTATTGTAAGAATGTGATGACTATCCTAGGATTGATATATTTGCTTTAAGAAAATAAAAAGTGGCTACCCTAGGATTGATTAATTTTAATCCAAGCGACTACCCTAGGATTGGTTCTTTTTAACCAAATTTTACAAAGCTTGTGTAGATGGTTAATTTTAAGCCCAAATTAATGCTAGTTGGTCCTAAATCATGCATGAAAAATAACATATGATGGGTTATTTTCCCATAAATGTTTGAAAGCACTATTACAATGGATATCAAATGACTCTTTTTTCACTTTTTTTTGAATTTAATGCTCCATATTCCTCTTAAAACCTGTAATGAATGCTCAAAATGTTAGATAAGATCAAGAAATAAGAAGATATAAAGGTTAGATGAATGATTAAACAAAAAAAACCTAAAACTTATACCAAGTTGCAATGTGATTTGACTTTAAATGTAAAATTGAAAATTTTAATTCTACAAAAAGTGATAAATACCTACACCATTGCATATCTTATGAAATTTTATCCCATTTCAAAAAAAAAAGTTTTGAAAAAGACCTCTATATGACCAAGATATGACCATTTTAAGATTAACTGTCAAAGCACTAAAACAGTGCCCAAAAGCGCTATTTCCCAGAAGCGCTAAAATAGTGACTGGAAGCACTAAAATAGTGACCAGAAGCGCTAAAACAGTGACTAGAAGCACTAAAAATTTTAACGGAAGCGCTACAAGAAAAACATGTCGAGAATTTGCATGACACTTTCCAAAAAAATTATAATTTTGATAAAATTGGGGTTAATGCCCCACGGTTGGCGCCAAATTGTAAGTGTGAAATAGTGAATGAAATCTAAAACACTTCTTAATACAACATTATATCAATGATTAAACTAATTGAATCAATTCAACAAAGTAATCAAATGAAAGCATCCTATTGCTCTCTATCTCCAAAGATTTATTAAATCAAAATTGCTCTCAGATTGTTAAGCACTATGATTGTTAAAATGACTATTTGAAGAACGTGATGATATTAAAATGCAATGCTAAATAATAAATCAATTAAACTAGCATGACATAGATATGAAATAGATAATTTCAGCTATAGGAGGCAACCATTGATGTGAAGCTTGATTGTTGAATTGCTTGAATGTTGATGCTTGATACTTGATGTCTGGATTCCTGCAAAGTAAGAGTGCAAAAGCTTGATTATCTGGATCCTTTTCTTGGTTCAATGAGGTTATATTTATAGATTTCTTCGCTGTAGAAATGCACAAGGAAAGCTTTGAAAGGCTTGGATTCAATCTGGAGAATTGAATGGTGAGAGATGGAGGAGATTGAGAGAAAGAGGGAGATTGTCTCTACCCATGAAAACACTAGGCAAGAGAAGAGGAAGAATTGATGGAAGAGGATTGAGAGATCAAATTCCAAATTTGTCTCCAATTTGTCTCCAAAACTTCCCGTGAAGTTTCAAAGCATTAATTGTGACAAATTTAGACATAGATTAGACATAGGAAATCTAATTCATTTTTGAAGAAATGTAGATTGGAATATTCCTTATGCTCTAATTCAAATATTTTGATTTATTTAAATTAGGAAAAAAGGAGATAAATAATTTAATAAAACAAACTATAGGATAGTTGTTTATTAGATTAAACAGAGGAATATGGTAATTAATTAATAAAGTGTTTTGATCTTTATTTAATTAGTTCGAGAATGATGTGATAGAATAAAATAGGGATTTGATAATTAAGTTGAACAAATTATTTAATTTTGTTTATTTAATTAAGATGAATTTAAATGTTAACTATATAAATAAATATTTCTATTTATTCAATAATAGAGGAAATTAGGATAATTAATCAAATAATTTGTATTTAATTAATCGGATGCTCTACACCAATTTTAGGTGTATAAATTACCAATTTATAACCATATAAACCAAACCACATATGGCTATGTGCAAGATCATCATGGAAAAAACAGGCCCTTAAGTGACAATAAAATTCAAAAAATCAGAGTTAGGCAACTTGACATAAAAATTTGAATAATTTATCTATATTATTTCAAAAATATGTAAGAATAGAATTTTTAGAAAATTGAATTTATTTTCAAAACTTCTAGGTTTATTTTTTAGAAAAAAAAAAATTATTTGGTGAAAATTTAAAATTTCAATGCAGTAGTACTTAAATTTCAAGGAAAAAATAAGAAGTAGGTGTCTGTCTGACCACCCTAACCACAATAAACTGATAATAATTTTTTATAATATTTTAGATATAAGTAGGGAACTCATGTTCCGATGTGATGCATATTTTTTTGTAATTTTTTTCCAAGTAAATAAGTAATTATGATTTTTTTATTACAACTTTTAAAAAATGAAAAAACTTGTATGTCTGACCAACTTAACTTGGTTAAAACTTCATGAAATTCAATTTTATTTTTTTTAATCCTATATTATGTGAAGCATAGAATGTGACGCATATTTTAGATTGAAAAAATGTGATACCGTTTGAAAGCTATAGAATTTTTTCAATCAACCTATCAATGAGGACTTTAGTCATAATTAAAATAGAAAATGAATAATAATTATTTATTTAATTCAAAGTAAAGAATAATTTATATTGGTGGAAAGCCAAAGATATCCTTTAAAAACCCTTTTTGTTTCATCAATTTTGGGTATAAAAAAAGTCATCAGCCACATGGGTCATCATATCACTTAGGTATCACCGCTTTTTGGCCCACCATGATCCTGCACATACCATATATTCCAAGCAAAGTCAGACGAACAATACTTAAGGTTTGCATTTAACAAGATATGTATTGTTGTGTTAAAACTGTCGATGCCTCCCATGTATATGGGCATAGCTCTGGAGAGGGCAGTGCAAGCTACCCTCATAGCCTGCCTCCCTCTTGGGGGTGGTGACTATGGGGGTAGCCCAAGCGCCCCCCACCCCAAAACAATAAACATATAAATTTTAAAAAAAAAAATCCCATATTAAAATCCACAAAAATCCAATTCGTCTTACGGAATGAAAATCTTGGTTTTCAAAATAAATTTAACAGAGGCTTTCACAAAAAACTAATGCATGTAATTATATATATATATATATATATATATATATATATATATATATATATATATATATATAGATATAGATATAAATATATCAAATTGATTGTTTCATAGGGCTATTTATTTTCACAAAACATTCTAAGGAAGTAAATACAAAATCTTCCCAAAGAAGAAAATTGTTCAAAGTTTTCAAAATTTTCAGAGGATTGTAATTTCCCCAGCCAAATAAAAATTTAATTGGGAAAACAAAACCAAAACAATAATCTTCTAAGGAATTATTTACAAAATATTCCAGAGGATTTCTACAAATTTCACTAGAAGATTTACATCCATTCCTATAGAGGTTTTTCCAAATCTTCTATTGCTTCCCCTATGGGATTTCTATTGTTTAAAAACAACTTCCTACAAAGGCTCTAAAACTTTTACAGCTATTTTCTAATTCCAAACAAATCAAAGCTTACAAAAATTTCTACAAAAGCTCTAATCTTTCATGACAATTTCCAAACATGACAATCTTTTAGATTTATAAAATATATAAAAGCTTCTAAAACAAATAACTTATTCCTCTTGTACAAGAAATCTTTTCCTAAACAACAAATTATTCTAATAGCCTTTCAAATTTGAAATTAAATAAAACAATTAAAGAACCTGTTTTTAGACGTTTGAGGAAATGATGTTTGAAGTAGAGCTCCACCTTCAGATGCCAATTTACCAAAGCTTCTTCCAAATTAATCACTTTTCCAGAAAGATGAAAACAAAACCAGAGCCAAATTATTTCCCTAGAACTCTTCCCCAATTTTCCACAACAAATTTCAACAACCTCCTTTCAATTTTAAACCACCTCTCCAAATATTGTTTCTCATTACCATGAAGTAGCCTCTTTCCTCTTTCAGTTAATGCAAATATTCTCTTCAAGAATTAATTCACAACAACAGTGTTCAATTTTCTCTAACACATGTCAGAAATAGAATATCTTCCCAACCAATTCACACATATTTCCTCTAGATATTTTCTAACATATTTATGCCTTTAATAATTCGAAATTCACATATTAATTTCTAATAAATTTAATCTAATTAATTTAATCACTTTATAAAATAAATTTAATCTCAAATATTAAATCACTTTACAAAATAAAATAAAATAAATTTTAATTAAATTAAATGCAAAGATTCTAATATAATAATCAAGATTAATTAAATAATCACTTTAAAACATAAATAAATGACAGGGAAAACAGAAAACAACATGATAACTTAACACGACCAAAACCAAGACTGATGACACACTATGACTAGGGTTGTGGTTTGACAAGGAAACCCAGTTACTATCTCCCAATAAACTATACAATTGAGTAATGGACACGTTCAAACCTGTGAATCTAGGTGGAGTCGATGTCTTGTACCTACAATCCTACAATCAAAGCATATGTTGTACATATATATATCATGAACAATCACACTGTCAAGAGAAAATTGTGAAATCGTAGGGCACTCGCAAGCGAGTGATGCAATCTCATTCCCTTCACCAATACAATGTCATATCAAAATTGACAAAACTAAACATCAAATAACTACAGATGAGCATATATTAATATCAACTCAAATAAACAACTATGCTAATGAGGAAGCATGCCATAAACAATAATCATCCATAACGTGTACTATCATATCTAAATATGAAAACCTTCATCACTCCAATGTTAGCGGTAAAATAACAACATAGTATCATGGTCTACCAAAGTAAAAGTATTGTCTGAAGACATAAGCAAATCAGAGTAAAACACTGTCTGAAAATATGAGCAAATCGGAGGGGTACTACATTGATGAGGGTGCAACCCGAGACACAGAAAATCACACAGAAAAACTAACAAATCTTATTATTTTCAAAGTATGAAATTCCTACATGCAGAGGATCTCAAATCCTCCAGTTTTGCAATACATGCAAATTACAGAAAGAAACTACAGAAATTCCCCTATTCGCAGCATGCAATCTTCTTTCCCCAAAAACACTGCCTAAAAGAAACAGTAACTCGCCCATAAATAACCCATTTCTTTCTTTGGAGCCAAAAACGGGATTCAAATTATGCACCAACTTTTGGAAGCCCTAACTCAAGATCTAACCGTCAGATCTTCAACGATAATACCTTTTCGGAAAGCTCTCGTGAAGATCTCTTGCCGGAAAGTGGGGCCTAAAGGCTAACCACTTTCGTATTCCGCCAATTTTTCAGGCCCATCCGGAGCCTCTAAGTACCTCAAAATTAGCTCCGAAGATTTCATAAGGCAAAAAGCAGAAATTGAAACTTGAATAACTTTTGAACCGGAAATGCTCTTGATCTGATTCTTTCACCAAAGTGTTTATTATTATGTCCTGAAGCTTCCCTTAAATTTTTGTCTCCTCACGCCTTCAAATTCATACCTGCTAAAAATAGCAGTTGAGCAGAAAAAGCAGAAAAGCAGTTCTGAAAGTTGGGAATTCTTCTTCGACGAAAAGGGTATCCAGAAATGCAAAAACATCTACAAAAAAAATCTAAATGAAAGTAAATATATTTTTGGGTGATGTAGGATTGCCCTTACACCACTGGATGCTCCTGCATCAGACACCCAGGGTAATTTGAAAAGTGACTCTGTCACTTCTCAGATGGTTGAGGAAAACCCAAACGGTCAACCTCTGCCTTGGACAACCAGGATGAATCTTCCACAGGCCTTCCTTTCCACTTCACCAGATATTCTTCATATTTCCTATTTCTGGTACTCCTTCCTACACGGCTATCCAAGATTTCTTCAATCTCCTCCTTTTCTAAAGTAGGTGCTGGAATACCGCACTGTTCCATTGCTGTACTTCCTCTGCGCCACCCTCATGATATTCTATCAAATCTGCAATGTTGAACATAGGGGAAATGTTGAATCCATCTGGCAACTCTACCTCATATGCGTTCCCTGAATCATGCCTCTTCAAAATTTTACAGGGACCGAACTTCTTCATCTTCAATTTGTTATAGGTTCCTACTGGAAACCTTTCTTTCCTCAAGTGTACCATCACTTCATCACCAATATAAAACTCCTTATACCTCCTCTTTTGATCTGCCTTAGCCTTATACTGCATATTCATCTTGTTAATGTGTTCTTTTACCTTCTCATGCATATTTTTGATGTGTTCTGCAAAGTCTTCAGCTTCAGCACTTGTCTTCTTCTCTTGGTCCATCTTCCTCAATTCTGGAGCAGTCCTAGGACTACTTCCATACACAATCTGGAACGGTGATCTACCAGTGCTTCTATTGACAGAATTGTTGTAAGCGAATTCTGCCTGGGGTAAGATCAAATCCCATCCCTTTGGTTTATCTCCTACCAAGCATCTCAGTAGGTTACCCAAACTCCTGTTCACAACTTCAGTCTGCCCATCAGTCTGGGGATGGTGTGCAGAACTAAACTTCAACTCTGTTTTCAACTTCTTCCACAAGGTCCTCCAAAAGTATCCAACAAATTTTGTGTCACGATCTGAGACTATACTCTTTGGCAAACCATGTAGCCTCACCACCTCTTTGAAGAACAAGTCAGCAATGTGGACTGCATCATGGGTCTTCTGGCATGGGATGAAATGTGCCATCTTCGAAAACCTATCAACCACCACAAATACTGAATCATTCCCTCTCTGTGTCCTTGGCAAACCAAGAACAAAGTCCATACTTATATCCTCCCACGACCTCTCTGGTACAGGTAAGGGCTGATACAACCCTGTATTCTGACTCACTCCTTTAGCCATTTGACATACCCTACAACTCTGCACAAACTTCTTCACATCTTGTGATAACTGAGGCCAATAATAATGCTCACTGATAATGGAAATGGTCTTATCCCGACCAAAATGTCCTGCCATTCCTCCACTGTGCTTCTCCTTTATCAGATTCTCCCTCATGGAACTCCTCGGAATACATAATTGACTTCCCTTAAACAACATGCCTTCTTGAATTAGGAAATCCAACCACTTTGTCCTGTCAACTGTAACAGGTTCCTTGCAAGCTTTCCAAGCCTCTGCAAAATCAGGATCATTCGGGTACAATGTCTTGAGTTCACTGAACCCAACCACCTCAATCTGCATTTCTATCAACAATGTATGCCTCCTACTTAAGGCATCTGCAACCCTATTTGACTTCCCACTCCTATGCTTTAAAACAAATGTATAACTCTGCAAAAATTCTACCCATTTCATATGCCTCTGATTTAATTTTCCCTGACTACTCAGGTACTGCAATGCTTGATGATCAGTATACATAACAAATTCCTTCGGCAACAAATAATGCCTCCATTTCTTTAATGCTTGAACTATTGCATAAAATTCTTGGTCATATACAGAGTACTTTCTCTTTGCATCATTTAACTTTTCACTGAAATAGGCAATGGGCTTACCTTCCTGGCTTAACACTGCTCCAATGGCACAACCACTAGCATCACAATCCACTTGAAACACCTTATTGAAATCCGGGAGAGCCAAAACAGGTTGTTCTGTCACCTTCTGCTTCAATAGATCAAAACTCCTTGCTGCTCCAGTGCTCCACTTGAACTCTTTTCTATCCCCTCTCATTGTTTCAGTTAGGGGTGCACAAATACTACTGAAGTTTCTAATAAACTTTCTGTAAAAACTGGCCAAACCATGGAAAGACCTCACCTCAGTAGTAGTTCTTGGGGTAGGCCATTCCAGAATAGCCTTCACCTTCTCTGGGTCCATCTTGAGACCTTCTGTCGAGACAACAAACCCCAAGTACACTAACTCCTTCTTCACAAAACTACACTTCTTCAGATTAATCAGCAATTTCTCTTCTCTTAACTTCTCAAAGACTCTACCAATATGCATTATATGCTCATCCAGTGACTTACTGAATATCAAAATATCATCTAAATACACAATAACAAAGCTTCCTAGGAACTCTTTCAGTACCTCGTTCATGAGCCGCATGAATGTGCTCGGTGCATTGGTTAGCCCAAAAGGCATGACTAACCACTCGTACAGGCCCTCTTTGGTCTTGAAGGCGGTCTTCCATTCATCTCCCTCTCGAATCCGAATCTGGTGATATCCACTCTTCAGATCAATCTTTGTGAAGTACTGAGCTCCACTCAAACAGTCCATCAGGTCATCCATCCTTGGCAGGGGAAATCTATACTTGATTGTTATCTTGTTTATGGCCCGAGAGTCTGTACACATCCTCCACTCCCCATCCTTCTTTGGTGCTAGTACTGCAGGTACTGCACATGGACTCAAACTCTCTCGAATCAAACCCTTTCTCAACAACTCCTCAACTTGTCTGTTTAACTCCTCATTTTCTGCAGGAGTCATTCTATGAGCTGCCTTATTCGGCAAACTGGCTCCTGGGATCAAGTCAATCTGATGACTGATCTTCCTCATTGGTGGTAAACCCTCAGGTACATTATCAGAAACAATATCTTGAAACTCATTCAATAACCCAGAAACTTCTACTGGAACCTTCTCACTACCCTCCTTATCCATTTTAGGAATCAATGCATAACACACATGCTCATGTTTTATGCCTTCTAAAAATTTCCTTCCATCGACATAACAAATTCTAGCACTACTGCATACCTTTTCTTCGGCCTTCTTCAGGGGTTTCAACTTATGGCGGACTCCACCCTTCATCAGGGAATAAGTGTTTGCATGGCCATCATGTACAGCTCGCCTGTCAAACTGCCACGGCCTTCCCAACAACATGTGACATGCATCCATGGGGATGATATCACAGAGTACCTCATCACGATAGCTTCCGATCTTGAACTTCACCAGGCACTGCTCATTGACTAGAACTTTGTGGTCTTTCTGCAACCAGGCAATCCGATATGGATGTGGATGCCTTTCCCTCTTCAGCTTCAACTTTGTAACCATTTCTTCTGACACTAGATTATCAGTGCTCCCACCATCAATAATGACATCACAACATTTGTCTTCACACTTGCACCTTGTGCGAAACAAATTCTTCCTCTGTTCTGGCTCCTTCTCTTCAGTCACCAAGGCTCTTCTAACCACTAGGGCTTCTCCCCTTTCAGCATCATTTGAATGCTCAGATTGAGCCTCCTCATCTACATGCGCAACTCTTGCACGACCTTCTGGCCTTTTGTCTGTCCTTCCTTGGTATTGTGGACATTCATAGGCTCGATGCCCTTCTTCACCACATCGGAAACAAGTTCCTCTGAAACCACCTCTTCCAGGTCCTTGCCCAAATCTTCCTCGTCCTCTACCTCTTTGATCACCACCATTCTGATCACGTGGGCGGTAGAAGTTATCATTCCTCTGGCTTCGACTGGTACCCACATCTTCATTTTTCTTCTCATCCTCATTTCGGCTTCCAAAAGATCTTCCGCTACCCCTTCCGCTTTGACCTCCTCGTCCTTTTTGCTTGCTATCAAATCTCTTGTTCAGCTTCTCTTCAACTCTCAGCGAAAATTGGTAAGCATCCTCAATGGTGGCCATTCTGACCAGGCTTAACTCCTCTTGAATGCTCGCCGTAACCCATTAAGATAACGGGCTACCTTCTCCTTGTTGGCCTCTGCATGTCCCGTTCTGATGATCATCTTGTGAAAATATTCTGTGTATTCTTTCACAGATCTACTTCCTTGCTTCAACCCTTGCAATTTCTTCAATAGATCTAACTCATAGTCCATTGGCATGAACTGCTTCTTCAGTTTCTCCACCATGCGATCCCATCTAGTGATCTTTCCCTTTTCTCTCTTATTTCTTTCTAGTTGGACCTCTTTCCACCAGATACTGGCATGGCCCTTTAGCTTTGTTTTTGCAAACTTAACCCGATCTGGGTCCTCTACTTCTTCATACTCGAAATACTCTTCCAACTCATTGATCCAATCAATCAACTCTTCCGGGTCTAGACTTCCGGAAAAACTGGGAACTTCTACTCTAGGTCTTTTTCCGATCTTCGAAATGGCCCTTATCAGCCGCATTTGATCTTGATCAATAGCTTCTTCTTCCTCTTCTACATCTGAATCTTCCACCTCTTCTTCATCCTCACTTTCTTCTCCCCTTCTCGGGTTTACCCCTCTTCTTAACTCTCTTTGTAATGCATTTATTTGTCTCTGGAGGGCTCTGAAACCCTCAGCCGCTAATGGATCTCTTCCACCAGCATTTCTGGCACCACCTCGCCTACCACGTGCCACTCTTGGAGGCATCTTGAATATCTTGAACCCACAACCACAGTCCTGGTGCGAACTGCCTCACGATCGGCGATCTGTCCACACGCTCAAGAAAACCCGCTCTGATACCACTTGATGAGGGTGCAACCCGAGACACAGAAAATCACACAGAAAAACTAACAAATCTTATTATTTTCAAAGTATGAAATTCCTACATGCAGAGGATCTCAAATCCTCCAGTTTTGCAATACATGCAAATTACAGAAAGAAACTACAGAAATTCCCCTATTCGCAGCATGCGATCTTCTTTCCCCAAAAACACTGCCTAAAAGAAACAGTAACTCGCCCATAAATAACCCGTTTCTTTCTTTGGAGCCAAAAACGGGATTCAAATTATGCACCAACTTTTGGAAGCCCTAACTCAAGATCTAACCGTCAGATCTTCAACGATAATACCTTTTCGGAAAGCTCTCGTGAAGATCTCTTGCCGGAAAGTGGGGCCTAAAGGCTAACCACTTTCGTATTCCGCCAATTTTTCAGGCCCATCCGGAGCCTCTAAGTACCTCAAAATTAGCTCCGAAGATTTCATAAGGCAAAAAGCAGAAATTGAAACTTGAATAACTTTTGAACCGGAAATGCTCTTGATCTGATTCTTTCACCAAAGTGTTTATTATTATGTCCTGAAGCTTCCCTTAAATTTTTGTCTCCTCACGCCTTCAAATTCATACCTGCTAAAAATAGCAGTTGAGCAGAAAAAGCAGAAAAGCAGTTCTGAAAGTTGGGAATTCTTCTTCGACGAAAAGGGTATCCAGAAATGCAAAAACATCTAAAAAAAATCTAAATGAACGTAAATATATTTTTGGGTGATGTAGGATTGCCCTACACCACTGGATGCTCCTGCATCATACATAAGCAAAATACCATTCACAAGTGACACAATTGATGGTTTTAAATTCACCTCCTTATATTGATATTAATAAATTAAGTAGAATTTACGTCCAACAAAATCCACTATTGTACAAAAAACCATTGTCTTTTATGTCACTGCTAAACTTGAGAAATTACTATAAAAACTAACTAATTGTGAAAAAGCTTTAAAAAATTCTATTTTGGAGAAACAATGAGGGAGGTATAATTTCACTACCTTTTCCAACCAGTCATTCAAAATTTTCCTATGAATCTTAATTGGATTGACTATCAATCTCACAATGTGAGTCAATTCTCAATTAGGAGGACCTAGGAAGGGCGTTCTTCTAGGTTTTAGGTGTTCACCACCAATCAAATGCTTCAAAATCCAAATAAAAATTCAACCTAGAAAACCTAGTTATGCAAGATAAATGAGAGATGAAAATTGTGAAATTATGCAACAACAAGATAAGATGTTTGTACCTAGGAAGTCTCAAGATGTGAGGATTTTGGAAATGAAAAAATGTTGTCAAAACATGCTAGATAGAACAAAGACGCCCTTACTGTTGTCTTTGTCTTGCTATTGTTTTTCAAGGAAGATACAAAATCTTTGGATCTCATTAAAAAATATCAAATAATCTTTGAAAAATACCCTTGGGAGGACTAAGATGCCCAAGGTGGCATATTAGTCCCATTGTGAATTTGTAAAAACTATGAATGTGATCATGAGCCCCAAGGTCTACACTTGCTTCCTCTTAGATCTCAGGTTCTGAAACCTTTGGATTTGACTTGTAGGTGAGTTTCCGTGAAGATGAAAAAAATTTAATGCAACTTTGCAATATTTCACTCCAAATAATCTCCAAGTCTTCAACCTAAATTTGAGATCGCAAGCATACAAGAGAGGGAAAAATTGTTGAATGTTAGTGAATGGGGGTTTGCCATGGTCAAACCCATTTTTGGTAATTAAACCTTAAAATGAAATAGAATATAGGAGGGAAATGATGAATGAAAAACATGCAATGTTACAACTCACTAAACCTTGTTGTAAAGTCTGCAACCTTGTGTGAAATGGCTAACTGGAATGTAGATATCGAATCAACGGGATGCTTCAATGGATCTTGCTTAATTGGCTTGCTTGAATCAAAACTGTACATCGCACATGTTAGCACAAAAACACACATGATGTAAGAATTTCCTTTGATATGATGCTTGAATATTGATGATGGCTCCAAAATGCTTGAAGAACTACTCTTGAATTCCCTTATGAACTTAATTTTCTATTAGGAATGAATTCTCAAGTTTATAGGTTGCTTAGATATGAAAATGAATGAATGAACCTTGTATTTATACTCATCTATGCTTAATATTCTGAAATTACATCACACCAAGTTGACATAGGAAAATATTAATTAAAAGAGGCTAAATCACACCATAATTTGAAATTAAATCCTAAAAAAATAATCCAAGGAGGACTAAGATTCCCTAGGTGGCATCTTAGTCCCAAGGCTCAATTCTTGAGGCATAGACTCCAAAAAGGGACCTTTTTAGGTCTGTTCAAAATCAAGGTCCCAAGACCTTTTGACGAATAAGATGCCCTAGGTGGCATTTTAGTGCCAACCCAAAAATCAAGGACACAAACATAAACATTAAATACTCATTTTCCCTTTGATGATTTTTGGGATTAGTGATAAAAAATATGTAGTCTATTAGGCTTGTGGATGCAAAATAGGACCAATTAATACATAAAGAAAGATAAATAAAGAAAGGCGGGCCCAAAAAAGTGTGAAAATGCAAGGGTATGCATTTTCCTACACTAGAATTCTAACTTAAGGCTACAAATCTGATTTAAAAAATTTGACCTTTATAATGAGGCTAATTCTCCAACCTATAGAAAATAAAATCATTGAAATCTCCTCCCAAAACCTAAATTGACAAAAATAGGGCACCCAAATCCATAATTATAGGGACACCCAAGTTCAACTAGAGTATCCACTCAATGAAAACTATGTGTATACGAGGAGAGGTGCTTCTTTCTTGGCTTGCCAGAGATGACCTGTAGTTAACTATTGTATCCTCCATATAAAATAGGACACTTGACAAGGTTGACTTATGTTGACTTTATTCTATTTCAAAAATAGAATATTGTCTTCTCTTACTTGGTATCCTCCTTTAAAAACCCATGATACTCATCAAAATTGTTGAAAATCTATTATATGACCTCTTCATTGGGTCTGCAATCCATTATACCTTAAATTTTGATTGTTCAAATTCCCCTACAACTACAACAATAGTTTCACACAACTGGATGACATCCTTTGCAACCCAACAAGTATAAAATTTGATGTTCATTAACTTGTCTAGGAGAGTCCCTTCAGGACTATCTCCTTCTTCCATCAAATTTTCTAACCATTTACCCCAATTACCTTTTATTTCTTGCAGTGAATTTAATTGATTATTTGAAGGTAAATCCTTGGTCGTGAGTTGTGTAACTAAAACAGAGAAAAATAGGGTTCATCAAGGTGAATAGATCAAGATGATGAGCCACTAATTTTCACTATGACACATTCAATTGTGAAGGCCAAAACATGTAAATAATAATCAAAAACTAATATTAATTGTTATAGCAATGAGAAGGGGAGTTTTAAGAGATTTAAATGATGTGTACCTTGTAGAAAACTTGATATTTTTAGGCCACAAAGGACTCATTCACCTTTAGTGGGGAATCGGTCCCTGTTAGGATTCTGAAAACTGACTTCTAGTTTTTATTTCTCTCAATCTGCACTCCTAGATCCTATATTTTCACTACTTCAAACTATATAGAAGACTCATTTTCCTTTCATTGTGAATGGTTCCTTTTAGATTTTTGGAAAACTAACTTTTGGATCCTCTACTTCAATATCTTCACTCTCCATTCCTAGGTTTTCATCTCTTGATAACTTGTACTAAAAAATTTAGCTTGAATTCCATCTTCTTACACTATGAAGGTCAACTCTGCAACTTGACAACTTTTGTAACGTTGCTCTAAACTTCTCCTCCACCTAATCTTCAACCCATAAATATGAAAACACACACTCAGGAGGAGAAAAACATGATTTTTAGTGAATAGAGTTTCGCCTAAGTCAAACCCCTTTTAGGTAACTAAACCAAATGATGAAATATTGAAATTGAAGCATGAATATGAAATGATGCAATTTAGATACCTTGGATGTTGTCTTGTAATGAAAATATGCAAACTAACATGTAGTGGCTATGAAGAATGTAGATCTTTGATCCTTGGATAAGATGTGAACAATACTTGCAAATAGGTCCTCAATGCTACACTCACAATCTTAGCTCAACAACATGCATGAATGCATCAAACCCTTGACATGATGATATGATCTTGAATTACTACAATAAACACTTGATAATATACCTTAAAATGGCTTTGAAAATACTATTGTAATGCTCTTGTAAAGTGTGAGGATGTCTCATAAAATTTGTAGCTCTTGTTAGGAGAAACAATGTGAATTAACCCCTTATTTATACTAAATTAGGAGATTAACCATGAAATTCAAACAATTCAAATTGTCACAAGATCAAGAGATAAACATAATTAAATTCCCACCATAATCAAATTAAAAAGGGGGTCCTCATTAAGGGAGAATTCATTTTCCACCTAGGGTGAATGGGTCCTAGCTCAGTTTTCCAAGGCCCAACCATGGGGAATGGAAAGAACACTAAAAACCCATTTAGAATCAACTAATAAAGAGGGGTCCAATAGAGGGAGGACCCATTTTCCACCTAGGGTGAATGGATCCTAGCAAAAAATTCTAGAACCCTAATTATTCCCAATTAATTGTTATGTAATTTGAATTGTGGGTGTCGGGATAGATCTTTTAGACGTGTCATAAATAAGTTTTAAATTTCAATTAAAAGGGCTAATTAACTCCAATTAACCAAAATTAATTAAAAGGACCCTAGATAAATGTGAAAGTGTGTTACAACACTTAAATAAGGTACACATTCAGTACATTTCATTAAAAATGGCCCATTAGTTTTAATTCATTAAATAAACACTAGAAAAGTGTGAAAGTGTGTTACAACAATTTACAACACTCTTGAAAAGGAAAATTTAATGTAAATTTTAATTAAGTAAGGACCCTATAATTATGTGAATGTGTACAAAACATTACAACACTTTTCCAAGATATACTTAATTCAAATTTATGTGAATTATCCAAATTAAGTGTGAAAAAGGATACTTTTTTTGACACTACATCTTTCCCCCACTTTAGTGAGACGATGACCCCATGTCAAATTCACACTAAAGTAGACATTCAAGATGCTTAAGTATGTAGTATTAATAAAGAGACATAACCATACCCTATCAAATGAAAAATAAAAAAATAAGGATCAAGCACAATCGTTCCAACGCGATGTGGAACGGGGTTGTTTGTCCAAGAAAAAAGGATCAAGATTCTATGGTCCAATGTAATGTGGAAAACATCTAGGCTTATTTTCCATAATGTATGCTACTCACTCTAGGGTAGTTTTAATACCCCTCCATTTTTCTTTTTGAACTAGACAATATGTCCTTTTTTTGCTTCTTGTTCAGTTTTCTTTATGCTATGTTTGGATGCAGCTACTTTGATAGTGGTTACATTTTGCTATGAAGTTTTGATCACTATAATTGAGCAACAACTATTTTATGTGATGTGATGTGGTTTATCTGATTATTGTTTCACATGCATTATGGATTAATGATGTTGTAGATTTAGCATGAGATGTTATTATGAGATTATTGATTATGATGTAATGTCAATCTTTGATGAGTGGATTGGTGAAGAGGACGGTTTCGCATCACTCGCTTGCGAGCGCCCTACGAATTCGTGATTTCTTCTTCACGGCGTGTATTATATGCTGGATATTTTGTATTATGTTGTTTACTTGGTTTTAGGTTGCAGGTACATGACATTGACTCCACCTGGTTTCACAGGTTTGAGCGTGTCGATCCAACGGTTAAGTTGAACGGGAGATAGTAGCTAGGTAACATGTGTCAAGTCTTCACCCTAGCCTTAGTGTGTCGTCAATCTTGTTTATTGAGTCATGTTTTACCTTATTTAATGTTATTTGATTTTGAAAGGTGCTTGTTTATTAAATGAAATTTTAGAATAATTACATTGGGTTAAAGTGATGATTATTTTATATTAAATTAAAGTGATGTTTAGAAGTTATATTTAAAGTTATTAATAGAATTTAATTTAGTTAAATTTTAATTTATTTAATTGATTAAATTTTAATCTCAAAAGGGTTGAATTTATTTATTAAATAATTAAAATTAATTAATTAAGTTTATTGGATTAAATTAAATTAAATCAAAAGAAATTTAAAGTTATTTGCAAATTACATTTAGAAATTGAAAGGAAATTGAAATTGTATTTTAAATTCAATTTGGGGTTTTCGAAAATAGAAAAAGAAAATAAGTATCTAATTCTCTATTTTGCATGCAAAAGGGAATTAGGGTTGTTATAGATATTTTTTTGGATTTATGTGGAATGCATATTTTGAATTTGAGAGAGAGAAATTCTGGGGAAGAATTCATTTTTCAGAGCAGTGAAGGATTTTTGGAAAATTTGCACAAAGAAGGGTTTGAATCAATTTTTGGTTTTGGATTGGATTCGTTGCACGTTCGAAGAAAATTCAAGAAATCTTTGAAGGGGGCTTGCATAAAAAAATTCTTTCCTGTAGCTTCAAACTCCAAATTTTATTCTGTGGTTTTGTTCTTGATTTGTTTAAAGCAAATAGACATATATTAAAGATATTGGTTGTTAAAAATCATTGGAAATAGAGATTATTATTGGATATTAGAAATTTACTATTTAAATTTTGGAGGAAATTATAAAATGTACTATAGAAATTAATGTTTAATTCAGGAAGTTGTTGAATTAGTTTTTGCTATATTATCCTTGTGAATTTTGAATTTCTTTATGGGGAGAAATTTCACATTTTAGTGTAAATGAATGTTTCAGAAAAACATGTCTTCAATTTATTATGTAGATGAAATACTAGTTAAATATATATATCAATTTGTAGAAATTATTTATCCCTCTTATGTTATGAGGTGGAATGCTGTAATTGTAACACTTTTGTACTATTGCCTCATTCTGGGAATGAGTGATGTAACTATTGGATTAATGTTAATGTTTATGAGATTGTATCTTGGATGTATCTTCTTATCTTGGTATTTATTTATGTTGAATGAATGTATATTACTTGTTTCATTAAATGAAATGTAATTTAGATGATGTATGTTAGTGGGGATATTAGTAATCTCGGTTACGTAGCCTTAGGGGATGTTGTCAATTATTGATGAACATGTATGTGTTCTTCACTTTATATAAAAAAAATTTAGTACACTTTTATAGTGGATTGAAACTTCCTCTAGGGTTGCGTGGCAGGGCATTACACATGGTATCAAAGCCTAGGTTTAAATACTAGGTGCTTTGGGATTATGATGTACCCATTAAGCTTAGTTGCATAGGTTTTCTTGTGTACCTTGTCTAATACCCTTTTTGTGTCTGTGTAGGAGTATGCCTCCTAGACGCGAACGAGGGAGAGAACGTGGACGTGGCCGGGAAGGTGGTTGAGAGGAGAGTTAGCATGAATCGCCACCTCATGTGCCACATACACTAGAGCAGGAGGAGCGTCGGGCCTCACAGAATGGTCTAGGAGGCGGTGGTGGACAGTTAGATCCTGCTAGGGTTGAAGTTGCATGCAGAACCTTCGAGGAGGCTTTGGCATTATTGGGTCTAAGACAGGTAGTACCTAAGGTTAACCCTATGGTTAGGACAGTTACAGCTCAGTCAGAGATGTTAGCAGTTTCCTATATGAGGGATTTGATTCGGTCACAACCACCTAGGTTTAACGGGGTAGGCACTGGTTTAGAGGCAAAGACTTGGTTGATAGGTCTTGACCAATGTTTTGCTATGCATCTTTTTGATAGTGGCACTAAAGCGCAGTGTGGTGTGATGCACCTAGAGGGATTTGCAGCCACTTGGTGGAGACTTGAGGAGTAGAAGCTCCACATTGACATGAGTTCGGTGTCTTGGGAGATCTTTCTTGAGCGATTCATAGCTCGTTTTCTTTTTGGCCATTGGCGTCAACGCAGAGGTGATGAGTTCCATGCCCTTCGACAGTTAGCCATGACCGTAGATGAGTATGAGAGATGTTTCTATGAACTTTAACAGTTCGCAGGAATAGGGGATGATGAGGGGATGCTCGTGCAACATTTCATGAGGGGCTTAAATGCTCATATCAGTGGTGGTGTGCGGGTCTTCGAGCCCAATTTTATGGAGACAGCTGTGGAGAAGGCACTATTGGTCAAGGAGAACTTAGCTATGGCACTAGGAGGCCACTCAGGTGTGTAGATCGGTAGTGGTTTAGGAGTTGGGTCTAGTGCACGACGGGGTTAGATTCAGGGAGTTGGATCACCGTTGACTCAACAGGGGCCTACTCAGCGTGGGCAGTAGGAGAGTGCACTTGGAAAGCGTAAGGATTCTCAGGATGATGGTGGTTCTTCACCTAGAAGGAACTGGAACTGGTGGCACAATATGTGCAATCCTCAGGTACAGCCAGCCCAGATTTTATAGTCTGCGGCTGATTGGGGTAGTATGGAGCAGTCTACTGCACCCATAGGAGGCAGTGAGTTTGGTCGTAACATTAGATGTTACTCTTGTGGTCAGCATGGCCACCTTGCTAGTAATTTTCCATATTGGAACTCTTCTGGTGTTGGTCATACAGTGCAGGATACTCATCCTCAGGGATCGAGGTTTTGATTTTATGCAGTTTGTTTGAGGGAGTTATATCCCTACTTGTGTGCTACAATTTTTGCTACAATTTTTTCATAGATCATGGAACTGTCATCATTCCCCAAATACAAATTGAACTACAAGAATGACACAAAGAGAGTGAAAAAAAAAATGCCTTTTGGGTCAACATGGAAGAGACCTAAATGTCTTGATATCTTGTGTCATCCCCAAAAGTTAAACACAAGACAAGTAAAAATGTTAAAAAAAAAAACTTTTGCATCAACATGGAAGAGACATGAATGTATTGACACCTTACATCATCCCTAGAAGGAAGACACAAGACAAATCAAATTATTATGATATATACAAGAATGAAAGGTACATATGGGCATGTGTAGGATCATCATGGAAAAAATATGCCCTTAAGTGGCAATAAAATTCAGAAAAATCAGAGTTAGGCAACTTGATGGAAAATTTTGAATAAGTTAACTATATTATTTCAAAAATATGTAAGAATAGAATCTCTTGAAAATTGAATGTAGTTTCTAAATTACTAGGTTTATTTCTATTTTTTTTAAATCTATCTGGTGAAAATTTGAAATTTCAATGCAGTAGTACTTAAATTTCAAGGAAAAAATAAGAAGTGGGTGTTTGTCTGACCACCCTAACCACAATAAAATGATAATATTTTTTATAATATTTTATATATAAGTAGAAGACTCATGTCTTGATGTGATGCATATTTTTTTGTAATTTTTTTCCAAGTAAATAATTAATTATGATTTTTTATTACAACTTTTAAAAAATCTAAAAACTTGTATGTCTGACCACCTTAACTTGGTCAAAAATTCATGAAATTCAATTCTTTTTTTTAATCCTATAGTATGTGAAGCATAGAATGTGATGCATGTTTCAGATTAAAAAAAAATGATACCCTTTGAAATCTATAAATTTTTTTCAATCAGCCTGTCAATCAAGACTTTAGTCATAATTCAAATAGAAAATGAATAATAATAATTTATTAAATTCAAAGTAAAGGATAATTTATATTTGTGGAAAGCTAAGAATCCCCTTTGAAAACTCTTTTTATTTCATCAATTTTGGGTTAAAAAAAAATCGTCGGCCACATGGGCCATCATATCACTTACATATCACCACTTTTTGGCCCATCATGATCCTACACATACCCATATAGAGGAATGCACAAAAATAGAGAGGGAGATCAAATGAAACTCATGGGGGATAAAATTGCATACATACAGTCACTTGAAGAAAACATGAAATTGAAAAAATACTAGTAAGGCACATTCAATTCAACCTAGAGCAAGTCGTTCACATCCAAATCTCGATCAGTATAAATGGAAGGTGGAAAAATAGCCAAAGGGACAAGAGAAAGTATCGAACTAGGGGAAGAATCAGGTTCAACACTCTTTTTAGGAGATTTTCCATTTAAGTTCATAAAAGAATGAAAAAATGTATTTAGCTCCTCATTCACTTGTTCATCAATTTTTTCTATGTCAATATCATCATTTAGATTTATCACAATAGGAGATCGAATAAAAATTTCCATGCAATATTATTTTTTATGTTGTGGAAAAGGTATAAGATCATCATGATTTTCTTTAGATAAGTTTAGATTATGTTTTTCTATGTTTTTCTTGTCTTCTTGAGTTTTCAATTTATGAACAATAGCATGTCGCCTATGCCTATGCTCTCTAGCACTTCGATTCCTTTTCACTATATTTTCAATTTGTGTTTATGTAAGAGTGAGTTTGTCAATAATAGGATCCTTCTCTTCTTTGGGAGGAATATAAGAAAGAACAATAGGTTGTTCAACCACATTCTCTTTAACTTTATAATTTTGTTTTACCCTAGGAGGGACAACGATATTCTTTGTGTTATCTTGTTGTCTCTTGTAGGAAACTATAGGAGGTTTATCTATAGGTTGTTCTTGTATGTCTAGAATTTATTTTGGTTCGATCATTTCTTTGTCAACAATAGGTGTTTCATTTATAGGTTGAGGCATGTTTTGAAGGGATAATTTTGATATGATTTGAAAAATAAATCCTCATGAGACTTGATAGGTTTCATAGGTTTAGGGTAGAAGAAATCTAACGAAAAAATTCCCTCGGTCCGAAGTAGGATTAAATCCACTATGATGCACAATAAATATGTCATTGCCAAATGGAAACTTTAGAAATTTATGCACAACTAAAGATATGAAATTCATGGAATGAATCCATAGATAGCCTAGCTTCACATGAAATTGGTTTGATTATGGAATGATGGAAAATGAGACAGTTAATATTTTTTATTCCACTTTTAAAGGGAGATCTATCGAACCTATCGTAGGGCAATAAAATTTGTTATGCATATTGATCCATGCCTTTGGTTTATCATGTGTTTCCTGATATAGTTCATGCACATATAATAATTCTTCTATGATCAAATTCTCTCCATAGATGGGATCAATCAATATCCCATTATCGGGCTTATCATTGATTCGGTCAGCTATGTAAAGAGGACCATCAAGTACATATTTAAGTATGTTGTTTTGTGAGAAATAAATACCAAGAGGCTTCTTATTTGATCCCTTCCAAGGTATATCTTTGATAAATTCTACCACTTTGTTTGAGTTGCATTGTTTAATAGTATCTAGAGGACTAGTTTTCATAGGATTTTGTTATATGTTATCATCCTCTATGTCAACATTCATCACATCATTCTTAGTCTCACTAGCTTTGACAAAAAAAATAGTGTGTATAGGCATTGGATTTGTAAATATTTGTAAATTTTGTTTAGGAGGGGATATAAACTCATTAACTTGATCATTCATACCTCCAATGAGTAAATTATTAGAATCAATAAGGTCTTTCACAAGATGTTTAAGACACTTACAGTATTCTATACCATGCCCATTTTGTTGATGTTAATGACAATAAGCATTTTTTGGAAGCCTTTAGGAAATGGTATATTAAGGTCTCGTTCTCTAATAGGAGGGAAGGTAAGAATTTTATTGTCAATGATTTGGGTATGTGAAAGATCATGATGGGCCAAAAAGTGGCGATATGTAAGTGATATGATGGCCCATGTGGTTGATGACTTTTTTTTACCCAAAATTGATGAAACAAAAAGGGTTTTTAAAGGATATTATCATCTTTCCACCAATATAAATTATACTTTACTTTGAATTTAAAATAATTATTATTCATTTTCTATTTGAATTACGACTAAAGTCCTGATTGATAGGTTGATTGAAAAACATCTATATCTTTCAAACGGTGTCACATTTTTTGAATGTGAAACATGTTTCACATTTTATGCTTCGCCTACTATAGGATTAAAAAATAATAATTTCATGAAGTTTTGACCAAGTTAAGGTGGTCAAACATATGAGTTTTTATATTTTTTAGAAGTTGTAATAAAAAAATCATAATTAATTATTTACTTGGAAAAAAATTACAAAAAAAATCCATCACATCGAGAAATCAATCCTCTACTTATATCTAAAATCTTATTAAAAAATATTATCATTTTATTGGTTAGGGTGGTTAGACAGACACCTACTTATTTTTTCCCTGAAATTTAAGTACTACTGCATTGAAATTTCAAATTTTCACCAAATAGATTTTGTTTTTTTAAATAAACCTAGTAGTTTAGAAACTACATTCAATTGGCTACAGATTATATTCTTACATATTTTGAAATAATACAGATAACTTATTCAAATTTTTACATCGAGTTTCCTAACTCTTATTTTCTAAATTTTAATCGCCATTTAAGGGCCTATTTTTTCCATGATGATCCTGCACATACCCAGTTACAACATGATGTTATGAAGGGTATCGAGTAAAGGAGGGAATTCTCCATCCCATTCCCTAAAAATAATTTTCATTTTCATAGTATCCACTTGATTATTAGTTTTTTGACTTTTTTGAGGGGAATTTTATTGCATAAAGCCCTTATTTTGCTTATCGAAAGGTTGATAATTGTTCTCAGTTGCAGATTCAAATTTTTCAGTATGAGTAGGGGAATTTTTCACATCATGTCCACTAGTCAAATTTTGATAATCACAAAGGATTGTACATAACTGTGTGAATGATGGATATCTCAACATTTAAATTTGTCTTTTTATTTTATCTTGTAAGTTGGAAATGAACATTCAATAAAATTCAGCGTCGCGGATCTTAATGTTCATTTGTGAATTTAAAGTGTTTGATATCTTCCTATGAAATTGGTTAGTTTCTCATCTTCTTCTTTTTTGAATGTCATTAAATCTACAAGGGTTATATTGGTACCCATTTGAATATGGAAGTGGTTGTAAACAGAATCAATAAGTTCATTGAATGAACCAATTGAATTGCTCTCAAAGAGGAGAACCACTCTAAAGTGGTATCCTTTAAGGATCCAAGAAATAGCTTAGTCAAAATTTTATCCTCAAAGATAAAATAACTACACAAGGTTGTAAAAGAAAAAACATAGCTGACATAATCTCCTTTCCCACCATATTTCTCAAAGCGAGGCACTTCTATACCTTGTGGAATTTGTGCTCATAATACATCAAAGGAAACAACGTGGACTTGATGTATTGCAAAGGTTGATTGTTGTTGTTTTGTTGTAATGTTGCCACTTGTTTTTGAAGGGATGTAATATTTTGGAAAATTGAGTTAATGAGAGGGTCATTTTGGTTGTAATATTGATGGGATAAGGTGGTGTAGTATATTTATGTGGAGGACTAGTGAATTTTAGGTTGGTGGATTTTGATTTTTGAGGAATTATTATATTCGAAGGCACAAATGTGGAAGGAATTCTTGCAAGTATACCTATGGAAGTATACATAGTGCTAGTGGGTGTAAATGTTGTGGTTGGTTGAATGGTTTTTGTAGGTTGAAAGGTTGTTGTAGGTTGAAATTTTGTTGGAGGTTGGAATGTTGTCTTGGGTCTAAAGGTTGTGGGTTATGTACTAGTATATTTAGGGATGCACACTGGTATTGTGGAGGATGGAATTGGAATTCCACCTTGAATTAGGGTAGACCTTGAAGCTTGAGTGGAATTAGGGATGGTAGGGATGGTATTGGTAACATTAAGCACATTGGTTGTAGGAATTGAATGTCATGGGTAATGAAGTATGCAAACTATGATCCATGGAGGGTTGATTCTCAACTCTATCAAAAAGAGAGTAAAAAAACCCAAGATTCACGACAAGTGAGATATCACGGGATGACATGAGACTTGAACTAAATCTTATAATAATATTGCAAATAGGAAAAAATTTATATAGCTCATGAAAGGTTTACAAACCTAATGCACAAACCCTAAAATGACAAAGAGGCAATGTAACAACCTTGAATGAAATGAAATTTTTATATTCTAAGGAATGCAATTTACTGATTACACAATGTAATAAACTAAAAATGAAATGTTTTAATGCAATTTTTTTTTTTAAATGCACTGTAATGAAGCAATTTAAGCTAAATGCAATGAATTTGATGAAACGTCAAATTAGGAAACTGAAATAGAAAAGTAATAACACAAAACAAAAGCCTAAAACTTAGATTTTAACTTCAAAAAATTACAAATTTGTAGCTAACAAGGACTCATTTTCCGTAAGGGTGAATGGATCGTGATTAGGTTTTCTGAGATGTTTATGTAGATTTTAGAGTGATTTTAATGCCTTTTCAGATGCTAAAAATTGTAAGTTTGACCTGATCTGAGACTCATTCACCAGTAAGGGTGAATGGGTCGAGGTTAGGTATTTTTAAATTGTTTTTAAATTATTTTAAAGCTTTAAGTAATTTCTTTTAGTTCCAGTTCTGAGGTAGTGAGTTTTAGTTTTTGATTTTTCAAAATTGTAATGATAAAATGCAATGAAAATATGAATGTAGGGACCTATGTTGAAATGCAATTTTGTGTTGATTTTCAAATGAAAATAAATGAGGTCTAAATGAGATGAATAATGATTAATTTTTTTTTATATTTTTTAAATTTAGAATGATGCAAAATAATGCAAATTTAAACCCTAAATGAGATACAATTGTAAATCCAATGCAAGAAACCCTAAATGAGATCTTAATTCAATGCAAGTGAATGCAAGATCTAATTTGAGACGAAAAGACTTCAAAAATCAGAAAATTGCAATTTTCAATATGTTGAGTTCACCATAAATGAAGCATAGAAAAATAGGGTTCATCAAGGTGAATAGATCAAGATGATGGGCCACTAATTTTCACTATGAAACATTCAATTATGAGGGCCAAAACATGTAAATAATAATAAAAAACTAATCCTAACTATTATATCAATGGAAAGGGGATTTTTTAGGATCTTGAAACTATGTGTACCTTGTAGAAAACTAGATATTTTTAGGCCACAGAGGACTCATTTTCCTTTAGTGGCGAATGACTCCATGTTAGAGTTCTAGAAAATGACTTCTGGGTTTTATTCTTTTCACTCTGCACTCCTAAATCCTATTTTTTAATTGCTTCAAACCCTATAGAGGACTCATTCACCTTCAATGGTGAATGGGTCCTTTTAAGGTTTCAAAAAACTATTTTTTGGGTCTTGTACATCAATATATGAACTCTCGATTCCTAGGTTTTCAGCTTTCAATAACCTATAATAAATTATGTAGCTTCAATTCCATCTTCTTACAATATGAGGTCAACTTTTCAACTTGACAACTTTTGTAACTTTTCTCTAAACTTCTTCTCCACTCAATATCCAACCTATAAATCTGCAAACACACACTCAAGAGGATAAAGAATTGTTGATTGTTAGTGAATAGGGGTTTTCCTATGTAAAACTCAATTTAGGTAATTAAAAAAAATCATGCACTAATTAAATTGAATCATTAATATGAAACGATACAATGTTGATACCTTGGATGTTTTCTTGGAATGTAAATATGAAAACTAACATGTAGTGGCCATGAAGAATTTAGATCTTTGATCCTTGGATAAGATGTGAATAATACTTGCAAATAGGTCCTCAATGCTACACTCACAATCTTAGCTCAACAACATGCATGAATGCATCAAACCCTTGACATGATGATATGATCTTAAATTTCTACAATAAACACTTGATAATCTACCTTGAAATTTCTTTAAAAATAATTTTGTAATGCTCTTGTAAAGCATGAGGATGTCTCATAAAATTGGTAGCTCTTGTTAGGAGAAATAATGTTAATGAACCCCTTATTTATACTAAATTAGGAGATTAACCTCAAAATTCAAACAATTCAAGATGACACGAGATCAGGAGATAAACATCATTAAATTCCCACCACAATTAAATTCAAAAATAGGGTCCTCATTAAGGTAGGACCCATTCACCACCTAGGGAAAATGGGTCTTGGATCATTTTTCTAGGACCTAATCCCAAGGGATGGAACGAACACTAAAAAAACATTTAGAATCAACTGATAAAGGGGTGTCCAATAGAGAGAGGGCCCATTTGCCACCTTGGGTGAATGGGTCTTAGCACCATTTTCTAGTACAATGATTTTTCCCAATTAAATGTATGTAATTTGAATTATGGGTGCCAGGATAGATCTTTGGGAGGTGTCATAAATAAGGTTTGAATTTGAATTAAAGGGGATAATTGACTCCAATTAACCACAATTAATTAAAAAGACCCTAGATAAATGTGAAAGTGTACATTACAACACTTTATAACACTTAAATAAGGTACACATTAACTACATTCTATTAAAAGGGACCCATTAGGCTTAATTCATTAAATAAGCCCAAGAAAAGTGTGAAAGTGTGTTACAACACTTTATAACACTATTGCAAAGGAAAATTTAAGTTATATTTTAATTAAATAAGGATGCTAGAATGATGTGAATGTCTACAACACTATTCCAAGATACAATTAATTCAAATTTATGTCAATTATCCAAATTAATTGTGATAAAGGATTACTTTTTTTGAAACTATAGTAAAAATCTCTTTGAATATCCATATGTTTTCACATATATCCTGTTGATGTTTGAGAAGAATTATTCTATTCTCAATGAGGATCTTAGATCTGAAGTTAAGCATATTAATTGACTTCTTGATATGTTCTAGATTCTCATCACCCAAGATCCCTAATTCAATCATTCTTTCTCTCAACATTTTATTTATGGTTGTCAAACTTTTTAAGAACCCTCTTAAATTTATTCTTCTTCCCACAATTTTTTTGCATACTCCTCTATCTACCTAGAAATGGTGCATGCTTTTTCATATTGCTTATATCTTTCCACCAAGAGTTCCTCAATTTTTTTTTTTGAGAACATTGAGCCAATCATCCAACCATATAGTCTTCCTTTTCATATTATTTAGTTCATAAACCTCCTTATGGCTCATTACTATGAGAACCTATGATGATTTTGGTTGCTTTGAGGTTTATTTGGTGAGCTCTTTCAAAAATCCCTTCATCTATTCTACTTGAGCTTTCAACTCATCTTTGGCCTATTTATCTTTTACCATTCTTTGTTTTATTGAACTTGCCACAATGTGGATGAGTGTCATTTATCGATTTTTTATTTTATTCCCCAATTTAACCATGCTCGATTGGTAGTTAGTAGCCTACAAATCTCTATCATCCTTATCAAAAACTAGATTAGAAATTTCCAAAATTAAATCTCATTCAACAATTAGCTTGGTGGAATGTATAAATTTGGAATTCTTCTTGGGTTTGTCAACTTTAATTTCTCTCATCATCACATCCCAGCTCATAGGTTTATTCAGCACCTACTGCCTCTTGTCTTGATTAAGCTTGATCCATGTGGGAGCTATAGTAGTGGCTATCATTTTTTGTTCTTGTTGGGACTGCTCTTCTCGTCTGTCTACTTTTGTTTACAGCTATTTATCCTTTTTCTAATCCAATCTCCCTCTCTCAGCTTTTTCTTGCTTGAGATTATCAATTTTAATCATTTCTCACTCAAGCCTCTCCTTTTGTTCCTTCACCTCCTCAAATTTATTTATTTTCAGCTCCCATTTCTAAGCTTCTTCGTCTCTCTTTCTAATTTCTAGCTCTCTTATCTGATCTTCCTCTTTTGTAGATTCATCCTTGGTAGTGTGATTTTTGGAACTTTCCAATATTTCTCATTGATCATCCTCTATAAATACATGTTACATCTCTACTTCCCTCTAGAGGTTTCCTTCTTCCAAATCTACATCTTCCTCCTCAAATTCTTCTTCATATTCTTCCTTTTCTTCCTCCTAGAGAATAGTCTCTTCAAGATCTAAGGGGAAAGGAGATTTTGATATTATTATTATTATAGCAGGCTCTTCCCCTTCTTTAGTTACTACCTTTGATATTTAAGGAGTAGTAGAAGTCCCTTCTTGACTAATTTCTCCTTCAAGATACATAATTGAAATGGGTTGATCACCCGAACCTGAGACTAACCTAGTAGCAACAGCTTGGTAATTGATTGTATCCTTTTGGAAGGATTTTATGAAATTTTCCATTCTAACCTCTCCCTCTCCTACTTATGGAGTGTACTTCCTTATCCTCACATATTTCCTAGGAGGAGGAGAGGAAGAGGTTTTTCCTTGTGTTTCTTTCCTCTTTCCCTTGCTCTGCCTTTCTTCTAGTCTTTGAGTAATCCACCTCAAACTATATTCTTTAATAGTGGAAGATATATACTCAATTTTACACTCTTCCTTCTCCATCCAATTGATGGGTTCTAGAGTTTGTGTGTTCACTTGTTCTCTATCATATTGAGGATCCAAGCTTAAACCATTATCTAACATTTTTTGAGCTATATCTTCTTTTGTCTTTAATTCCCTTATCAAAGGGATGGGTAACCTCTTGTATTTCATTTTTCTTGATTCAAACTCATCTTGTAAATCTTTCCAAAAATATTCTATAGGGGGCTCATAATGTGGTAACAAGGATGCATATACATTATTCATTTTACCCTTTGGGTCAAAGTCCTTCCTCCCTGGATATAGCTTGAAGTTAATAGCTTGTAGTGCCTTAGTTATTAACTTGGAATCTCCAATAGATGGGCACTTATAAAAACCAAGATCAATCAGATACTTAACCTCTAAAACTTTATGTTTGCTACTAAACTTGAGGTTAACCTCCCTCATTTGTGGAGAGAACTCAATCAAAATCCATTTATTGATGTAATATCTAGGTAACATAAATGGTTCTCCTTCATAAACCCACAAGAAGATGTAGGTTGACTTGGGATATTGGATAAACTAGTTCCCTCATTTCTTTACCAATTCCATGTCTTTTGTATTCAATCTAAATCCCACATCTTCTAATAGCTAAGTAATTATAATGTACAAAAAAGCACCATTTACTCTCTTAAAATTCTTTTCTGAGGTATTGAGTTTCAATTGATCATAATATTCCCAAATCTTTATTTGTCCAAGCCCTTCACCTTTGACTCCTTTAGTGTTCAAACCTAGGAAATTTCCCATCCTTCTTGCGTAATATACTACATAAGATGACATATAGGATTCTTTTGAATGCTTTACCTTTGTGAGCTGATTTTGTATATGATTGGAAACAATCTACCCTATTCCAAATACACTTATCCATTTAAGATCACCTTAATAAAATGGAACATCTAGTGCTCATACTTATGGGAGCTTTCCTTACCCATTACCCTACTCAATAATGTGATAATGCACCCTACGTCTGAAAGGAAATCAAATCTCCCAAACTTTATAGGAAACTTGGTAGTAGATTTATTACCAGTCTTAAGCTAATTCTTATTCGTGTTTCATTGGTGTGAATTCACATCCTTTTCATATTGTAGTAGTGCCTTAGTTTCTATTACCATTATCAATTGAGCATAAGGTGGTAAATCAAATAGTGCTCTGATCATGACTGGAGATAAATCAATTATTCCATTTCCCCATTGATCAATACATTTACATTGGGCAGGGTTGTATGCCTTTGCCACTGCTAGAATAAGTTCTGAAATTTGAACAACAATAGGGAAAGATGCCACATGGGCTAGCCCTGAAGCTTCTATATGTTTAGACCTTGGACTGGTATCATCATCAAATGTGTCCTTCTTGAATGCCTCCAAATCAATATTTCACAGCATTGTATTAGTTATCTTCATCACCCTAGAGGTGAACTTGGATATCACATGATTACCTTGGTATTTATACTTTATTGTATAATGGGTTTTATCTAACCTTGTCAACTTATCCTTTTTCTTATTTTCTACCTCTATGGCACTAGGTTGGTCCTCTGAAGCAAAAATTTATGATATCTAAACAAAACAAAAAAAGAGAGCTTCATCAAGAATACATTACAAATTTTAGGTCCTAAAAACCCCCTTAAAATATGTTATATCAGATTTAAAAGCTCTAACAAAACTCTTTCAAAAAGTAGTAAAAAATTATCTGTCAATACTAGAAATAAAAATCAAAAAAAAAATTAGTACGTGAACCTTGTATAAAAGGGTCCATTCAAATTTTAGAATTTTGATGGAACTTTTTAATTATTTGTATAAATTGGGATCAGGTTTGAACACAAAATATAAACATTGGATAAAAGGGTCCATTCAGAGTTTAGAATATCGATATAAAATTTTTCATTATTAGTGGAAATTGAGATTGGTTTTGCACATGGAATATGAACCTTAGCTCAAGAGTTCAATTGGAATTCAAAATCTCAATCGAACTTTTCTAGAATAAATCATTAAAGATTTGATTCTTATTAGAAGTTAGGATCAAAAAAGGACTTAAAACATGGCCTTTTGACTCTTGGTTCATTTGGAACTTGAAATCCCAATTGAACCTTAGAGATAAAGTGACCTTCAGAGTTATGAAAATCTAATGGATCGATATCAACTACAAAGACTTTGAAAATCAAAAGTGGAAAAGCACATTGAACTCGACCTCTACTCAAATAGGTTCATTTAGATTTTGAAACTACGAATGGCTATGTCAGGAAAATGTGCAACAATATAAGGTTGGATTTTAGAATCAGAATTTGAATTTGCACTTGGAATTTAAGTCAAAAGTTCATTCAAGAACTTGAAATCACAAATGGTCCATAGAGAAAAATCTAGCAATTTTAAATATTGATTTCAAGATCAAAATTTTATCTAAGAATCAGACTATTCTAAAAAAAGAGGGTGGAGAAAACAAAAATTCTAAAAGGCCTAAAATTTAAAACCTAACAGCTAAACCTAAATTGGTAAGAAAGCCCTAGTTTAAAAAGAGTGAGAAAAAAATGACCCATAGAAAAAGCACAACATGCAAACTAAGGGGGAACAAAAAACCTAAACAAAACAAAACAAAACAAAAAATATATAAACAACCTAAATACCAAAATAGAAAAAAAATGAACCTTAGAAAAGAAAAATCAAGAAAAACATCCACACTAAAATGTGTTGAATGAAATGTGAAAATTAAGAAGAAACCGAAAAAAGAAAAAGTAAAATGAATAATAGGGATGATCTTACCTCAAATAAATGATCGTCAACTCAAAAGAATGATTTTTCAAATGCCCAAGCTCAAATGCTCTGCAGTTCTTTCACTCTACTCCTAGTGAAAATGAAATGCACTTATGAGCACAATTATGGGAGAAATCCAATTAAATATTAGGTTCATATGTGGGGCATTATTATCATTAAATACAGTTGGTGAGCAGGGTTCAAAATCGGGATAATACTTGCGACTTGAACATCATTAGGAAAGTCTAATTGAAAATCATGTTTTTGAATGAACAAAAGGGGAAAACAACAAAACACATAGAATCATTGAAACAAATGGAACTTGCACTTTTGAAGAAAAGGTGCAAATTCAAAACAAAACTTTGATTCCCACCAAAGGAATAGGATTAGAGAAACAAAAATAACTTTGATACTTGAAGAAAAGGTGTAAGTTCAAAACAAAAATCTGATTTTGACTAATAGAACAACATACAGAACTGGAAAGCTAAATAGAACTTGAAAATTTTATTTAGAAAAGGTGAAAGTTCTAAATGGAATCTTGATTTTGACCAAAAGATAAAAAACAAGAAAACAAAGCCCAAAAAAGGGAAACACCCTTAGGGAAAAACTAAAGAAGGAAAATGAAACCAAGGAAGGAAAAAGGGTAAGAAACAAAACATCAAAACACAAGAGGGGGGGCCATTTTATAAAAGAGAAAATAGGGTGGTTATGCAAGGCATAAGAGTTCAAACTATTAAAGATTAAAATATGATTCTCTATGTTCAAGTACTTGGGCTGAATAATTTTCCTCCAATAAGGCTTATTGGACTCCATATACCATCTATAACATAATTTAATTCTTTGATATATTATTTGATAACACACAATATAAGGAACAAAACATATAGATTTGTACTATGATAATATTTATCTTCTTGTTATGAAAGTCTAATATTTCTTTCCAATTCCTCTTCCTTTTTAACACAAATAAATAGGTTATGCCCACCATTTAGTAGATGGGAAAATTAGGGGACCCTATTTCACTCTAGTTCATTCAAGGAAACCCTAGAGATCTCATTATAATGGTTCAATTGAGAGAATGGGTTGCTATAAGGTCTACTTGGGTGTGATTAAATACAAAAGAAGTTTCACCACTAAGCAAAATCTGAAAAAGAAAGAAATTCAAATGATATGCAAATCTAGCTATGTAACTTGGGAAATAAAACTCAAAATATGAATAATAAACTCAGAATGAATAGAGGTGCACCTGGAAAACTGGAGATGCCTTAAACAAGGTCTACAATCCCAAAAATATGAATTTTCATGCACATTGGGATTCATATGCCAAGTTGGGCAATTTAGTCCCAATTTAGGGTTTCAGGCTGAATCCAAAATATGCAACTGGTAAACTAGGATCTATAGAAAAAGTATAAAAAATGATATACTGGGAATCATAGGCCCAAGGTGGCGATTTAGTCCCAGTATTAGGGTTTTTCCAAAACTCTAGTATCCTCTAGTGATCTTTTGTATCTTCTCTCTTGTTTGATCTCTTTTGAAACTCTAAATTATGACCTATAGGCTACTTTATGTGATGTTTGGTGACTCCTTGAAAACTTTAAAAACTTTCTAAAATCTTGAAACTTAGTCTTCAAAGGATCTTCAAGCTTAAAATACCTAGATGTACAATCACACATGTAGAGGAGATAAAAAATGTACTTTTTGTTAGTGGATAGGGGTTTACCTTGGTCAAACCCCATTTTGGTAATCAAACCTTGAAATGAATAAAAACATGAAAGGAAAGGTGAATGAACAAATAAGCTATGTTGCAACTCAGCAAACCCTTGGAATAAAGGCTGCAATTTTTTATTAAATGGCTAGCATGAATGTAGATCTTGACTCTTGATTTTTGATATGAATCTTGACTTGAATGCTTGCTTGAATCATGAAAACCTACATCATAGATTTTAGCTTAAAAATAAGCATGATGCATGATGACTTTGACATGATGCTTGAATAATGAATATAGCTCCAAATTTCTTGATAATCAACTCTTGAATTCTCTTGAATTCTCTTGTGAATGCTTGTGAAAGTGCTCTTGATTGCTTATGATGTTCTAGGATGAAACTATGCAAAATAACCTTCTACAAATTATACTTGTTTATGCCAAATTTCTTGAGATTACAACACTACAAGTTGACATCAGATCTAGGAGAATAAAATCCCACCAAGAATTTAATTCAAAATAGGTCCAAGCTAAGCAAAACTCATACACTAGTTTGGGCATATGAGTCCTAGTAGCCTAGGCTTTGGACTCAAATTTCAAGAAATGTTAAGTTCTCTGCCATATTCAGGATCAAGGCTCAAAACATAGGTGGGATCCATATGCCCAAGGTCACGTAAAAATCCAAAATCACTATATCTAGGACACATAACCTAAAAACATGAATTATTATTGGTCATTAGTTAAGTGTCAGGATTATCATTGGAAAGATGCATTAAATAAGGCTTGTGGATACAAAATAAGACAAAATAAGGCATAAAGAAGCCCAATTCTAGTAGGTAAGGCCCAAACAAGTGTGACAATGTAAAGGGATACATTTTTCTACACTACACTTTCAAGAAAATGAGATAGCATATAAAAGGTGAATTTTGAAGCCTAAAAAATTACTTATAATGTAATTTTATGGGCTGATGATTTTGAACCTTCATTTTCTCAAATGTAAAACACAAGTTTAAATTTTATTAAACCAATATCACTTATAAAAATATTTTTTTTTTGTGATAAAATCATCCCTTGCTTCTTAATTTTACCAAGTAAATGGAATATTGCTATGATGGATATCAATTATCTAAAGTTGATTTATGTTGTGAAGAATAAGAATACTGGCTTGAGGTAGAATAGGAATTCCATCCTTTTATCTCACTCAGGGATAATATATGATTGAATTTTCCTCCAAGAATCCAAGGATAATATTTCGGTGATTTTCCTCTATGAACATGGAAACTATCCTAGATTTTGACCTTACCTAGATGATATTTGGGAGCATAAAAAATTAGTAATAAAGACACTAAAATTTGTATATGTGAGAACCCCTTCTAAAGAGAGACCATCATTGCTACTAATAATGTTTTTGAATAATAATATCTAGAATCTTAAGCACATTAAAGATCACCAAATAAATCAACAAAAAATTGTAATTATTTTCTAATATCTATCAAAGATGTAGCTAATTTATTTTGTAGATTCATTTTTGGAAGTATGGTTTCCTAAATTATAAACATAATTTTTTTAATTTGTTTAATCAATCTTCTAATGGAATTTTGTTTAGGCCAATTATCAATCTATCTTGCATTTCAATAAATAATCAATGACTTAAATGGGTGAGGGAGGGTTGAAACTATTAGATCAATAAGACTTGAAGCTAACAAGAATTATCCTAAACACTTGGATTTATCATGGTTAACATTTTATCCCTATCTAAGTGTATTGTGTGTCCCTTATTTTTAATGCAACTTTTGTAATACCAAAAGCCCAAGTTGAAGGGTCTTTTTTATTACTTTCTTTGAAAGAGTACAATTTAAAAATATCTTATGGATGAAATATTTTTTTTTATAAAATTCAATGATAGATGTTCTAAATAAATGTTCAAACTAATTAATGGCAAGAATAATATACTAAAATTCAAGATTTGAGAAGGGTTCTAGACAAAAATAATAGACTAACTTGGTGAATTTGGTGTATATTAACAATGGTATAAATCACATTTGAAAACTCCATAGAAAGTAGAAGGCCTTGTGGTGTGCAATAATTTTTCTCATTTAAAAAATTACATCTTATTTTATCATGGTTTTTTATGTTATAAAGTATCATCATTATTTTGGTTTATAATTATCCTTTTGTTGGATGTTGTGGTCGAGTTGCTGATATGTGGTTGTAATTGATGTCAATACTATTAGAATTAATTTATTTAAGAATCTATATGTCAAGGATATTGAGAAAATTATAATAAAATATGTTATAGGTTATTTGTGAAGCAGTAAAGATCAATATGGTAGAAAGTTCAGTATGTTGACAACTAGATGTTGCAGATTAAAGGGTTTGTTTTCAAGCCTATCTAGTTTCTACTCTGAAAGTTTTAGAGGTGTGCATGAATATTTGAGAAATTTATAAGTTTATATGTTGTGACAACTATTTTGTTACTGCAAATGGAGTTCATAGAAGAAGATGATGTGTATCTGATAATTTGAGTTGTTGTGTATGTTACTATGGTGTTTGTGGATGTTTCTAATCATTGTGCTCATGATCCCATATTTTATCTTGTGTGTTCATGTTTTTCATGTTCATGGTCGACAAGATGTTTGAAGCATGTTGTGGATCTTCAAGGAAGAATATTTGAAGGATTTTTTTGCTCGAGAACATTATTTTGGGTCTCTAGTATGTTGTGGCCAACCTTGGTTGATACGCATTGATAATCTTTATTATTTTGGGCTGATAGTCTGCATTCATTATATTATTTTGTTGAAGCCGACATGAAGCAATATAATTTATTTTTGTGGATATATCTAAGTGATTATTTTTTCATTTGATTTGTGTGAAATGCGAAGCATGTGAGTGTTATGTGTGAAAAATGTTTAGATCATTCGAAGGCATATCAGAGTGTGAATAAGAGTGAAAGATAGTGAAGAAGTGTTCATGTTCTTAACCAAAACTTTACTCAAGCATTAGAAGATGCTACTTTCTTAATTCAAATTGTTCAAATGGATTTAATCTGAATGTTCTATGTAAGACAGTGAGTCTTCCTTTGAGAAGTGAGCTCTAGGAAGTGTGCCTGAATGCATGTGCATTCCTCATAATTTTTCTTATACTTTTAATAGGGTATAACTTGTGGATTAACCTCCACCGTGGTTTTTCCCATAATAGGGTTTCCACACAAAAAATCTTGGTGTTATGTATTTTTCTGATTGTGTTGTTGATTCATTTTTTCACTGTTATTAATCAGATCTAAGATTAAAGTTTAAGAAGTTTAATAAGTTTAAAATTATGTGAAAACTGATCCACTCCCCCCCTCTCAATTTTCTGCCCTTATGTTGCCAACAATTGGTATCATAGCAGGTTCCTTGGAAGAATTTTAATAGCTTGAGGTGATCTAGGATGGCGACATACAAGAAAGATAGTCTGAGATTTGATGGAACAAATTATTCTCTATGAAAGACTCAAATGGAGTGTCATCTGAGACACATTGGTGAATCCTACTAGAATATTACATGTAATAGGTATGTTATTCCTCCAAGTGGTCCTACTACTACTGTTGAGATTAGAGATGTTGAATATAACATCAAGGCTAAGGAAGCATTGTCGAGTGCTTTGACTGATTTTGAGATGACAACTGTTATCGATCTGAGAACTGCTTATGAGATCTAGAAAAAGTTGGAAAATTTATATGAAGGTGATGCTAATGTGAAGATGGATAAGCTATAGATTCTGAAAGGAAAATATGAACTGTTGAAAATGGGTAATGATGAGAATATTGCTACTTTCATGGAAAGAGTGAATGAACTTGTGTGTGGTATCAGATGTGTTTGTGGATAGGTGGATGAATTAGAGATCATTGCTAAAGTGCTTAGATCCCTTCCTAATGCATATGAAATCAAAGCTACAACCATTGAAGACCTGTGAATTATGACAAATATAACCAGGGATATGTTTGTTGGTAAACTTACTGCTTTTGAGCTAAGTGAATTCAGTGATGCCCCTCTGAAGACAAAATCTGTATTTAAAGCTACTACTTCTAGGAGATACAAGTAGAGATATGATTTGGGTGAAAGTTATTCTAAAAAGGTATTCAAATATGAGATAGATTGAAAAAGAAGAAAGAGAATTGAATGAGCTTGAATCACTTATTGTCAAAAGGGAAGCCAAAGGAGAAGGTAAGTATAAAATAAAATTGCCTATTAAATTCTTTTCCTGCAATACAATAGGTCATTTTGCATCAAGGTGTCCAGAAATATTTCCTAAGCCAAGACCTTACAAGCCTAAATTTCAAAATAAGTGTTACTATGTTGTTGATGAAGGAGTGAAAAATGATTAATCTAACAAAGGGAATGTAAGTGAAGATGATTTTGTATTTATTTATATCAAGGAAAATAACCCCCTTTTTCTACTAAATCTGCTAGTTGTACAAATATGGAGAAAGCTCTAGCTACTTGAGTTGAAGAGAAAGATGAATGGGTAATTGATAGTGGATGTTCACATCACATGATAGGTGATAAAAGTAAATTTGTAAGTTTAAAGAATTATGATGGTGGTGTTGTAAGATTTGGTGATAATAATAGTGGTATAATCTATGGTAGAGGATGTATTTCTTTTGATGGTAAACATAATACTGATGATGTTCTTTATGTTGAAGGTTTGAAGCATAGTATTTTGAGTGTTGGACATATGGTTGATAAGGGATACAATCTTCAATTCAAAGATAGAAAATGTATCATATTGGGAAGTTCAGGAAATGTGATTGCTTCAGGTACTAAAACAAAAGGTAACATCTTTCATCTAAAATGTTGCTAGTAAAAGTTGTTTGATTGCTCAAGTTGATGAAAATTGGTTGTGGCATAGAAGAATGTGTCAAGTAAAATTTGACAATATTATCAAGATAAGTTCCTCACAAGCTATGAGAGATCTTCCTAAGTTGGTGAAGCATACTAATAGCATATGCAAGGAATTCCAGTTGGGAAAACAAACTAGAATTTATTTTTGGAGAAAACAACATTGTTCAGGTGAATTGTTGGAGCCTGTGCATATTGACTTGTGTGGTCCTGTTAGAATCATAAATTTACAAGGTTACAGGTACTTCATGTTGTTTATTGATGATTACTCTAGGATAATGTGGGTTACTTTCTTAAGGGAGAAATCTGGCTCTAGAAAATTTCAAGATCTTTAAGGCTATGGTTGAGATAGAGACAGGTCTAAAGATTAAGTGTTTGAGTTTAGATAGAGGTGGTGAATTTACTTCCAATGAGTTTAATTATTTTTGTGAAGAACATGGGATATAATGACAATTATCTGCATTGTGGACCCCTCAACAAAATGAAATTATGGAAAGTTAAAATAGGATAGTTCAAGATGTTGCTAGAAGGATGATGTTGGAAGGAAATATCCCTCATATCCATTGGAGAGAAGTTGTGAGTATTGTTGTTTATATCCTTAACTGAGTACAAATCAAAGGTAATACTGGTAAGACTCCTTTTGAGCTATGGTTCTGTCATAAGCCTACTATTAGATATTTCAAAATCTTTGGGAGTAAATGCTATATTAGGAGAGATGAAGATATAGGAAATTTTGATGCTAGAAGTGATGAGGGAATATTTTTTGGTTATTCTACTAAGAGTAAAGCCTACCGGGGCTACAACAAGAGATTGAAGAAAATGGTTTAAAATTGTGTGAAAGTTAAGGTTGATGAAGGCATTGCCAAACCCTCCAGAACCTATGGATATGATTCTGATGATTAGAATGATAGTAAAAATAAGAGTCAGAATTCAAATCATCAAATCAATCTAGTGAAAGTATAGAAGAGAGATCACAAGAGCTTGAAATTCAAGAACACTCTAAAACTCCAAGGTATGTGAGATTAAATCATTCAAAAAATCAGATTATAGGAGATAATAATAAAGGTGTCCAAACTAGGAGAAGAATTGCAGAAGAATACTGTTTAATTTCAAACTCTGATCCAAGTAATGTCAATGAAGCATGTAAAGATGAACATTGGATTGAAGCAATGAAAGAAGAACTACAGAAAATTGAGAATAATAATACATGGATTCTTGTTCCTAAACCCAAAGAAAAAAATGTAATTGGAACTAAATGGTTCTTTAGAAACAAACTGAATGAACAAGGTGAAGTTATCATAAACAAAGCAAGGCTGGCATGCAAAGGATACTCTCAGATGGAAGGAATTGAATTTGAAGAAAAAATTTCTCGTGCTGCTAGAATTGAAGTTGTGAGACTGTTTCTTTCTTATTCTACTTACAAAAACTAAAAAATTTATCAGATGGATGTCAAGTCAACATTTCTAAATAGTGAATCAGATCAAGAGGTGTATATTGAGAAACCTCATGGATTTAAATTAACTGATCAGGGAGAGATGGTTTTTCAGTTGAAGAAAGCATTATATGGACTCAAGAAAGACCCTAGAGCTTGGTATGCCATATTGGATAAGTACTTATTGAAGCTTGGATTTAAAAAAGGTACTGATGATAGTAATACATATTTCAAGATTGATAATGATAAAAGATTTATTTATGGAAGTCTTTGATGATGATATCATTTTTGGAGGAGATGATGGTTTATGCATGAAGTTTGCTAATGAGATGCAAAATTAGTTGTAGATGTCAATGCTTGGAGAGTTGAAATTATTTTTGGGATTGTAAATTACTTAGGTAGATAAAGGGATCTTTATATCTCAATCCAAGTATGTCAGAGAACTGCTAAAGAAGTTTGGTATGGAAGATTCAAAACCAGTCGGTAAACCCATGGTGACCGGATGTAATTTGACACAAGATGATGATTCTTTGAAGGAAAATTAGACTAGATACAAATTAATGATTGGTGGATTGTTGTATTTGACTCAAACTAGACCTGATATCATGAATTTTGTATGCATTGTTGCTATATTTCAAGTTGATCCTAAGGAATCTCATATGACTTCTATGAAGATAATTTATAGATACTTGAAGGGAACAATTGATTTTCTCTTGTGGTATCCTAAAGATGATGATCTTACTTTAAGTGACTTTACTGATGTTGATTGGGTAGGAGATGTGAATGACAGGAAAAGTACTAGTGGTGGTGAATTTTTCTTGGGAAAGAAACTGATTTCAAGGTTAAGAAAAAAGAAGAATGTCATTTCTTTGTCTACTACAGAGGAAAAATATATTTATGTTGCTAACAATTGTACTCAAGTGTTTTGGATGAAGCAGATGTTGAACAATATCATAATTGTGTATGATGAACCTATTTCCATATTCTATGATAACTCAAGTGATATAAACATTTCTAAGAATCTAGTGTTGCATTGAAATACCAAGCACATATATATCAAGTACCACTTTTTGAGAAATAATGTGAGTGATAAGGAAGTCAGATAGGAATATGTGCCTGCTAAGGAATAGATTGTAGACATATTTACCAAGTCTTTGCCCAAGGATACTTTTGAGTATCTCAGAGGAAAGTTAGGGGTGATCACCCCTCCTAATCAAAACTAAGATGCATAGTCTTTGCATCAGTCTATGCATTCACAATTATATCTTGATTTAGATTGATGTTGTGGTGGCTACTCTCAGGGGGAGTAATCAGATGATTTAGATATGTGGTTCAGAGATTGTGTGACTTTTCCATTGATGTCAAAGGGGGAGAAGAGTAATGTGAAAAAATCTTTAAGGGAAATCTATAAAGGGGAGATTGTTGGAAGAAGAATTAGTTGTGTTGATGGTGTGTTTTTCACGTCATGTGTTGCCATCAATTCCAAAGGGGGAGATTGTTCAATTTTATGGTTGAGTTGATGATATGTGGTTGCTATTGATATCAACACTATTAGCATTAATGTATTTAAGACTGTATATGTCAAGGATATTGAGAAAATTGTAATAAAATATGTTATAGGTTGTATGTGAAGCAGTAAAGATCTGTATGGTAGAAATTTTAGTATGTTGATAGCTAGATGTTGTGGATTAAAGGGTTTGTTTTAAAGCCTATCTAGTTTCTACTCTGAATTTTTTTAGAGGTGCGCGTGAATATTTGAGCAAGTTATAATTTTATGTGTTCTAAAAGCTATTCTGTTACTACAAATGGTGTTCATGGAAGAAGATAATGTGTATCTAATAATTTGAGTTGTTGCATATGTTACTATGGTGTTCGTATACATTTATAGATCATTTTCTATCTATGTTACATGTTCACAATGATAAATGTGCTCGCAATCTAAGATTTTCTCTTGCGTGTTCATGTTTTTCATGTTCATGGCTGACAAGGTGTTTGAAGCATGTTGTGGATCTTTGAGGAAGAATATTTGAAAGTTTTTGTGTTTGAGAACATCTTTTTGGGTCTCTACTATGTTGTGGCCTACCTTGGTTGATACACATTGATAATATTTATTATTTTGGGCTAACAGTTTGCATTCATTCTATTATTTTGTTGAAGCCAACATGAAGCAATATAATTTCTTGTTGCGGATATATATAAGTGATTTTTTCTTTATTTGATGTGTGTTAAATTTGAAGTGGGTAAGTGTTATGTGTGAAAAAGGTTCAGATCATTCGAAGGTAGAGTAGAGTGTGAAGAAGAGTGAAATATAGTAAAGAAGTGTTCATGTGCTTAACCGGAACTATACTCAAGCATTAGCAGGTGCTACTTTCTGAGTTCAAATTCTTTAGATGGATTTAATCTAGAATTTTTTTGTAAGATAGTGAGTCTTCCTTTGAGCAGTGAGCTCTAGGTAGCGTGCCTGAAAGTATTTGCATTCCTCATATATTTTTCTTATACTTTTAATAGTGTATAGCTTGTGGATTAACCTCGACCATGGTTTTTCCCCTAATAGGGTTTCCACACAAAAAATGTGGGTGTTATGTGTGTTTTGTGTTTGTTGTTGATTCATGCTTTCACTATTATTAATCATATCTAAGATTAAAGGTTAAATTTTTTAATAAGTTTGAAATTTTGTGACAACTAAGTCACCCCCCCCCCCTCCCCCACTCTCCTTTCACTGCCCTTGTGTTGCTAACACCTTCCTACCTATCATCCCAATCATCTTCAAATTATGAGGTTATTTATTCTAAAATAGAAAGAATATTTTAATTACCAACTTTGTCTCCTCTAAGATATAGAGGAGGTCACACTTTAAATAAATAATACAAACCATATGGGTAAAAGCACAAAGTGGTGTTACACTTTCAGCCAGCTTATCAGCACAAATATGATCTAGTAAGATTCATTCTAGCTAAGTTAGACACTTCCACAAATTTTTCAACTAAAATTGTTGGCTAAAAATATGGAGAACCACTTTGAGCCAATTTACCAAAAAAATAAAATTATTTGAAAACTTGAAGTTTCAATAACTCCTGCTAATGTAAATAATTTCTTTTAAATACAAAAATAATATTTTCTAGATCCATAAATTTAATTTAAATTATATATTTATTCTAGTAGTTTAATTATTATTTATATTTTATTTTTTATTTATACTAAAAGTAGGTTATCGACACAAAATATTAGGTTGATTACCATGCCAAGGAAAAATATTATAATTTATTTAAAAAAATTCATAAAAATATGATGCACTAGATAAAAGAATTTATTTCAAGATGGTATAATTTTTTTTTCATTTTATATAAATATTTAATATGAAAGTTGACGTCTGATGGAAACAACTGCTTTTTGATTCACACGCATTTTAACATTTATTTAAAAATATATATTTATCAAAATTGGAAAAATAATATCCATGCACTAAATTTTGAAGTTATAAATACACACAAAAAATTTGAAAGAAAAAAAAAATTACTATAAAAATTTTGATGTCCTATGCAACTTCATTTTTCAACATTTTATCAGCAACTAAATTATAGATTTAATCTATTAAAAACTAGTTTAATTTTTTTTTTTTAAATATAAACATAAAATATACTTAAAAATACATATTTTACTAATTTACATAATTTCAAAATTCAAAACATATATGAAATTTTTTAGTGATTCATGTTTAAAAGTTGGATCAACGTTGGTCGTTTCCTTTATAAAGTGTGAGATACCTTTGTGCTTTTACCCATAAAATCTATCAATATTAAAGGGTCCATCAATACACCCTTGATTATCATAATAATTTTTTTATTTGAGACCCTTTTTAATCATCTTGTTGGATTTTTTTAGAAGAAGAATATGATTTAAGCTAGGAAGAATTCCAAAAGACATGTTTATGAAAATGTATCTCAACAAATAAAAGGTATGGCTTCATAATCTAGGGTTTTATGTCAAACAATATCTCCCACTTGAATATTAAGATCCCTTAGAAATGGAATATTTAAAAAAAAATTGAGAATAAATATGTGCATAACTAGAATTATTTCTCTTTGGTAATATGAGAAGTACCCAAATAGAAAAAATTAAATCACCCAAAACTTGAAGGAATTCATATTTATATAAAAAAGTGGTAGACCAAATAATGGATCAAAAAATGAACCTTAGAAGGGTGTTTTATAGTTAGATAAACTCTAGAAGATAAAGTTTCATGAAAATTCCAACATACTTGAATAATTTGAAACCTCCTTCAAAATTTTGAACATATTCAAAAAAAATATTAAAAAATGCCCATTGGAAACTAGGGTAATCTCCATGTATCATTCAATCAACTAGTCTCTGTATGCCAAATCCTATAGCATCTTGAGATTTAATATAACCCCCATGAACATATAGGTAAGAATATGAATCTACAAAAAATTAAATCCTTAGCCATAGTGTTAGGACAAAAATAGTTGTTGGAATCTCCTTGCTTTGAGGAAGGCAACCATTGATTTAAAATTATTATACTTTCCTTTTTTTAAATAAATTCTATCATCAAACTAGATCCATGAGAATATTCAATGCATTAGTTTCTTGCATAGAATTATTATGTCTGACAACTAACTATGTATTGTTTGAGAAAAATATAAGGAACCAAACATACATGTGAGTTAGTCATGAATCTATAGCCCCAAAATGATAAAACAAAGAAAATTGAGCTTGCAAAGTCAAAAACAATTCATGCAAGGTCACCAATTAATATGTATAGCCTAGCTTATTACATACATGGTAAGAACTATCTTAAATCTCAAAAAACTAGCCTATTTCTTTTTTCACTAAATAGAAATTTATATTAATAATATTATAATTTGATTGGGTGATCCCACAATACTGGTTTACAATTTTTGGACAAACTGAACATTGAATTGATTTTTTTTAACTAAATCTTCACTTATAGGCACCTATAGCGGCTAAACCATGATGAATTTGAAGATGATGCAAACTAGTGATTTTTGAAATTTTATCTATAGATTCTAAATATTTTTTTCCAATTTTTTTGAATCAAATTGCACTTTTTTTCCATCTACTTTGAAAACTAGTTTTTAACAATAAACATCATTTTTAAAGAGTGATGTTACTAGCTAACACATGAATTTTTATCTATGAAGGATAAAATTATAATTTTTTCAATTTTAAATTCATAAATATGATATATAGTGCATGGAATTGGTTGCATAGCATTTCATTGAATATTTTTTCTTAATTAAGTTTCAAACTCAAACCACTTACAATTTAGACATAATTTACTAGCTAAAAATACTTTTTTTGTATGTATCAAAATTCAATTTTACTTTTTTCTTGGATCAATGACATCAATATCTAGGGCATTGGTATTTTTAAAAAAAATGATAATATGCTATTTTTACACATGTGTAGAATAGAGAGCTTGATTTTCGGTCAAAACCTACACTCACAAGAAATAAAAAATAAATATAATAATCAAATTAAATTTATTTAAAATTATACATTTTGAAAAGCTTATAATAAGGACTACATAATTACAATTTTTATTTTTTTTCAATGAATTCATTTGATCACCCAAAAGGTAAATCAAAAATTGTTTTCTATCAACATTTGATAGGTGTAATAGAGACTCCATTATAGGTATGGTTTAAAACTAGTGGGATTTTGTCCAAGGGGGCTTGATATAAGGTGGTTTGATCAAACCCTCTTCAATTGGAATCCTTTAAATGAAAATTTTCAAGGCTTAAATCATTATATTTTCTAAAAATATGTGATTTCAGCAAAAATCGGGATCTCCTAGAAAGAGTAAACCACTATTATGGGATCACCTGATTATGATATTTTGTTACAAGATTTTTTGATGAATAAGTGTCCATATTATTATTGAAAAATAATATTACACATATTCACTTTAAAAAGTGGGTGGAAAAAAAATCACACCCCTAGAGTATACATGAGACCATAACCCAAAGCACAAAACATAAAAAACATATAATGTGAGGGTGGGTGCAGGAAGATGGGGGACCAAAAAGTGGCTACCCCACTTTCAAAAATCTAAAAAATAATAATATGAGCATGCATTATATGGCCTGGAGTAACCAAGCCTCAAGCTTGGTCACTACAAAGTAATAACATGAGTGTGTAATAATGCACTTTCAATTTTGCTTCAATGAGTAATAAGACGGGGATAGTTTAACACACTTGTGTTATTGCTTCAATGAGAAATAATGAAAGCATGTATAGCATGCTCATGATATTGCTTTAATGAGCAATAAATTGAGTGTGTTATAAAATTCTTGTGGTATTGCTTTAATGAGTAATAATGTGAGCACACTATAACATGCTCATGTTATTACTAAAATATGCAAAACATAAAAGTAAAGTTCATATCATTTATTATTTTTTGTTTTTGCAAGAGTCCATTCCTACAAAACCTCAAAGACATGCTTATGTTCTAGGAAGCGAAAAATTGCTCCATTTTTTTGTCAAATCTTCATCAAAATTCCACCGCAACATTGGGGAGGTCAAAGGAGTAAGCTATTGTTTCACCTCATGCTCAAATCCCCATTAAATTGAAACCTCAAAAATACCTCCAACAATTCTTCATCATGCTCCAAGAACACAAGATAATTTAATGGGGAAAATTGAAAATAATAAAAAAAAAATTGAGGAGTTAATTGCAAGTTTAAGAGATCTTTAGGCACAACCTTGCATAGAATCATGCTTTCTCAATCACTTCAATCCATAATATCTCATGTACTTTCAATTAACTAGAAAATAAATAGTTGGTTTGAGAAGAGATGAGAGCTTAGACAATTTTATGCAGAAAATTTATCATAGAAACAAGTTAAAGATGAAAATTTTATAAAATATGACTTGTGTGCACTATTCACGAACCCTTAAATGAATCAACCCTTACATAATCCATGCAAGAGGTTCCCTATCCATTGGTGCAAGCACCAAGGGATAAAATACTATTTTTGGGAAAGGTGGTGGATGGTTTTTGACCATCCTCCATGCAACAACAATGAGGTACCACAATATTTTTGGGGAAACTCTATTGTGAGTTCATTCTCAATAAAATACTAAACTATTTTGACATATGAGAGTTCCAAGGTAGAGGTGGGGGCTCTATAAAAGATAGAGTGGGGCATGTATTGATGCACAATGACCAGTGAGATCACTCACTAGACTAGCATATGAGCATATGACCATCCCTTATGCTGTGAAGGAGAGTGTTGAGTTGGATACATTACAGTCGATTAGCTCCCTCACTCATAGTCACATACAACATACCTATAGACACAAAAAATATACAAATTGGTCATATATAGTTGATCCTGATTTTACTAACACCAGCTTGTCCTGAATCATCTCTTCTGCTAGTCATTTAATTAAATAACATTTATTTAATTAAATTCATCACATTTCCTCTCTTAATTAAATAAATCAAATTTATCTGATTAAGTCATCATCCTCTATTAATTAAATAAATTGTTTTGTTTAGTTAATCCTATAGTCCCTCTTTTAATTAAATAATTCGTTTTATTTAATTAATCTCTAAAATCATCTCATTTAAACTAAAAACATTCATCTTTATTTGATATAAAACTAACACCATGCTCTTTAATTAAATAAATTAAAATTTATTTAATTAAGTCTAAATTCATATTCCTCTCAACTTTGATTTAAATCAACCCAAAAATCTAAATCAAATTGTCACATCAACTAATCTCCTTTTAAATTAATCAAATCTTGATTAATCTTAATCTTAATCCCTCAAATAAACTAGATTTTGCAACTTGCACAAGAAAATCATTTTAATTAATTTATTAAATCTTCAATTTTCTCTCAACATGGCATCAAGAAGGGAATATTCTTCAAATTCGAAAATCCCTCCAAAAGGGTGTGTACACCCAAAAAGATATTAAAGGCCCCTTACATGTCCTTTGCCTTGAGCCAAGTGGTATTTACTCCATTCCTTTCTCCCTCCAAATTTCCATTTCCTCAAATTCAAATATCCACCTAACCACATTCATTTGCACATTCATCAAAATATGCTCATTCCTCCTCCACTAACATGTTGACAAGTGGCACCTTGCCATTGGCTCATGTTTAGTCCCACATTCATTATTTTTTCCTCTTTCTCCATAATTCTCTTCTATAAATATAAGGCTCTCATTTGGATTTAGGATCCACAATCCATGTAAGATCATTATACACAATTTCATCTACAATCTTAGGCATTTTGATCCATTTTCATATATTCATATTTTCATGCCCAAGTGTGTCCAGATAGGAGGAACATAGGTGATGTACCATAAACCTATCACTCCATGGTGCTCCTAGAGAAACTCATGCATACCAACCAATATACTAAGAACTGGGGACCTGTGCTCTCTTGAAAGAAGAATATTTGCATCCTCCTACACCAGTAAAGTCACAACGTCAAGTTTCATAAAAAATCAGGATCCTATTTGGAGTTTTCGAGACTTAAACAACAAATGAGTTAATATTTGCATTTGTATCACTCTTTGAAAGTTCCAAACTACGTCGTCACATCACACTTTGACCGCAGACCATTTTGACTCTTGAACCTAAATTCCAAATTGTACCACGGCGACCTAATTTGTAAATGTGGAGAACTTTGGCACCTAAACCCTAATTTCTAAACTAGACTGTGGGCGTGCAAGAATTGATAGCAATGTAGTTTAACGTTGTGCAATGTCAATTGAGCACTTTGAGTGGCTTCACTCAGTTTGACCTTTTGACCCTAATTAATGTGCACAAAAAAATGAAAGGAAAAGTCAGGTAAGGGTCACATACTAGTGGTTCTGTGCCTGGTAGCCACTGGTACACTTGCACTCACTCTAAAATGTGGCATGGAAGCACTCATTATGCCATCTCGAACAGTGGTTAGAGTTCAAAAGTGCTAAATCTCTAAGTTCTAAGTGTGCAAATCAATTGAAAGTGACCCCTTGAGGCCTATTTAAGCTTGAAAGTTAGGGTTTTTTTACCCTAATTATCTGTCCAACTAGGGTTTTGGACTACCAATCTCATTTTTGCCCAACCAAGGGTCATTTTGCATCATTTTTTCGTGTTTGGCACACTTTTGCAATCCTAGACCCTTTTTGGACCCGTCAAGTAGCTTGTCCTCCTTTTTCGCGAGATTACCCAAAAATCTAATTTTTTGTCTGATCTCTCGAGGGCGCAATATAACAATGTAATCCTTCTCACTAGGGCAGCAGTGAGGCATCTGAAAAAAATGATTTTTTTTGAATTTTGATCTTGGTAGTTTATTCTTTGAACCAATGCAACGGGTACATTGGTTCAAAGAGGGGCAAAATGTAGACACAGAAAATATACAGATTGATCCTATACACTTGAACTGATTTTACTAACACCAGCTTGTCTTGAATCATCTCTTCTGCTAGTCATTTAATTAAATAATCTTTATTTAATTAAATTCATCATATTTTCTCTCTTAATTAAATAAATCAAATTTATCTGATTAAGTCATCATCTTCTATTAATTAAATAAATCATTTTGTTTAGTTAATCCTATAGTCCCTCTTTTAATTAAATAATTCATGTTATTTAATTAATCTCTAACATCATCTCATTTAAATTAAATAAATTCATCTTTATTTGATTTAAAACTAACACCATGCTCTTTAATTAAATAAATTAAACTTTATTTAATTAAGTCAAAATTCATATTCCTCACAACTTTGATTTAAATCAACCCAAAATCTAAATCAAATTGTCACATTATCTAATCTCCTTTTAATTAATAAAATCCTAATTAATCTTAATTTTAATCCCTCAAATCCTCTATCTTTTACAACTTGCACAAGAAAATCATTTTAATTGATTTATTAAATCTTCTATTTTCTCCCAACATGACATCAAGAAGGGAATATTCTTCAAATTCAAAAACCGTCCAAAAGGGTGTGTACACCCAACATGATAATAAAGGCCCCTTACATGTCCTTTTCCTTGAGCCAAGTGGTATTTACTCCATTTCATCAAATTCAAATATCCACCTAACCACATTCATTTGCACATTCATCAAAATATGCTCATTCCTCCTCCACTAACATGTTGACAAGTGGCACCTTGCCATTGGCTCATGTTTAGTCCCACATTCATTATTTTTTCCTCTTTCTCCATCATTCTCTTCTATATATATAAGGCTCTCATTTGGATTTAGGATCCAAAATCCATGTAAGATCATTATACACAATTTCATCTACAATCTTAGGCATTTTGATCCATTTTCATATTTTCATAGCTAGGTTATGGAGAAATTTCAGCAAGGAGCATCAAATCTTCACCATTGATCATCAAGGTTGGAAGGAATTGGGAAAGGGCCATTTTCCACATCAAAATGGCACCAAATCCCCCATGGGATTGAGAGTTTGAGCATTTGAATAGGATTTAATAGATTTTCTTATTATGTTCTTCATATTATTTCTTGTTTTCATTCTTCAAATGAATTTCATGGGGAATGTTGTTTATAACTTGCATATTGGACTAATTATGTGTTTGTGTAGGTTTAGGATCACCATTCACATTTTGGCACTAGAAGGAGGGAGAATCTGAAGAATCTAACACGTTTTTTTAAGAAATTTTGTGGTTTTTTGTTGAGTTTTTGTGTCTACAGGAAAATTGCACAGTTGAATTCAAACTTCATTGCTATCAATCCAACAACGCCATATAGTGATGTTGTTAAAATTAAAAATACGACACTGACTCATTCTGACCAAAGAGTTTTGAATTTTTAACTCCAACCTCCATCACTGTCAAAACAACACCGCATTTGCGCTCAGTGGTTTTGCACAGTCTATCGCTATCAATCCCCAGTGGTTGACTTCTTTAAACTGCACCACCATCACAGAATACATCACTGGAGTTGGGTAAAAGATAGGTTTCAAATTAATTTTTACATGTACTCCTTCATTTTGATTGCTTTTGATTTCTAACTGGTTTTTGGCCTCTGTTCTTGCAGTATTAACCAGTTTTTGTAGGTGGGTTTGATCATAGGTGAGGGGAGGAAACAAAGGCAAGGATTTCTCTATGGCATTATCATTTCATTGTATCAAGTGTTTTTAAACACTTTGGGGAGAAACTATAATCCCTTTTCTAAAGACTTTCTCATCTTCATGCTTTTAGGACTCAATAATTTTTTATTGGGCTTAAAAAGAACAAAACAAAGGGATTAAAAGGAACTATAGGAAATTTACTAGATTTTATTTTGGAATTAACAATTGAATAAAACAAAAATTTCATGAGGGGGAGAATGGGTGTGCAGGAGAATGGGTGGGTGAAGCATAATTTTGAATTTTTGAACAACTGTGTAGGTCGTGGAGGAGCATGCTCTGAAGATTCACAAGCAGAATCAGCACAAGATTCAAGTGGAAAGAAAGGTTGATGCAGGAGCATCTAGTGGTGTAAGGGAAATCCTACATCACCAAAAAATATATTTACTTTCATTTAGATTTTTGTAGATGCTTTTGCATTTCTGGATACCCTTTTCGTCGAAGAAGAATTCCCAATTTTCAGAACTGCTTTTCTGCTTTTTTTGCTCAACTGTTATTTTTAGTAGGTATGAATTTGAAGGCGTGAGGAGACAAAAAATTTAAGGGAAGTTGTGGGATAGAATAATAAACACTTTGGTGAAAGAATCAGGCGAAGATCATTCTTGGTTCAAAAGTTATTCAAGTTTCAGTTTCTGCTTTTTGCCCTACAAAATCTTCAGAGCTAATTTTGAGGGACTTAAAGGCTCCGGATGGGCCCGAAAATTGGCGGAAAACAAAAGTGGTGAGCCGTTAGGCCCCACTTTTTGGCACTTGATTTTCACAAGAACTTTCCAAAAAGGTATTATCATTGAAGATCTGACAGTTAGATCTTGAGTTAGGGCTTCCGGAAGTTGGTGCATAATTAGAATGTTGTTTTTGGCTCGAAACTGAGAATTGGGCTATTTATGGGGTAGTTTCTAATTTTTGTGAGTAGTTTTTGGGAAAGAAGATCGCATGTTGCGAATAGGGGAATTTATGTAGTTTCTTTTTGTAATTTGCATGTATTGCAGAACTCGAGGATTTGAGATCCTCTGCATGTAAGAATTTCCCACTTTGAAAATAATAAGATTTGTTGGTTTTGTGTGTGACTTTCTATGTCTCGGGTTGCACCCTCATCAAAGGTAAAGATGACTCAGAAGATACTGATCCCAGAAGAAACATTTAGGTGAATCCAGGGGGGAATGTTGGCCCGATTGATATTCTTGCTAAATACACTAAAGGACATGAGGTTGAAAAAACCAAAAACGTAGTGGGAGTTGTTGGTGGGGAAGGAGCTAAGCTTAAACCGAGGTCATCTCTATTTGGAGTTAAACCAAATGGTAAATCAGTATTCCCCTCAGTTTGCAACATTTTTGAGTTAGCTAAGGGTAAGTTTTCCATTTCTATCCCCAATTTCGTCATTGATCATAATATTTCTCTAATGGATAGAGTGTTGGTTGGAAAATTTATGGGCCCTAGACCAAATATTGAAATTGTCTAGGATTTTTTTAAAAATAAGTGGAGAACTAATGGCCAAGTTCTTGTTTCTGCTCTTCCTAAGGGCTATTTTTATTTTTATTTCTCCTGCAAGGAGGATATTTTGGCTATGATGAGTGGCGGTCCTTGGGTCATAGGCAAGTCCTCCTTAGCTCTCAAGAAATGGACCACAAACTTGGATCTTTTAGACTCAATTGTTGAGAATGTACCAGTTTTTGCTAGGCTCCTTGGACTTCCATTATAATTCTAGAATGAGGATGTCTTTAGTGGCCTGGCTAACTCTTTTGGTGAGCTCCTAATAATAGATCCGATGATAGTGGCTAGGATGAGGCTAGTATTTGCTAGAATCTGTGTGGGTGTGTCCCTGAATGCCAACCTCCTGTCATCTATTGAAATACAATTAAAGTTGGGCATTTGGGTTCAAGCTATTGAGTTTGAAATGATTCCTTTTATGTGCTTTAATTGCATAAAATTTGGGCACTAGGCAAGGAAATGCCCACTCAATGCCAACATTACAAAGGAGAAATCCGAGCCTAAACTGATATCAATCTAGAAAAATAAGTCTGAAGGGGATGAAAAAGAGAAAAAAGAAAAACATTTTGAACAAAAAGATAGTAAGAAGCCAGAGGATCTAGTGAAATCCCCCAAAAATAAGGATGATTTGGGGATTTAGGTTCATTTGGAGTGCTAAGAGCCCTTAAACAATTAACCAGAGATTACACCTAGAGTGAAGGAGAATAATGAGGCTCGCTTGGAGGTTGGAGAGTGTGGCTTGGAGATTTAGGAGCCTCTTGACAATAAGTCAAAAAATGAAACTTTTGGGAATGAGGATGGAAATATTGGCCTGGAAGATATTCCTACCCAGGGTAATAATGTTCCGATAAATGAAGATGATCTAATGTTGGACATTGGGATACCCTTCTTGTCATCGTCTTTTTGTGGTAGAGGTATTTCTATCCAAGTTTTAGTTCAAAATCTAGAATTAGTAGACTCATTGGAAATGGTAAAGGATTCCTTAGTGAAACTGAATCAGACTCTGGAAAAATCAAGCATGAACTTGACCTAAAATATTAATGGTTTGATGGATACCCTTCCACTGGATCAAAAAGGGCTTTCTGATAAGGACTGGGAGTTAGGAAAAGAGGATGAAATTCAAGAAGAAACTAATAGAGAAGATGTCAACTCCTATACCAAGAAGAAGAAAAAGAAAAACCAACAACAGAGTACACCGAAAGGAGTCTCTACAAGAACTAGAGATAAGGCAGATTGCAGAGCCACAAAAAATAGTCAAGGAAGAATATTCTCTCGATGGCACAATGAGCATGGAAGCTTTTAGGACATAGTAGATGGTGTTCAAAAAACCATTCCCAAAATTTGCAAATTTTCCCCTAGTAAAATATGAAGATTATGTCATGGAATATAAGGGGTTGAATATCCTCTAGAAGCAGGATGTGTTGCAAAATTTTGTTAGGGATCACAAACCTGATATTTTAATTTTCCAGGAATCTAAAATGCCTAAAGAGAAAGTGGAAAAGATAAAAATGTTTAAGTTTTGTGGGGTTTAGGGAAATAGTTATGAAGGTGCCTTAGGGGGAATTATTACCTTTTTGAATTTGAATTTAATCAAACGTGATCCATTGTTTGAAATCTCTAATCATGTGGCCATCATATTTACTCATATCAGAGATAATTTTAGTCCAATCATGTCAGACATCTATGCCCCAAATGGGAAAGGGTATAGAAAGACATTTTGGCAAGAGTTAGCGGCCTTTTGCAATAAATTCATTAATGAAATTTATGGGTTGTTATGGGAGACTACAATACCCCTCTTCAGGGAAATGAGAAGTTTGGAGGATCCCAGGTGAATATGGAAAGAAAAATAGACCTTTTGGACTTCATCAATAACCAGGGGCTGATTGATCTAGAGTTGCAAGGAGCTTCCTTTACTTGGTCAAATCGAAGAGTGGGTGTGGAGTTGATTCAAGTCAGATTAGATAGGACTTTAGTTTCTGATCAATGGTTTGTAAATTATTTATATACTTTAAAATCCTTCTCTAGGGTGGGCTCTAATCACTATCCTATTAGTTTTTTGGCGGATCCTATCTTGGCTAAGAGGAATTTCCCCTTTATATTCAAACACATGTGGTTGTCCCACCCTCAACTCCATGGGGATATGAGGAAATGGTAGAGTATCTTTGTTTCTGGGACTGCTATGCTTAGGATTGCCAAAAAACTGAGAGAAGTTAAAAACAAGATTAGAATATGGAACAAATAATCCTTTGGTAATATCTTTAGAAAAAAATTTGAGTTACAGATTGATCTAAAGTACATTCAAGAGAAAATCCAATTGGAGGGTTGCAATGTTGACAATAGGATGAAATAAAATGAGATACTTGTGAAGATGCATGATATAATAGCCAAAGAGTTGGATTTTTTGAGACAGAGATCTAGGGCATTGTGGCTCTTAGCTGGTGATAAACATACTAGATATTTTCACATGTCCACTTTGAAACACAAGGCTGATAATAGTATTACTCACATTGAGTACAATGGAGGCAATTTTGAGAAGGATGATGATATAAGAAGACAAGTTGTCCTTTTCTTTATTAATCTTCTTTTGGCTAGTGATGGAGCTAATCAAGAAATGGAAGATTATCTTTATGAGGCCATCCTTGATCTTGTTAAGGATGAAGATAGCAAAAAGATAACTACTATTCTGGCCAGAGAATAAATTAAGAGATTTTTTTTCTCCTTTGAAGGCAATAAGGCCCCAAGACCTTATGGATTCCCCATGTTCTTCTTTCAGTGGTTCTGGGAGATTGTTGAAGAGGATGTGGTGAATTTTTTACAAAATTATTTGGCTCAAGGAGCATTCTTAAGGAACTAAATTCTACCTTTCTGGTCCTTATCCCTAAGCGTCCAAGTGCTACAGAATTTGAAGCCTTCAGGCCTATAAGCCTTTGCAATTCCTTCTACAAAATTATCTCTAAAGTTCTGACCTCTAGGCTTTTACTTGTGTTTCCTTCCCTAATTTCACCTTTGTAGAATGGATTCATTCCTAGAAGATAGATCCTAGACTCTATTATAACTATCCACAAAAATGTTCATTCTCTCTCAAAGTCTAAGACTGATGGTTTTCTCCTTAAGCTATACATTTCAAAATCCTATGATCGTGTTGACTGGTACTTTTTACTCAGAATCATGAGGGCATTTGGTTTCAACAATAGAGTCATTCAAATGGTTAGCCAACTCATTTCTACTATTTCTATTTTGATATTATTCAGTGGTTCTCCTTCACATTTCTTTAATAATTCTAGAGGTTTAAGGCAAGGAGATCCCATTTATCCTATTCTATTTACTATTATGGCGGAATGCCTTGGAAGGAAATTGAAAAAACTTAATGATCAGAGATCCTTAGTGGGATTGAGGCCTTCATCTAGTAATTTGGTTTTCTCTCACCAACAGTTTGTGGATGATACCATCTTGATGGGGAGATCTACCGTGGTTGAAGCTAAGAATCTTAAAAAAGAATTGGATGATTATGAGGGAGTGTTTAGTCAGAATTTTAATAGACCGAAAATATCTTTATTCTTCTTCAACACTCCAGAGCCAAGGCAGAATAGGATTGCTAGAATTTTTGGATGTAGAGTGGATTCTTTATCATCAATTTATCTTGGGATTCCTTTCAACCTAAAGCCTTTAAAATCCTTTTGGAGCTCTTTGGTTGATAGATTCATCAAAAATATTGTTGGATGGAAAGGATCTCTTCAAAATCAACTTGGTAAGATTCAGCTACTCAAAGCTACTCTTCAAAACCTAATGATCTATTCTTTGAGTCTTTTTAAGATCCCTTCCAAATATGAAAAGGCTATTGAAAAAATTAAAAAATGCTTTCTCTGGTTTGGTGTGGAAGAAAGAAAAAGAATGCCTCTTTTTGATTGGGAGGATTAGGTCTTAGAAAGATCATAATGATGAATAGAGATCTCCTTGCTAAGAAAATTTGGAGAATCTTCTCGTCAAATGGAGAATGGAATAGTATCTTAAAGAGAAAATATATGGTGAATATTGTCTCTCTCAAGACTTTCGTCGAGTCTCCTTTCCTACCCCATGGTTCGGTTCTCTGGAATGATAAGATTAGAGGGAGAAACATTTTCTATTTTGGTGTGGGATGGAGCATTATAAATGGGAATCAAGCTAGATTTTGTGAATACATATGGGTAATGAAGGAGCCCTTAATCTCATATGATAGTTTCAAATGGTGGGCTGATACCTGGAAGGAAAGTTATGGGATCTTTCTAAAAGACTACTGGAGAAATGGGGAATGGGTGAATCTATGCCAGATTAGTATGGACCTTGCATCGATCCAATCCTCTCTGATGGTTGTGAGAATGGGATCAAACTAGCAGGAGGACCTTTTGGTTTGGATGGCCAATCCTTCGAGTAGCTACTCAGTTTCCTTGATTGTCTCTTTGTTGTCCCTTTCACATGCACCTCCTCCCTTTTGGGCTAAATCTTGGATTAATCACCTGACCCCTAAGGTCAATATTTTCTTTTGGATTCTTCTTTAGAATAAGGTGCTCATGGTGGATAACCTTTGTAAGTGTGGTATTCATATCCCGAATCGACGCTACCTATGTAAGGCAGAAGTGAAAACTGCTAACCATCTATTCCTCCATTGTCCATATGTGGCTTCTATTTGGGGTAAGTTTTTCTCTCTTTGGAACCTTTCATGGGTGTCTCATGGCTCTATAAAATACCATTTTATTCAATGGACTGCTCCCTCATTGAATCCTTCAATCTGCAAATTATGGTCACTCACTTTCCCGTTTATAGTCTGGGGTGTGTGGAAGGAGTGAAATAATAAAATCTTTAGGGACAAGGAAATTTCAGAGAATATTGTGTTTGAGAAAATTTATAAGCTAATTGTGGAGAACATTAACAATTTCCTTTATCAAGAGAACAAGATGGAGCTTTTGGTCTGCTTGAAGTATGACCTCAAGATGGCTAAAGATTGGGAAATCAAATTAGATGTGTCCAAGGCCTCAAAACCAGCAAAAAATAATCGTGAAGGTGTCATTTGGTATCATCCTCCTAGGGGTTCGATAAAATCCAATTTTGATGGGGCGGCAAAGGGAAATTCGAGGAAGACAGGGAGTGGGGGTGTGATAAGAGATCATAATTGCATGTTCATTGTGGTGGTGGCTATTTCGTTGGAAATACAGACTAATCATTTAGCTGAAGCCATTGGATTTTTCTAGGTTATTGACATGGCTAATAGAATGAACTTTAAAAATATATGGATTAAGGGTGATTCTGAAAACATCACTAATTTTCTCCTTGGAAATTCCCCCCCTTCATGGACCATTAAATATTGGATAGATGAATCTTTGGATAGTTTTTCTAGATTCAAAAAAGTGAGAATATCCCATGTTTATGGGGAAGCAAATAGCATGGCCGATTATTTTGCTAATGAGGGGACTAAAAAAAATGGGCAAGTTACTTGGCAAAATTGAAATGAGTTGGGTGTCGCCATTAGAGCTTTAATCAACTATGATATCACCTATGGGAAAGATGCTACATTTAATGATGATTAAAAAAAATGAAGCCAAGTACTGAAACACCATTCGATACTATGATGAACCCATAATTATTTTGACGGATGGTAAGGTCTGGCACATATTGTGGGTGCATTGGGCCTATTGAAGGCTCTTTGTTGTGTTATTTCATGGTGTTAGCTACTGGAACAAGAGCATTGATACCATGGGAGGAAGCAAGAAAAGGGTGGATCCAATGGGCTGTGTGAAGAATAAGAAAAACTCTACGTTCTGGAAGAAAATTGGGGCTGCAGACTTTTATTGATAAGCTCTATGGCCTTGACCCTAAGGTTATAGAGTATTTTGTTAAACATTCGACGAATGGTGAAATTATTCTCAAGGAGGAAAGCTAAGTTGGATGAGATTATTATTGGGGAAATCACAAGTCTCCCAAATAAAGGAGTGAAGTTATATCATGACAAAAATTTCTCAGACAAATCTGTTATTAGTTTCCCTAAATTTGAGGAAAGAAAGGAGTTGGTCAAAATCTCCAACAGTTACTTCGATGTCAGGAAGATCAAGAAGATTTGGTAGGAGGTGCTCAGATATCTAATGGAGTACATTACATTGGATGGTAGATTTACCAGAGTCTACAGTTACCATTTCATCCTCCTCAATCATTTTTGACATAAGGTAAGGGTTTCTTTTCCTCATTACTTGCTATGTTCCATGAACAATAGTAGTGAGGAAAATAGAAAAAAACCCAAAGAATAATTTGGTCCTGCATTCTGGCCTAATTCGGCTTATCCATGAGAATTTTAAAAATATGCCAACCTTGTCTAACCCTTTATTGACCTCGGCCTCGGCCTCAGAAGGATATGAAATTGAGTCTAGCACATCTGAGGGAAAAGATGACTTGAACACTGAGTGGGCTAAGGAAGAAACTCCCCCTCCTAGTAAGAAAAAGAAGAAAACCCCTCAGGTAAAACCCTTGGACAAAAAATAATGCCCTGCAAATACCCCTATTGGTACTTCTTAGGTGGAGAATGTCAAGATGAAGTAGCCCCTTGTAAACAAGTTGGTTTCTTATTCTGGGGATTATCTGGATGAGAAATTTGCTACTCCCAAATCCACTAAGAAATTTTTTACCTCTTATCATGTCATTGACAGAGAGAACAGACCCAAATTCCCTTGTGACCTCAACCCTGATGATCACTACTTCAAGCCATACTGAGAATTTCCTGATGATATTCTAGCAATTTCCAGAAATGGTGCGATTGACTATTTCAGAATAATGAAATGGGATTTCCATGAGATAAAGGACATCAATTTAAAATATAGAGCGATCACTTGAAAACTGGAGGTGATGGAAGGTAAAGTGGCTTCTCAGAATGTTTTCAAGGTTTTATGGACCGTGGAAGAGAAGATGGCAATGGATGAATGCTTTCAAAGAACGGTTGAACTCATGGACAACATGAAAAAGGACAACGAAAACAAGTTTAAGCACATAGAAGAGGAAATTGGAAGGATCAATAATACTATGAAAACCATCATGGAGCATAACCACAAAGTTTTGAAACATAAGGCTACAATCTTGAGTGCTATGGTGGAGAAAATGGAAAATACTCAACATGGGTCGTTGATTGTGGATTTGGAAGTTGACAATAACAAAATTAAGCAGGAGGATTTTGGCCCTTTGAAGATAACAAGAGCCAACCTGAAGAGAAAAGTGGATTCTTTGCCTCTGGAGATTCAGGACTTGAAGAAGGTGACCCAAGAAATGAGCAACCTTGAAGTTGAGGCTACTGAGACTTTAAAGTCTCTTGGTTAGTTATGGTTGTGTTTCTTCTTGCTCGCTTATTGTTGGCTTTTTACTGGCTCTTGATTGGTGGTTGTTGTCCTTCTTTTCTTTTTTATGTTTCACATATTTCCTTTCTATGGGTACTCTGATGGTTTATTTTTGTATGGCTTGTAAACTCCATGGTTTTGGGTCCCTATAAAACCTATTTTTTCTTCTATCAAAAAAAATTGAACGAAATAAATCTCACACTTCAAAGTTGGTGCTTAAAAGGAACTCATATTCTTTCTTTTGAAGCATTAAAATGAACATGTGCCTTTTATGTTTTTTAATCCCTTATCCATATAAATTTCATTTAAAAAGACATATGCGCTTCTCTCATGCATCATGACGATCTTGAGACTCAAAATTATTTTTTATGATATTAAGTTGGGTAAGTGATTACCTCAACACTTCAATTTGGGTTCTTAAAATTGAATAATATCTTGCTAGTGTGAGTGGAGTATATAGCGAGTTTTCTCTCTTTGTTCCTCAACAAAGATTGATCAAACTCCGGATGTGCTTGCTCGCATTTGTTTATCCTTAGAGTGAGTACCTAGAAAAAAAAAGTAATCACCCTCGGGAACGACCCAATCAGTAACACGCTAAAGCCAAGCTACCTCCAACTGGTATATAAGTGTGGGTACTTGAGGAAAGTTTATCATGAGGATTGTATCAACAAGAATGGAAGCAATGGTATCTTGTTTTATGGGTGATCCCCCATGAATGAAATTCCTATACTAGAACCTTTTGTTTAGAAGGTCAACATTCCTAAATCTATTTTTTGGTGCAAGAACGGTCGTTCTAAATCCGTCCCACATTTTTACGGCTCTTGGTAGAGATGAGAAGTATTACATGGTAGTTTCATGGGTATTGATGCTTGGCTAACCAAGAAGTGTGTTTCATGGAGGGGATACATTGTGGTCAAGCATCTAATCATCCACTAATATTAGGCATAGCTAGATTTATCCAAGTAAGAACTCAACAAATATTGTCTCATTTTAGCCTTGGATCTAAAACACTTGAAAAAAAACATTCACCAAATCCTCAAAATTTCAAACCCTTTGAGGAAAAAATACCTTTAAAAAATCCAAGTTCTCTTGTTGGCCCTAGGGATTTCATCCTTATAGGCTTCTAATTATTTGGATTTATTTCACAATTTTCTCTTACTAAAGTCAACATTACGAAACTACTGCCTTGATTTTCTTAATTTCCACATAATAGACCTTGTGGGATAAAAAGAAATTATCACATTAGAAATTCTATTTGAAACATAATCAAGAAAGTGTTTTTGGTAAAAATAATCCATCTAAGAAAGATAACAAACAATTGAACCTCACATGTGATTGATCCCATGATTTCCCGAAAAGTCAAATTTCCCAAACCAAATCGTCATAAGTTCCTTAGTCCAAAATCTCATGAGGAATGTCTTGCAAGACTTCATGAAGTTAGAGAAAGGTTGCTCTATAATTTTTACAAGAAATCTTCAAAGAAGAATCCTAATTTGTATGAATTTTATTACCAACAAAATCCAAGTCTCTTTCAAAGGTTTGAATTTCTCACATAGGAAGTACAAGCATGTTCTTCAATACTGAGGTCTTGTAGAAAGGAGTTCTATCTAGGTATAATCTAGGATCAAAATCAACATTCTCATCCATCCCCTCAAACATCAATCAAATCTCATCTCACCAAACAACTATTCGAATCTTGGAAAAATAAAATCATGCTAGAGTTTTGGAAAATCCTTCAAATCAAATCATGCCAGACTTTTGGAAAATCCTTTAAATCAAATAAAAAACCATCGTGTTTGACTGAGTATGGGTAGATGAATCCTTCTTCATGTTCTTAGTTAAATTATCAATCCTTGTGAATAAATTTATTCCAAGATAAACATCCGACCACTTGGGGTTTATGAGTTCATTAGCCAAATCCAAATCCAAAACAAATCAAATCAAAAATCAAAAAGTTTTAAAGTCTAGTGTCCCTTCAAGATTCTTAAGAGCTTAATTATTCACACCATCCACCCTTCATCTATCTCCTCACAATATTTTTATTTTTGAAAAAACTTGGTTTTTCTTCTTTGGAACTAAAATTTCACCCTTCTTTTATAGTGAAAAATCAATCTCGATACAAGATGAACATGGAAGCCAACAAGGAAACATATACTTCAAGTGACCTAAGTCAAACCAAACCCAAAATAAATCTTATGGGATCTAGCAATCCCCCACCCAATCTTCCTCTACTACCACAAGATCCTCAAGAGGAAGGTCAAGTGGAAGACATCACCAATAATTTCTTGGGAATGAATCAGGATGAAATCATAGAAATGGTCCAAAATCCTGAGAATCACAAAATTGTAAATGCCATGATGAGACTCAATCCTTCACAATATATGCTAGAATTGGAAAAAGAAGGGGCTAAACTCCCTCCATATTTTTATGTCAACACTATTGTGGAGAAACCTCTTGGGATTATGCCCCCATTCTCATTCACACCGTCTTTTTCAAGCATCTTTCAACCCATTCCCCAACCCACATCAACTCTTGCTCCAACTCAATCGATTGTCAACAAGGGGAGTTCATTACTTCAAGCTCTTCAAACACATCCCCTGGTGAACAATCAAGACTTGGATGAAAACAAAATCTTGGGTCAATTTTTCCCTCAAGACCTAAAACACCCCTACATTCTGCTCATCTTTCATGACACCAATACTCCCTCTTCTTTCATTGTGGTGTCGACATATCCCCTTAACACACTAGCCTCTCTCCCCATGACCTCACAAAGAGAAGGTGGATTATTTGGACAAGATCCCTCATCCTCATCATTTTCTCAAATATTCATACCACCCATTCCCTCACCACTTCCTCCACTGATATCATCATCCACACCAATCCTTGGTTTAGGGAAACCCCCTTTACTTATCCAAAATTATCTCAATCAAATCAACACATCAAGTGTCCCAAATCCTCTGGGCATACCACTAACATCACAATAACAAGTGGTGGAAATCCAAAAAAATTGATCAATCACATCACAAATATCTCAAAGAATGGTCTCCCAAGGACCTATTTCATTAACTGTATCAACCACCACGCAACCCATCGTCATCACCCAAATGCCTCAACAACCACCCCAACAAATTCTCATCACACCATCATATACCATTCTAAATCCTCCACCTTTACCACCAAATACAAGTATAACCAATCAATATAGCATCACTTTGCAAGTGGCATGGCAAGCGTACCAAAAGGAACTCTAGTAATTCCAAACCTAGCAAACTACACAAGTCGCACATCAAGCATAAAGTAGCAGGCCATACAACAAGCTCAATAGGATGCTCAAGTGCAAGCACAAGAATTTCTACAGTATCAACAAGCCCAATGACAAGCCTAAGCTTTATTACAACAACAAGTCGTGGAAGCCGCGCAAGCTACCCAAGCTTCCCAAACACAAGCCCAACATCAGGTGTAGAAAGCTCAAGTGCAATCCTTGTTACAACAACAATCTTACCAATAAGCCTTACAAAAATACCAAGCACAAAAGCAAGCAACACAATAACAAGCGGCTCAATAGTAAGCCCAAAAACAAGCGTTATTGGCACAACAACAACAACAAGCCCAACAACAAGTGTTGTTGGAAAAATAGCAACAACAAGCCCAACAACAAGCATTGTTGGCACAACAACAAGACCAAGACCAACAACAAGCTTTATTGGTACAAAAAAAACTACAAGAATATCAACAAGTGTTGGCTACACAAAAAAATCCCACTAATGCAACAACCAGTCCACAAGTCACCACAACCACCATCCAAATCACTTCACCCACCCAAAATACATTCATTGCACCTCCCGAACCTCAAGGTAATTTATCCACCCAAATCAAGAAGTTATCACAAAAAGTGTTGGACATCCAATCAAGGAAGTTCCCTAAATCACAAGGGAATCTATACCCTTATCCATTCAATAGAAGCATTGTGATGAAACCATTCCCACAAGGCTTCGAGATCCCAAAATTTGACAAGTACCACAGAATCGCAAATCTTGAAGATCACGTCACAAAATTCCACATGCATTGCATGGAAGTATCTTATGATGACTCCTATATAATGAGGCTCTTCCCACAAATTCTAACTTGCCCAACCATGGAATGGTTCTACCAACTTACTCCAGGAATGAAGAAGTTACAAGAAATTGTAGGCATGTTCATGAAAAATTATGCATTCAACATGGGTATGGATGTAAGCTTGGAGGAACTTTCCACCCTCAAGAAAAAAGGGAGAATCATTTGCATATTTCTTACAATGATGGTGATCCAAAGCCAATAGAAGCAAGTGGGCCATGCAATAGGAGCAGTAAGTCAGAACTATCATTGCAAATCTTGAAGGAACCCTAGCCTTCCATCTCAAAGTATAGTGCATCACCTCCTACAATCAACTCATCCCTAAAGCTCTTTGCATCAAAAGAGCTCTCATCGCACAAGTAGGAGCACCTTCTTATCAAGATAATATCTCGTTGACAAGTTATAATGACAAACCACGAACATGGGTAAAAAAAAAAGAATGTTACCAATGATGGTGTTGTTGATGCTAAGGTTGTGATCAATTCTCTAAATCGAAACACACACAAAAATGTATCAACAACCTTAGCATAATACCCAAAACACCCCCCAATCCAACACGTCTCATCAACAAAACAACACCTAGATAATAAATAATATCAATGACCAAAGTGGACCATCCACAAGAAACCGGTATCCCCCAAAGCTAAAGTATACATTGCTTGGAGAATCGGTCGAATCTATCATGAAGTGGCTCATTGACACCAACATCATCATGCTCCCTATCATTGAGAATTACTAGGAGCCTCAAGTTAAGCCACCATGGTATAATGAGAAGCACTTGTGTGATTTTCATAAAATCAGAGGACATACAACAGCCAGTTGCATGAGGCTCAAAAATTTAGTCCAAGACCTCATTGAAAATAGGACCATCAAAGTTGAACAACCAGTTGGAAATAAAGACCTTAAGATATATACGAATCTGATGTCGGATCATGACAAGTCCAACAAAAATGACAAAGGTAATAATTATGGCATCACCAACCATGTTTATGACCATGTTGTTGCATCCTTAGATGAATGGCTAGGTGTTGTCCATATCCTAGTATCCAAAGCTAACTATGGAGTCACCACACGAAGTGGTAGAATCACCATCCCTAGGCCATCCACACAAGCCAGAGCACCCCCCACAAATTCAAAGTCCATGGCCAGTGGCTATAATGTTTTGGAACATCTAAAGAAGACCCCCACTCAGATCTCCATCATGGAGTTACTAAAATTTTTTCCTATGCATAGGGATATTTTAGAAAGGGCCCTCATTGAGTCTTTTGTACACATGGGCCTTGATGCATATCAATTTCAAGCTATGGTTGAAAACATCACCATGCCACATATCCTCTAATTATCTGAACAAGACCTCACCACCCAGTCATCTCACAATTGTGCACTTCATCTTGAAGTCTTCTTCCATAAGAATAAAGTTAAAAGGGTCTTGGTGGATGGAGGTGCAGGGTTGAATATCTATTCCCTCAAATTAATAAAAAATATGAGATTCTCTGAAGACATGATTGAAAAAATCAAATTAATTAGGATCAAGGCATATGATGACTAGGAGAGGGTGTCTCAAGGCACCATTCAACTCCCTATTAAAGTAGGGCCAACCATCATGGAAACCACATGTCAGGTTCTTGACCTTGATTTACCTTATAATATTCTCTTAGCGTGCCCATGGATACGTGGGATGAAATTTGTTGCATCAAAATTTCATCAATGTGTTAAATTCCCCTATGAGAGCCAAGACGTCACAATTCATGGTGATCCTTAGCCCTTCGCCTATTGCATAAAACCTCGAGGAAAAGTTCTATAAAATCCCTCACGTGCCCAAAAATGATGAAGGCCCTTCAACTCAATATATAGATCCATCCAACATAGCCTCCACTTCTAAGACAAAGACACCTGCCATTATTGACATCTCTGATTTCAAAGTCATTATCCAAGACAATGGGTGTGGAAATCACAAAATGAGGAAAGGAGCCTTTGTGGTAGGGGAGTTAAATTAATCCCCTAGATCCCATGGAAAGCCACAACCAACCAATATACCATCTCAAACCTTCAGGTCGAATCCCTCCCAACTAAAAATTTGGGGGGATCTCGGCTGAGAAGTGGTGGATGAAAAGGATATATCCAGTCTCCTCTATCAAGATGAAAGACCTGTTCTAGCCCTTCCTATGGATTATAACCCATAATTGCTGAGAAGCACATAAAAAATATTGGCCTTGGATGTACCCCTCTAAGTATAACCATATGTGGAAAAATTCCCCTTGTTAAAGAAGTCAAAACTCCCCTTTGTTTACCAGTATCTACAAGTCTACCCTTAGACAATTTTAATTTTGACATAACTGAGGTATGTGGGAGTGATAGTGATGAGGACACCATTTCTAACCTACCTATGCTATTTGAATACTCTTCCTTATTCATGATTTCAACTATATCCTTTGATTCAAACAACCAAACCCGTGAGTTAAAACTAGTGTATCCTCAGCTCATAGAAAATGACCAATGAGGACTGCCAATTTTAGACACATTCAAAAATTATGAGGCGCTCTCATAATTAATGGGACTATAGGATAATGTGCCTTGTGCAGACCATAAATTTGGATTCGACATTGAACTGGACACACATTCATATTATGGGGAAACAATTGAATCCCTCAGTGGAAAAAGTGAAAATTTGAGAATAATCTCTAGGTCTTTAAGTGAAACCACACTATGGCACTTTCAGACCTGAAAATAGTAAAAAAAAAAAATGCATCCAACAATGAAAACCTCTGCAAGACATCAGAGGATGGGGGATTCAATATTCCTCTCAGTGCTATTCATTAGGATAAGTCGATAGTCTTAGCAGAAAAGTGCAATCCGATCAACTTAGGAACTAAGGCGACACCACATATAGCATTCTATGCAGAGTCACTTCTAGCCGAAGAACAAGAGCTCCTAGCTGCCTTCCTAAGGGAAAGGAAGGTAAAATTTGGATGGACCTATGTCGGCATGCTTGGTCTTGATCCAAAAGTTGTGGTGCATCATCTAGCTGTATACCCAGAGGTGAAGCCAGTAAAACAAAAGCTGAGGAAAATTCACCCACAGTTAGCACTGTTGGTCAAAATGGGATTGCAGAAACTCCTAGATGCTAGTTTCATACGAACAATTGAATATCCAGAGTGGGTTTCAAATCTTGTACCTATTTCAAATCCCACTAGTGGCATCCACATTTGCATTGATTTCAGAGATCTAAAGAAAGCATGTCCAAAGGACAAATTCCCTCTCCCAAACATAGATATGATTGTAGATATGGCAGTGGGACATAAAATTCTATCACTAATGGATAGACTCTCAGGATACAATCATATCATGATAGCTAAGGATGACCAACACAAAATGGATTTCACTTGTCCATGGGGAACATATTGCTGGAATTTGATGTCATTTGGGTTGAAGAACACAGGAGCTAGCTATTAAAGAGCTATGATGTTGATCTTCCATGATATGATTCAAAAAACCATGGAAGACTATGTGGAAGACATACTAGCCAGGTCAAGAAAGCATCGAGATCACATATCAACACTAAGCTTTGTGTTTGATAGGTAGGAAGAATACAAGGTCAGGCTCAATCCAAAGAAGTGTGTCTTCGGGGTACAATCAGGAAAGTTACTAAGGTACATTATATACATGAGAGGAATCAAGATAGACCCTACCAAAGTTAAGGAAATCCTTGAGATGGAGGCAGAAGGACATTGAAGCAACTAAGGGGCGTACAAGGAAGGCTCCAGTCCATCCGTCAATTAATAGCACAATTAGCAAATAAGGCAATACCATATTCTCATCTACTCCACAAGGGGATAGCATACAAATGGGATGAGAAATGTGATCAGGTGTTCAATAAGATCAAGGATTACTTACTCACACCACCAGTTCTTATGCCACCAATTTCAAACAAACCCTTGATCCTCTATATATCAGCAACAACAACAACCCTTGGCAATCTCTTAGCACAACATGGTGAAAATGGGAAGGAAAGAGATATTTATTACATCAGAAGAACCATGGTGGGACATGAGCTGAATTACACATCCATTGAGAAGGCCTATTTAGCAGTCCTTTTCGTAGCACAAAAATTCAAACACTATATGTTGGCACACCAGATAAAAATCATCACCAAGATAGACCCTCTCAAGTATCTTATTTCTAAAGCAAGACTCAAAGGGTGAACAAATAAATGGGTTATGATCATGACAGAGCATGATATTGAGTATGTGGAATGAAAGGATATTAAAGGACAAGAAATTGTAGATCACTCGGCCAAAGCACCCATATATTTAGAGAACCCACTTGTATCAGAGTTCCTTGACGAATCCATCTTCAACATAAATGTAGCAGATCACTGGAAAATGTATTTTGATGGATCCTACAAACAACATGTGTTAGGAGACGTCTTCTTCATTACACCCCAAGGAGATTGTATACCCAAGTCATATCAGTTGTCTTTTGATTGCACAAACAATATTGTAGAATATGAGGCTCTTGTCATAGGGTTGAGAATTGTGGCACAATGTCAGATCATGGAACTCAAAGTATATGGAGATTTGTAGCTTATCATCAACCAAGTCAATGAAAAATATCAAACAAAGGATGATAATTTTACTCGCTACAAGAAACAAGTGGAAATCCTCAAAGAGTCCTTCATTGATATCACCTTCAAGCAGATACCAAGGGTAAATAATAGAGTATGCTATGGCACCAATTGGATCACTACTAGATGTCCCACGTAACATCCCAAAGAAAGAATTCCTTGTAGAGAAGCTTCTCATACCAACATTTGAGGTATCATCATCTGAATCTGTGTGTGAAATTGTTGGTCCTAGTAACCCATGGTATCATGACATATACACTTATCTTAGAATAGGAGTCCTCCTTGTTGACATCAATCCCAATCATAAGAAAACCTTTTTTAAAAAGTCGACCCACTTTGTTATCCTAGGTTACACCCTATATTGTAGGAGTATTTAGGGAACCTTATTACGATGTTTAAATATTGAGGAAGCTTTGAATTCTTTAAAGAAGGTACATAATGGCATCTGCAATTCACATTTGAGTGGTATGAGCTTGGCCAAGAAGCTGCTAAGAATGAGGTACTATTGGTCGATGATGGAAAGGGAAGCTCATGAATATGTCAAGAAGTTCTTGCAATGTCAACAACATGGGGACCTCATCCCTATACCAGCTCAGGAGCTCCACCTGATTTTTACACCTTGTCCCTTCTCGCAATGGGGACTCAATCTCATTGGAAAAATCACCCCCACCTCATCTAATGGACACAAGTTCATTATCACTACCAAAAACTACTTCACAAAGTGGGTAGAGGCCTTCCCAATGACCTATATTACAAGAAACAATATTTCCAAGTTCATCCTAAATTACCTAATTTGTCACTAGGGTGTCCCTCAAGCCATTATCTTAGAAAAAGGGACACCTTTCAAAAACCAGGATGTTTGAGACCTATGCCAGAAATTCAACATCCAACATGGCTTTTCTACCCCATACAACCCCTAGGGTAATGACCAAGTTGAGGCTACAAATAAAATCATCTTAAGAATCCTCAAAAATATAGTCAATGAAGCTGTTCATGAGTGGCATCTTTAATTGAACCCCGCCTTATGGGCCTACCGAACAAGCATCCTCACACCAATGGGTGCAACCCCTTTCTTCCTGGTCTATGAATTATAATCCATCCTCCTTATTGAGATCAAGCTCCCATCCCTAAGAATATCACTGTAGAATCTCATAACAGATGAAGAGTATCAGGTATCAGGATTGAGTGAGCTAGAACTACTAGATGAGTGGCATATGGATGCCTTAAACCATTTACAGTTCTACCAAAACTGTCTCAAGTGGAGCTACAACAAAATGATCAAGATTCAGACCTTCCAAGTAGGAGAGATGGTATTGAAGGAGAATCAGAAGAACGTGCCAAATTTGGATAGCAAGGGAAATTTTGAACCCAATTGGCTAGGACCCTTCATCATCACAACAAGCTACAAGTCAAGGACATATCAATTGTCAACACCCAAAGGGGAGCCTCTGCAGGAGCCCATGAATACCTCCCATCTCAAAAAAATTTATGCCTGATCATTTAAGGGTAAAACCAAAAATACAAAAATATCAAAAAATATATAAATCCAAAAAAATTAGAAAAGGGATTGAAAGCAATAAAGATAAAAATCGTCCTCTAGTGAAAACCACTTCAGTGGTTCTTTGGGCAAGTACCTTTGTCAAAATTTGGCAAATAGGCGCCTTGTGTAAATAATTCACTCTCCATCCACCATGGTATCTATGGATTCTTCCACATCACTCATCTCCTTCCATCATTCATCCATATCATCGTTCATCATCTACGTCCACCATCATAGCTTGATCTTATGTTCGCATCATGTTCCACCCTAGTACTACTTGGCACATTCCTAAGGTCGGTTGTCCTGCCTATATCAAAGTAGTCTATCATATCACATTGGGGGCATATTCATTTATCAGAATCAGATCATATTCATGTATATTCTTATAGTCTTCCTTAAAATCAAAACATCCAAAAACATTCATAAAATATTTCAAGAAATCCAAAACATGTCGAAAATCCAAAAAAGTAAAAAAATAGAGTTTGTTTTCATTGAACTATGTGGTCTCTGCATGTATAACATAGGAAATTATAATCTTTGATCAGCCCCTAAGACCCCTAAGATAGGTCTTTAGGTTAGGTTCTTGGTCAAAATCTCAAAAAACCCAAAAACATTGGAAAATTTTAAAATTAAAACATTTGTAAAACATCTTGAAAATACCAAAAATAGCCTCATAACATTTCAAAAACATCTAAATATTTGAAAAACTCCATTTGTCCCATTTCTCTTTTCACCTGCAATAATCATCACCCTCCCCCCTTTGGAAAAGAAATCAAAAGAAAGTCTTGGCAATCAAAAGTGTATTCTCCAACGTCAAGGTTTTTAGTCTAGATTAGTAGGTATGCAAGCTAGTCAACTTAGAGTATCAATAGCTTATCATCTAGTAAAATCCAAAAATCATATGATAATGTATCATGTCCTAGGATGCATCCTTCCTACAATGGAAATCAACATCAAGTATCACCATAGTTTAGCCTTGGCTAGCGGTATGAAGAACATTAGCTTGTTTGTTTACTTTATCTTTGTCTTTTTGACTTATCTTTTTGAGTACATTTTGATGACCTCTTGATGATGTCCAAACAAAAATATTTAGAGAGAAATAAATGGGCAACGATCATTATATTTTTATCTATTGTGCTTGTTGGATATTCTTGTAATATAACTTTCTCATGCATACTTTGTTTGAGTGTAGAGAGGATGTTTTAGGTGTCTTTTTGACCACATAGGAAGGATTTCCTTTCTATGTTTTGGTATGAGATGTTTGAAATGTTTGAACTGATTTCTAGATAAATTTTTGTATGTCAGGTGTGAACAGGAGTAATCCTATCTGATTTTCAAGTCAAATTCCATCACACTAGGTACAACACCATCTTGGTTCTTTATACCTTTATACATCGTACCTATGTGTATTATCAAACATAAGGTAAATTGTCCTTTTAAAATCCCAATTCATAATAATAAAATGATCATCATCATCACTAATAATGTAGGCTTGTTGGATCCTCTTTTCATTATCCTATTTCTTCTATCTTCTTTCTATACTAACATGGTGCCATGACAGTTAATAAAAAACATCGCTAATGCATCCACCCTGCATCCATAAACCAAAAGCATAATGCATATCATATCATATCATGTAGGAAACATTAATCATCTCACATGCACTGCATTTCATCATTAATATAGATTGGTTATTCAAAACATCACATAGAAATTATTAAATCATATCATATACAAAACATCCATTGCATAATCACATGTACACCACCATATCATTTACATCATTGTATCATTCATTTGCATCATCACATAGCACCTCATAATAATTACACAACATAAATTATTATGTACCAATAGGCATCTATATCATAGGAATATCACAATAATATCATTACATATCATAATCATTTACATTTCATAAATCATGTGATAACCATTTCATGTTATCATATCATTACAAATTATTGCATGCCATAGTGCATTATGTCATATCATAACATTGCATCCACGAATAAGTGCAAAACATGAATCATCACATAGGCATATCATATCACATTTGCATGTCACAATCACATTACATTTCATATCACATCATTTTTTGAAGTTACGAAGACTAATAAAGATTTATTATTCTAAGTATCTTAAGAAGAAATTGCATCCATGTCATTTCATTTATACCATTACATTCACAGATCATAAATAATTATGCATAATCATAATTATAACCATTTCATGCCATCATAAGTCATCTCATATCATAACACCATCATAATCATTTTGCATCATTTACATTGAATTTACATATCATGATTACATTGGTATCCGTCACATAAATATATAAACAACATCCATATATTTCCATCATAAACACATAAGGAAAAATATAAAAACATTGCATTTACATATCATTGCATATATCACATAGTCATTTAGGATATCATATAGGTTTGTTAAGCATTTCATGACCATACATCTGCATCATCATATCATATAAGAATCATCACATTTGCATCCACATATCATACATCGTCATCATAAAATGTATAGAAAATATACAAAAAGAAGTGTATCTATAACCATGTGCATCAAAAAAACATTTGCATATCATGAACCATACATAAAGAATCATTCATCAATAATGCATAAATAAAATAGGACACATCACATGAACGAATTGAACCATATCATATATATCATCAAAAAATATAGCAGTCATGGTACAAAGATCAAGATCAAATGTATATATCAATCAGGTATACAAATGCACACGGGGCGATAAAAAATGGAGCCATGGATCAAAAAGAATAGTGCTAATAAAAAAGGTGTAATGGTGGCTTGCTCTGCTGGTTTCTCCCCTCACCCACCTATCTCTCAGTCTGATCCTCTGTCTGTCTCATGCCAGTCTTCTAAGAATACTCTGGCACCTAAGACACTACTAGTATGGTCTAGCGATAATGTAATCAGTAGTACTCGACCTCTCTAACAGCCTTGTGGTACATACATGCCGTGATTGTCTTACCTTGGGAAGCAGTGGCCATGCTCTCTAGTTGTCTTCTCCGGCCCACCTCCTGATCTCGCTCCAATCTAGCTTGATCTCTCTCTACGGTTAGGGTCTGGACTTTCTATCTGGCTTGGTCCCTCTTGGTTTTAAGTGTTGGCCCTACCATTGCACCAAAAGGTCGACCTGTCAATGTCTTATTCAGGTGTTAGTTAAGATCCACAGGAGGTGTTTAGACAATTTCATGAATCCGCAGCAGGCTAGACTGGCACCAACCTTGAGGGGGTGAAGGCACCAACCTTCCAACAACCCCCCACCCCCCAGCATGACCGTGGGATTCTAACTCATGACCAAATCTGATACCAATTGTTGGCCTTGTCGTTGCTCCAAAAGGTCGACCTGTCAATGCCCAATTTAGGCATCAGTTAAGATCCATAGGAGGTGATTAGACCATGTCACAAATCCATGGTAGGCTAGACTAGCACCAACCTTGAGGAGACAAAGGCACCAACCTTCCAACAAATGGTATCAGAGCTAGGTTAGGAGCCCCAAGCACCCGCAGTGTGGCTTAAGCGGGGGTGTTTGAAATAAACCACATCCAAACTGATGATGGGTTGGCTACAAGGGGCCAGTAGCTTAGTTGGTAGAGCACTCTAGAAGAAAATGGAAGGTCCTAGGTTCGATTCCTAGCTAGTCCAAATGATTAACATATTGAACTTAGCATGGATATTAGCCTTTATTATATTTCATAAAGCTTTGGATATTATATGGAAATTAGGTGTGGATAAAGGAAAACATATTGTTCATCCTTGTGCATGAGATTTGGGTTTTTTGGTTAACACTTTACTATGCCTTAAGGTTGACAACTAGTGAGGTTACGATGATTTAAAAATATCACCATGGAAGTGACTTTGCCTTGATTACTTGGAAACAAATAAGTCTAAGGAAAATTGACTTTTGGTTCGTAATGTGGTCATGTCAAATATTTCAAGGCATCATTTGTTCATCATGTCACTTGGTCAATAATTGATAATTGGTAATGATATTGGTCAACATGAAAGACATTAAACAGTCCATGAATATCAAGTGTATTATGATGTTTGAATTATTAATTCAGTCCTATCAGACTTCAAACTTTATCAAAATAGGTAAAGTCTATCAGTTGTTTTGCACTTGGAAAGATTTGGGAAAACATTGTGTTTCATTGTTTGTGGGTTTCAAACCCTACTTTGGCCGCCACCATGGAAATATCCTCACAATCGTTTCACTGTATTTGCTAGTAATCTGACTTTCTTGGACAACGTATGGGGAAATATGAAAGACCATCGCCTTGGTCAATTCTTCATTAAGTTTCCTGTCATTGGGTAAGAGCTCAAAAATGGAATAATCTCATGTTGCTTTGTTGTTTTAGTTGGTCTAGTAAATTGCTACATGGAAAAATCTATTCCGATATTCTCAGGTATTCTTCTCTTTGACTGCTTTACAAAACCATTACCTCTACTGGCAAAGTTAATGAAAGATAAGTGTTTACTTCTTTATGGAAAATAAAAAATGGTTTTATTCTCTTCGTGGTCAGAATTAAATGCATGATTTCACATAATCTTAATTACATGTCACAATTATTTTACCATATTAGAAGTATGGTTTTTGTTTGTGGGTAATCATGAAGTCCTCAAATATTTTCAGTTTCTTACTTGGATTCATTTATAACTATTCTTGGATGCATTATTATGGGGTTCAGTTACATTGCATTGTGGTTTCAATTTCACTGCTGTTGTAGTTGGTTTTTTCGAGGGTATTGTTCATGAATTGCATACACCCTTTTATGTTGTTTTGTTTTACCACTACCTATCTAGGCTACTTGAGAGGACAGGGTTCAGTCTCCTTTCTGATTTTTCATGCTTCTTGGGTATTCTTATCAGGAGGAAACCCTCATGATGATCCTTCTCTCAGGAACACTACAACATCTGGCATTGTTGCTCGACAGAAAATTGGGATTTTGATAATCACCTCATTTTTCTTCTTTAAAAAATAAAAAATAAGCTACTATTACAAAATCAAAACATTTAATGATGAAATCTATTTAAGCACGAAAAGAGAGAGATTAGGGATTTCAGTTCTGTTATGGAAATTAAGTGAGAAATGTTGGTTATTTTTTTTGGCTGAAATTTTGAAAAGAGGAAGTTAACTATTTTCGTAGAACTATGAGAAATGTATGAAACCAAAAGTGAAAAACTAGTGTGATAATATCACTATGAATGTATTAAGAAGAACTTGTGTATTAAAATTGAAAATCAAAATTTATGAGCTATTTCCTCAAGTTGTCTTTAGGCTTGATAGTGGCTAGAATTTTGAAGGGTCATACTTGAACCTTGAGGATTGTAAACATTATTCGTCAAGAGGCACTTGACATAAATTAGAGAAATAGAGAGATCCTTTGTATCAATGTATTTCTTACTTAAAATAGAAAATGGGTTGGTGCTCCTTGAAATTGGTGTTTCTAAAAGAGGGGTTGGTGCTCCTTGAGTTGGTACTCAAAAATCGGCCTATGAGGCATTGTCAAAAATGATTATTAAAATAAAAGCCTAAAAGGGCAGCAGTTTAGGATGGTTTTTCTACCACAGGAGGGTTTTGCAATCAACATATCTTGTGTTTTTTATTATTATCTATGATTCATTGCATGAATGATTTAATATTCTATCTTTCCCTATTACAATTCTCATTTTAGTTTATGTGATTGCATTCAATACATGAATGAGTTTATCATTGATCAATGAGAGCATACATTTGGTTTATTTCAATTTTATTAAAATTGTGAAAACAATTAAAATCACTGATTCACCCCCCCTCTCAGTGTATTTTTCACTCCATAGTTGGTATTAGATCCTAGGTTCCTTTGATAGGTCTTTCCAACCTAGGATTATATTCAAAATGTCTCGATCTCATGAAGGCACATCCATGACTAGAGCTCCATTATTTGATGGACCTGATTATGTATTATGGAAAATTAGAATGGAGAATTATTTAACCTCTACTAACATTGATGTTTGGAGCATAGTATTGAGTGGGTACACTATACCAGCTACTCTTCCTACTACTTCTAATGAAAATAAAAGATATGAAACTAATGCAAGAGAAAATCATTCTCTCATGTGTGCACTAACTAAAGATGTCTTTATTAAAGTCATGCACTACAGCTCTGCTAGGGAAATCTAGGCTAAACTTGAAACAATCTATCAAGGGAATGAAAAAGTAAAACAGTCTAAAGTCTTCACTCTAAAACACTAGTTTGAAGAAATAAAAATGAGGGACGATGAAAAAGTAGTTGATTAATTTTTGAGAGTTGATGAAATTTTCAATGCCATGAAGAGTTTGGGAGAAGAAGTTAAGGAATTTGATGTTGTAACTAAGGTCATCATAACCTTACCAAAAAAAATTGAAGCTAAGGTCTCTACTCTAGAAGAGAAGAAACACTTTGACTAGCTTACCCTTGACAGCCTACAAGTCGCTCTGACTGCCTATGAAATGAGGATCAGTAAAAACAATACCTCTACAAAAGAAACTACATTTAATACTGAAAGGAAATAAAAGGGCAAGCCAACTGAATTAGAATTTTCTGATTCCAAAGATTCCCACTTTGTGAGGAAGCTCAAAAAGGGGTTTGGAAAGTATAAGGGAAAACTTCCATTCAAATTCTTTAACTATGAAAAAATAGGCCACTTTGCTACAAAGTACCCCTATGGTGATCTAAATAGTGATAACGAGAAATCTGAAAAACTGGCTAAGAAAAAGGCCTATAGACCTAAACAAAAATCCAACTTCAAAAAGAAGAAAAGTCTCTTTAGAAAAAATGAAACAGACTCTGAATCTGAAGATTCTTTAGATGAAGAGGATGAAAATCTATTCATGTCTGAAATCATTTAGCGGGAAGAAAATAATAGCAATGATGTTGAAGATGGTGAAGTGGATCTTGAAGGTGAACTGAAATGTGCTCTAAAAGAGCTAAGAAAACTTTTTAAAAAAGTGTGCTCAAGAAAACAATTCTGCTCAAGATCCTACACAAGAGCAACTCACAAATCTTGAAATAGTCTCATTAAAAACTCAACTTGAAGAATCCAAGAGAGTTGAGATTGTCTTCATATTGGCATAAATTTTAAAGATCAGAAATTCAAAAACATGAACATGAGATTGTTGATCTCAAGAAGACCATTGAGAAATATGAGGGTACTCTTAAACTGAATGACATGCTCAGTAAACAAAAACTAAACAAGGACAAAACATGTATTGGATTTATGAAACATGAATGTTCAAATTACAATGCAATGGATAATGTTGTTTCTGGAAACAAAAGTGTTGAACCTAAACATCCTGATTCTGATAAGGATCATGTTCATCCTTTTAGGAGTAACACAATGTCATATAATTCTAACCCTTTCTTTTATGGGTACTATTATTTCTGCAACAAATTTGGCCACAAAGTGAGCTCTTGCATACTTATAAATCCTAGAACACCTAGATTTGGTTATAGGAAAAATATTGGCTTTGCAAGATAGATTAGATGTTTCACATGCAATTTCATGGGTCATTTTGCTAAGCAATGTAAAGCTGATCAGCAGAATAAATAAAAGAAAACTAAAAAGGTTTGGGAACTTTAAACTATCAACAACATAGAACAAACTTTGTTAGTTAAAACTTCTTTCCACTCCAAAAAAAAGGACTTATGGGTCCTAGACAATGCTTTTTCAAACCACATGACTGGTGACAAAGAAAAATTCACTAATCTAGAAGATTATGTAGGTGGATATGTGAAGTTTGGAGATAACTCAGGAATTCAAATCAAAGGTAGAGGTTCACTTCTTCTTAATGAAGGCACTCCTATTTACAATTTGTATTACGTAGAAGGATTAAAACACAACCTTCTGAGTGTCATTCAAATCTGTGACAATGGCTATCAGTTCTTGTTCACTTCACAGGGATGTGAAATTAAAATAAGGTTTAGAAAAGCTATTGCTGTTGGAAGAAGGACTAAGGGAAATGTCTACAATCTCCTTGACACGTCTGGAAATGAAAATAATCAAGGTATGTGCTTAATGAGTCATGTTGAAGAAAGTTGGTTGTGGCACAAGAGATTAGGTCATATTAATTTTAACAATATGGTTAGGATTAGTAAGAATCAAAATGTAAGAGGTATACCTGTTCTAAGAAAACCTAAAAATGCAGTCTGTAAAGAATGTCTCAAAGAAAATAAAAGAAAGGTAAGCTTTAAATATAAATAAAATTCTTCTACTAGACCTCTGTAACTTGTTCACACAAACTTATGTGATCCTACATGGACTAGATATATCAATGGTGAGAAATATTTCATGCTATTTGTTGATGACTACTCTCACATGGTATGGGTTACCTTTCTCAAGCAAAAATCTAAAGCTTTTGAACATTTTAAAGTATTTATAAAAATGGTAGAAAGGGAGTCAGATTTAAAATTGAAATTATTAAAAAGTATCCTTTGTCAAAGGGTATGATGGATTGGAAACCACACCTTAAGGCTTATATAAAGCATTGATGTGAGACTTGGAAAGGGGGCATGGAGATTATTGAAGGAAGAAGAATAGCATGGATTGATGAGCTATGATCATGAGAGAAGGGGCACACATTGTGTCTCCAACTCAAGATACAATGTACGCATAAGATTTTCTTGGCTAAGTTTAATGCTTTGGAAGAATGTGTGTTAGTTCTAAATAAGAATTGATTCCTCCTAGATGTTTCACAACTATGAGGGTGAGGACCACCAAAATATTCTTAGAGCGACAATGACCATTCCAAGTGCACTAATTCAAATAACTATCATTGTATTATAAACTTTGATATTAATTAAAATTGAAAATAATATATAAATGATTTTGATATTAATTTTCTTTAATTGTGTGGATGGGTTATCCAATTTACTATATTAATTATTTAATTTAGAATTCTTTCCAAATTATCACATGTTGTAGTTTATATTGGTTATTTGCATCTATTCTAATAACATTACATATTTTAAATTACACTAACTCTAATATTTATTATATTAAAAAAAAAAATATTATTTTAAAAACTATCAAAGAAAAGTGGCATTAATGTTAATGTTGAGAATAATTTATCAATCATGAAGAGAAGAATTTCCTCACACTTTCAGGTACATCTACACATCTCAAAGGGCTAATTTCCTACATGAGGTCATTAATTATAATGATGTCAATGGCATTACTATCCCCCAAAGATATATAAAATTTATTTTTTATCACTCAAAGGGTGTTCATTGAGCCATATTTCTTGTTTAGAAAAGTCTACAACTTATTCTAGGGCATCAAATATTGTTGGTCTAAACTACAAGGAAAGGTATATATCTTATGTAGATTAGGAAGGTTTGTAAAAGTGCATATCCTAGTAATGATATGTCTCCATGGTAGATTTGTAATATTTATAAAAGGTCCTGGTAATGTCTTAAATCTTAGAAAAAGGAAAAGATAAAAATTCTGAAACATTAATGGGAAACTAGCCAATTATAAAGTCCATCACCTTGATCCAATCAATATCTAAGTCAAGACACTACTCTCAACACCTACATTAGTATAAAATCAAACTTAAAAATTAGTATGAAAATTGATAATTGTTATGTGGTGAAATGGGATCTAAGGCTAATGGCTAACCTAAGTCACACATTCCACCATTTGACATTGGGAGACACAAAAATAACCAAGATAAACTATTAGGCTATGTCCTCAAGGAAGAGCATGAATATTTTGTCAAGTTTTTGGTCTCCTTTTTATTGAATGGATTGATGAATGATGTGAATATGTGTGTGTGATGTTGTAAATTAGTTAAAATCAAGGCAAAAGCAATGAAATGTCACACAATCTAAGAAACACAAAAAAGAAGTGTAGGAACAAACAACAGGAATGAAAAGTGCAAAGAATATAGAACCTAGCACTAAATTTTGAGGTATAAATGACTAGAAAATGGTGAGGATTCCCTTGTATAGAAATGGTTCTTTTCAAAGTTTCAAAGTCTACACAAGAGCATCATAGTTGTAGGATCTTTCCTATCAAAGTCAGTTTCTAAAGTTCACCAGCTTGCAAATAATCAATCTTTCCCTAATTTGATAAATGGAGGTACTTGAATGCTTGATCTAGGGTTTTATGCTTTGATATATTCAATCTTCTCCAATCCAATTTATACTTATAACCTATAAGAAAGACAAAGTAAGAATGGTTATTTTGTATAGGGGCTTACTTTGGTCAAACCCATTTTGGTGTTTCCACCTCCGTGAATGGCTATGATGATATTGATAAAGAGTTCTTACCCTAAGTCAAACAGAGGAAAATGGATAAAAAATGATAAATCACTACATGATGTAACTTACTACTCATGAAATCTACATTCCTTGTTAGATTGAGTTCAATTGGTTCATCTCACACAAGGAGAAATTAATAGTTTCTTGAAGGTCATGTAAATGTTAGTGCCCATAAAAATGATAAACATAAAACATGAAACATATTATTAGGCATAAACATGGATTTAATGATGTGTTGTAAAAATGATCTTGATTGATAAAGTGATTTAGATATGCTTCTTATTTTTCTCTTGAAATTTCCTTTGTTGTCTTTTGAATTTTCTAGATATCTCTAAAATTTTATTAGGTGTTCAAATGGATGGAAATATTTATATTTAAATGAGTTTCAACATATTTGACATTAATTCTTTTAATAAATTGATAAATGATTTTAAATTTATAAACATATTGAGGCTAATGATAAAACTTAAAATTTTGGGCCAAAATAGGGTAGACAAGGGTGAGGATGCCTTAGTCTAGCCCTATTTTCAATTTTAGGTGCTTTTCAAATAAATAATAAATCTAATTTCCTAAAATTAATATAATTTTTTGAAAATAACAATAAAATGTATGGATAATCAGCATAATTGGGCTCAAGCACTTAGGAGGGAGCCAAACAAAATGTGAAATTGTCAAGAACTATCAAGTGGATGTGACCAAAAAATTGTACATGATAAATCATTAAAATATCAATGATAAAAAAAAATGAATCTACAAGCCATATTGTATGGATTTTCAAATACATTTTGAATAGTTTTACAAGCCCTTGTGGGTTAAACAATCAACACATTACCATGTTAGTAAATTTAACTCCAAACATGGACATAGTATGCCATCTCATAAAATTATTTAGTAAATTATTAACATGCTCATAACACAAATAGACATATTTAATTCATTTTCATAGACCACAATAGCACACGTAGATTGCTACCTTACAAAAATATTTTTAAAGATGATCTATAATAGGATATTTCCCCAAAACTCACCAACAAACCAAAATAACTTTAACAATATGTGTGTGTGTGTGTGTGTGTGTGTGTGTGTGTGTGTGTGTGTGTGTTTGTGTTTGTGTTCTTAGGAAGAGATAAATGCCTATTATTTTTTATCGGGTCGGTCAAAGAGTTAGACCTCAAAGAAAGGAACTAATGGAATCCATACCTCAAGGTGGGGTGGATAATGACCTTTGAATATTCACCTATCCAGGGGAGAAAGGATTTTTTCCATGTAAATTAGATCGATCTGATAGTATTTAAAGCTTCCTAAGCATGGGGAAAATGTGGCATATTAGATCTGTAATGCCCCGCCAAGTAACCCTAAAGGAAGTTGCAATTAACATCTTAAGCGAACCAATTTTTTTTTTATAAAGTGCATTTAACATACACATTCACTTACTAATTAACAACAACCTCTAAGGCTACAAGGTTAGGATTACTTAAACCCACATATACATATTACATATAACCATAGCCTTATGAACTTTATAAAATAAACATCATACATCATAAGAATACCACATAACATAATAAGATAATCAACCAAGATACAATCTCATAAACATTATCTTAATCCAATAGATACATCACTCATTCCCAGAATGAGGCAATAGTACAAAACATTACAATTACAAAATTCCACCTCATAAACATAAGAGGGATAAAATAACTTATACAAGTTAAAATATTACAATGCAAGAAATTGCAACACGAACCGCGAGCTATCCATCTGGATGTCTCACCACCAAGTATTGAAGATAGATGGGGACCCAACGGTTTTGGTGCATGTTCCACCCAACCAATGTGGTACCCGAAGGCCCACCCCCCATGCTAGGAGATAGTAACAAAGTAACATGGACTAAGATCTACAACCACTAACCAAAGGCAGACTCATACTAACTCATACTATTATAACCAACCAAATGAATTAACAAGTACAACTCATTCACTATACAAGTACGAATCAAATACAACTCATTCACCATACAAGTACGAATCAAATACAATGCACATACAAATCTAGTAGAATAGAAGTACAAATCAAATACCATACATGTACACATCAAGTAAAATACAAGTACAACTCCAACATCACTGACATAGGTCACATTGCTTCCAGACATAAAGTAGATCAAATATGTTCAAAAACCATACACATAAAATAATTAACAACAGTTGTCATAGATAGAGTGTCATCGCAAGGTTTGTCATGAGATCTCCTCTGGGCATTCTTCATAGGCTCTGGCACAAGTAATCCTGGTGGCCTCAACCGAATCCCGGCACTCATACTCACTCATGCGGAATCAACTACCTCTCGTAAGAACTAGATAGTTGATCTTGCCATTCCAGGCCTTCTCACTCATCCCAAGTCTAAACAAGCCCTTGTGTCTATGAGTGAGGATTGAATTATCTTGATTAATGTGAAGTTAGTCCTAATCTTCTAAGTACATTATTTTAATTATCACTTGATTAAATCACTCCTGAAGGTTATCCAGTTTACCTCTTTGGGCTCTAGCGCCTAACAGAAGCCACTCTTCTATTCGACAACACACATCCAAACAATCCACCAAGGGAACCACAAGTGCATACCAACTAGGCATCATAATCCACTCCAACACAAGGAGGATACAAATAATAGAAACTCACTCCAATATCTTGGAGGCAACAAACACATAGTCCACTCCTTTCATAGGAGGTACAAAAGATCCCACTCCAAACATCTTGGAGGCAATAACACATAGTCCACTCCTTTCACAGGAGGTACAAAAGATCCCACTCCAAACATCTTGGAGGCAATAACACATAGTCCACTCCTTTCACAGGAGGTAACAAGATGAAACCACATAACAAGGTCACTCCATACAAGGAGACACGGATCCCATAATCCGCTCCTAAACCAAGGAGGTGCAAACATCCCCATTCATGAAAACCGGGTAAAACTGAACATGCACTACCCAAGGAAAACAACTGGATGGCATAAAGATTTAACAACCCTTATCCTCTAAGTTCTTCTGGAAGACTTATAATTTAGGACTAACACTAAATCCCAAAACCAACAATGCAACTTGACGACATAGCAACAAAAGCATTCAAGTCATCAATCAAATCTAATATTTGGATTTCCTAAATCCATACTCATTCAATAGGTAGTGTTGACAAAGTCAAAGACATGATAAGTAGATCATCTAAAATAATCATAACCCTATTTCCCTTTTCATTATTGGAAATCTAAAACAATTAAACTTACTTCCCTTTACTGAATACAAAGAATTAAATCCTTTAAAATAAGCATGAGGAAGATACTACTTTTGGATATACTAAATCCATATCTCTTTCATAATCCAATCACAATGATTCAATTTATCTAAATAGAAATTAATTAAATAACATAATTGATTGCCTCATCAATAAAACAACTTCTTGATTTACTTTTAAATCGACACAAATCCATGCAAGTAACTCTTTCCATTTCCTAACCAAATCTTACATCTCATTCACTTTTCTATTTAAAACATTCAATCACCTTAATATAATAACATATTGTTTCTCTATCAATTTAAAAACATGCAATTTCATCAATGTATAAAAAATATCTTTTGGTTTATCTATTTGACCACGCATTCATATTGTTTCTAATTAAATCTCATCAGTTAAAACAAACATTCAAATATAAATATTTCTATAATTCTTCAATATATTTAAATATCTTTTTCCTTATCAATTTTGACCATACATTCAAAACTTATTTTTTAAACTCTTCATGCAAAGCTAAATTACACACACTTAAATAAAATAAGGTAAATACTGATTGAAAATACTCATGGATATATTTATACATCTCAATATATTTTCTTCAATCATATTAACAAAATAAATATTTCCTTTTAAATCAAATAATTATTTCTATTAAAAATATATATATCTTTCTCTATACATTTTCTACACATACTAATCATTTCTTTTAAAACACTAATAATACCCAATTTGCAACCAACAAAATAAAATAATATAAAATATTATTTATTCTCTCAAATGGATATATACCTTCAATATATATATACTAAATATAAATTAATATATTTAAATCTATTTAATCATTAACATATCTTCTATCATTTGCAGAATATCAAATTGATTAATTCAAAATAAAATATCCTTTATCATCAATATTCCAAAATATAAATATATTTTTCCAATTAAATCAAATTAATGATTGGACCTTTTACATATCAATTTAAATTCCACAATTCAATTTTAAATTATGCATTATTTAAATCAAATATTTAACTCCTTCAATTAAACTTTAACATGTCATTTTAAAATAAACAATAATTTCCCCATATGTTTATAATTTTAATTCCACTAATCTAATATACAAATTTTATTTAAAATAATATAAATAAATATAATACTTTAGTATTATAAATTATAATATAAAATATTATTAAATAATATTTTAATATTATAATAAAAATACATAAAATATTAATATTTATAAATATCAATTTATTATTTTTTATTTTCAGAACAACCATAGGAAAATAATTTAACAGCAGTCTCATGTTTTAAGCATAACTCAAAAACTACGATCTGGGTATTTGAGATTTTTGGACATAGGTTAGAAAATTGAAAAATGAAAAAACCCTTTAAATTTCCAGAAAACTTAGTTTGTAAAAGTGAAGTTATAGGCGACGCAATCAGACCATTTTACCATGAAAATATAACTATACTGCAGATTTTAAAATCCGTTTTTTTGATAATAAATAGAAAGTTTCATTTTCTAAAAACATTCTAAATGCATTGTTCAATCTCTATGTTTAATTTCAATAACAACAAAATCAATTTCCCCAATTAATTTAAATTCAACTAAGGTTTTCACAATTTTCACTCAAGAATTTTCACAAGCAAAGGCTGCAAATTTATTTAATTCTTTTCTTCTAATATCAAGTTTGTTTTCTAAACAGATTTAACAAACAAATCTTTAATCACTACTATTTTAAAAAAACAATCAAGAACAATAAAACACAAAGAAGAAAACCTGGTACAAGAAGCTATAGGAAGAGATGAATTTTTGATGCAAGCCTCCTCCAAAGATTCCCTGAATTTTCTTCAATCCTCCAATGAATCCAATCCAAAATCCAACAAATGCAAACAATCTTTCCTTCAATCAATTCTACAATCAAACTTTCTTCAAACCCTTGTGCAAATTTTCCAAAATTTCTTCCCTGCTGTAAAAATGTATTTTTCTAAAAAACTTTCTTCCCTAAAATTAAAACATATATTCTTATAAATCAAAAATACCTAATTCAACCCTAATTCACATTACATGCAAATTAGATATTTCAATTTCAATTTCAATTTCAATATTTACAACCCTAATTCACATTACATGCAAATTAGATATTTCAATTTCAATTTCACTTTTCAAAAACCCACTTTCAATTTAAAATGAAATTTCAAATAATAAATTAATTTCCAAAGTTGCAACCAATTTCCCAAATAAACATTTAATTACAATTTCTAATTTAATTCTCACACGTTGGAATTAAATTCCAAAATTAATTCTAATTCTTTTATTTCCTTTCATTCTCTTGCATCACGTTTAATTAATTAATTTAATTATTTAATAACTAAATTCAACCCCTTGGATCAAATTTAATTAATTAAATAAACTAAATATAATTAATTAATTTAAGTATAAACTTTTATCCACATTGCATTATTTAATAATTGTTTAAATGCAATTATTATAAATATCTATTTCCAAATCCAGAATGCTTCAGAATTAAATAACATCAAAGCAAGACAGACAATGACTCGACACACACAATTGATGACACACTAAGGCTAGGGTATAGACTTGACACATGTTACCTAGCTACTATCTCCCGTTTAACTTAACCGTTGGATCGACATGCTCAAACCTGTGAAACCAGGTGGAGTCGATGTCATGTACCTGCAATCCTGCAACCAAGTAAACAACATCATACGATATATCTAGCATATAATACACACCGTGAAGAAGGAATTACGGATTCGCAGGGCCCTCGCAAGCGAGTGATGCGAAACCGTCCTCTTCACCAATACACTCATCGAAACTGACACTTCCATCATAATTCCAATAGTCTCATAATAACATCTCATGCTAACTCTACAACATCATTAATCCATAATACATGTGAAACAATAATCAGATAACTACATCCCACAATAATGTTGTCGCTCAATAGTAGCGATCAAAACATCATAACAAAATGTATCCAATATCAAAGTAACTGCAACCAAACATAACATAAAGCAACTTGAACAAAAATCAAAATGGAGGGGTGTTACAAGATCATAACATAATTAACCCTTATTATTATCAACACATCATTGAAGTTATAAAATATGCACTTACACAAGGAAAATATACATTAGATTTACTTCAAGGTATATAGAATCATGGAATACATTCACATTTTAATGTAAATAGAAACTTTAGTTTAAATTATATAGATTGTTTAGCATAAAATCATTTATTTTGTCTCTAAATTTGGCTCAATAGTACCTACAAAATTTGTTTATCCTTATAATTCACTATTGTGTACAATCACACCACCAAAGAGTAGATAAGGGATCTAAAATACATCAAATTTCTATCACTAGTGTAAACCATCAAAAACCCTAATATTAGGGCACCTAGAGCATAGTCAAAATGGTACAAGGGAGCCAACCATTTCCATTAAGATAATCAATAGAAAAATAATATTATGTAGAGTATAAACATGACTAATAATAGGCTCAACTACCCTTGTTAGGTCATGCATGGATGTAAAACGTTGATCTTTTCTCAAATAGTAAATTCTTGAGTAAGATAATTTAGTCTGTAATTATGAAGATGGTAGCAAATTCCAAAAAGAAAATCTATGGTAGAGTAGAGAATATGGGGATTAGAGAAGCAATTTTTAAGTATTTTAAAGTTTTATGGAAGCTTTGGATCTTTAAAAAGTAAGATAGGAGGGAATAAAGGATAGTCAATCAATCTGTAAAGGTGAGAAAAAATTCACCGATAAAAGTAAAGAGTGGGATATGGATGCAATATGCAAATGAATGAAGGAATGAAAATTTTAGTGAGATAAGCCATCAAGGCTTGGATAGTGGAATGGAATTCATAAATAAGTTTAAGAGTGGAAACTCTAATGAATGCAAGAGGGAATAGAAGGAAAAGGAGGGAGTGTAATTTATTAAATTGTAATGTCATGTGAAGATTTTGAACATCATATAAATAATGCATGGTAGAGTGGTGAAGCAAGGATGCAACCAAGAAATAATTACATATCTACACGTAATTTTTAAAATAATGTAGAGTTAATGGGGGTGGAGGAGCACACATAATTTATAAAAAAATACTTAGTTGCACAGATATTTTGTGGTTATATATAGTGTTAATCTAGTAGAATCTTAAGGTTGACATACAAATTTTTTTTTAAATCAAAATTTCTCCAAGAGTATAATTTTTTAAAGTAGACTATGTATTGTCTTAAAAATCTCCAAACATAAAAAAATTCAGCACTTAAACACAATTAAAAAATTTAAGGGATAAGATAGACAACACAATGCATGAGTTTTAACAATATAACCTTTAAACAAAATATATGAATGGTTATTAATGATGGGAATAAAGGGACTAAGAGTAACAATGAATATAATATGAAAGTGTTAATGATTACCCTCTCACCCTTCTCCACTATGTTTATTTTAATACAATGTATAAATAAATTAATTCTACTTTTGATCTTTGGCTTTTTAATTTTCATTATGATGACTCATTGTTTCACTTCAAGGGTAAGTTTCTTCACTATAACTCTTTCCTTCATTAGCATGGTGAAATTATGAATCTCCATTTCAACGACGGGTGTAATGGATAAGTTGTGATCATAACCAATATTATCCAACTAATAAAATATCTATAATAATATCGAATATATTTTAAAATAAATAATGATTTTGGAATGTTAATATTTCATTCATAAAATTTACCCAAGGGTCAAACCATTATTTTATTCATTAACATGATGAAGTTATGAATCTCCTTTTCAATGATAGGTGCAAAGAATAAACTTTAGTTTTCACCAATCTTGTCTCACTACTAAAATAACTACATTAGGAATGAATATCTTCGAAATGAACAAATAATGTTAGCATGTTAATATTTCGTTCGTCAAAGCCACCCAAAGGTAAAATAAAGTCTTTTCTTCATTAACATGTGGTAAAGATAAAATATTTTCCAAAATGTTAGCCTTGAGATCACAAGTCGTTCATCTAGATATCATCTTTATCTAGAAAAGTGGTTTCATTCTTTGGAGGTAGATTTTTGACTCTATTATCACAGTGCATGAGAATATCCATTTTTTGACTGTCAATAAGAAATCTAGGTTTTTTTCTTAAGCTTGATCTTATGAAGGCCTACAAAAATGTTAATTGGAAATTTATTGTTAAAGTTTTGAATGCCTTTGGTTTTGGAAAGAAATTTCTTGAGATTATTTGGTAGCTTCTCTCAACTCCTAAGTTTTATGTGATTAATAATGGTTCTCTATCTATTTTTTCAGCAGAACTGAAGGGGTCAGACAAGGAGACCCCATCTCTCCTTTCCTCTTTGTTATCATGGTTGAGTCTTTGGGGAGATTCTTGTAGAAAGCTATCAATGATGGTACTTTGAAGGGGCTTTCTTTGTCTTCTAATGATCATGTGTGCTCTCACCAATAATTTGTTGATGACACTTTTATAATGGGGGGAGCTTCAATGACTGCAGCCATAATACTCAAGTCTATTTTACTCAATTATGAAGCTACATATAGCTAGAAGATTAGCCTCCCAAAAATATTTATGTTCTTCCTAAATACCCCTAATCCAAGACAAAGAACTATTGTGGGAATCCTTGAATGTAAAATCAAATATCTCCCATCCACTTATCTCAGTCTCCCTCTTTGTAGTAATAATATCCTTGATTATTTTTGGATGGGGAATCTAGATATATTTTAGACTAAACTTGCAAGTTGGAAAGGTGCATTTCTCAAACAAGTTGGTAAAATTTAATTGATTAAATTTACTCTTCAAAATTTACCTATTTATGCCATGAGTCTTTTCAAGGTACCTAGAAAGTTTATTGAGAAGATTGAGCACATTTAGAAAAAAAAATTGTGGATAAGGATTGAGGAGCATAAACATCTACATCTAGTTTCATGGGAACAAGTTTGTAATTTGAAGAAAATGGGAGGAATCGACACTAGAAGAATTAGAGAATTCAATTGTGCCTTGTTAGCTAAACAACTCTAGAGACTCCTCTCTAAAATTAATGAGTGGACTAAGATCATTTTTAGTATATACCTGTGAGGTTTTGATAATTTTAAGGAAATTATTAATACTAAGATTCTCCAATCAAGTTCGGCCATTTGGAAAAATATTTTAAAATCCATTTTTTTAATTTTGAAAGGTCTTAGATGGATTGTTGGGGATGGTTGGGTTATCAACTTTTGGGAGGATTGGTGACATGGTAATGGTCCACTTAAGGATGAGCCTTGGGCACTTCCTCACAAAGACATATGCACTCAAAATTTTGGCTATTTCTTGGAGGGTTATATTCAGAATGGGAGATGGAAAGATTTGTTGACTATTGAACCGAGGCTCGGTGATCTTCAAAGAGTGATTTCTTTGGTGCATATTTCTATATCCTTGATGTGTGATAGGGTGGCTTGGAATTTTACTACCACTTAGAAGTTTCTTTTTCTTCTATTTTTAGTTTTATTTTGGATCATGATTCCCTGCCTCCTTTTTGGGCTTCCTTATGGAATCCAATGTTGATCCCAAAAGTGAATATCTTCTTGTGGCTCCTCACTCAAAAAAAAGTACTCACCCTGGATAATATTTACAAGAGAGGAAATTTTTTTCCTAATAAATGTGCTCTTTATGAAATATATTCTGAAAACCATTTGCATTTGTTTCTTGGTTGTAGCTTTGTTAATGACGTTTGGGATTACATCCTCTCTCTTTGAAGTTTTAAATGGGTGTTTCCTAACTCTTTCAGTGATCTTTGGTCTCAATGGATTTCCCCTTCAATCAATCCTACACTAAAGCTTCTTTGGTCTTTGATCATTCCCCATGTGGCATGGGGTGTTTGGAAAGAAAGGAACAACTGGGTTTTCAAATCCAAGGTCAAATAGATGGCATCCTTTCTATCCATTTGATCTTACTATCATGTTTTTGGTTTCATAAACAACTGCATTTCATACATCAAAAGAGAAAATAAAGAGAGTATTGGGTGTAACTCTTCTTCTAGATCAATATAAGGAAAAAGGAGTAAAAAAGGTAAAAGGTTCCTTATTTCTTTGAATCTTTATATTATTACCATTTTTCATTTTTCTTATCTTCGCCATCATTTAACTTTATTCTTTTCTTACAAGATAAAAATATTATTGGGTTCCACCCCTCCTTAGCCTTTTGATCATCAAACTATGTGACTCTTCTCCGCATCACTCCTTCACATCATTTGAGTAGCATAAATGTGCCCTTATTGACTAGGTAATATTCCATCAACTTAAACTTTTTATCTCTCCATGTGGATTTATTTAAAATCAAACGCAAAAGGTTATTAAGGATGATAGAACAAGCACTAATAATAGGTGGAAACCTACATATGGTGGTAGAGAATTTTCAGGTGGTAATTGGGATAGCCCTAATGATAAGAATCCCCTCCTAATATTGGTGTTTCCTTTGTAAAATTGACATTGTTATGTTTGGTTTATTATATTAATCTAGTAATAATAAATTCATTTTCTATATGGGAACCACTCTTTTATTTCATGAATTTTTCCTTTTAAAATCCCACTTGTTTATTTTTTGTTTTCTATTGGAGTATTTTAACTTACATGTGATTCCATGCGATCTAATTTTTTAAAATTTTAACTAGATAATTTAACATATTTATTTGAATATATAATATTTATCAATAAACTCATAATTAAATGATATATATCACATAATTAAATAAAAAATATATCCCTTGTTCATGGGGTCTCAAGGGTTAATCCTAAATCTTCTTCTTGATCACAAGTGAAATGATCTCCTCCAGAGGATGGATGGATTGAATTGAACTTTGACAAAGCTTCTATAGGAAACTCAGGTAAATCTAACACTAGTTGTATCTTCAAAAATTGAAAAGGTGGAGTCTTGAGAAAAATGAGTATTCCTCTCTCCCCTAGCACCAAAAACACAGTTGAATTGTATGTCATCCTCCGTTATCTTCAAGAATAAGTGAGGTGTGGTTTTAAAAATCTAGTAATGAAAGGGGATTCCCTAATAACAATCAATGTCTTAAGAGTCAAAAGCCTCAAGAGTTAAAAAATTAATAGTATGAGCTTCAAATTTGTTTGGATATTTTCAAAAACTTTAAAGATCTCAACATTGTCTACATCTACCATAAGATAAACAAGGATACAAACTCTTTGGCCAACATGGCCATCAATGAGTTATTTAATCAAAATAAGAGGCTTGGAGGGCATCCATTGACGATTAGATAGTTCTTAACATGTCATGATTTTATAACTCAAATAATGATGGCTTCCACTCATTTTAATTCAAGGTGGTTGGTAAAATCCTTATGGGGGCTCTGTGTGGTGTAAAGCTAGGTAAAAGCACAAAGTTGTGTCACACTTTCAGCCAGCTTATCAACACAACTGAATTTAAGTATTTCCAACTAAAAATTAATTTTGGTAAAACATATGATCTAGTAAGATTCATTCTAGCTAAGTTAGATACTTCCATAATTTTCAACTAAAATTGTTGGCTAAAAATATATGGAGCACCACTTTGAGTCCAATTTACCAAAAAAATAAAATTATTTGAAAAACTTGAAGTTTCAATAACTCCTATTAATGTAAATAACATTTTTTTTTAAATATAGAAATACCCTTTTGTAGATCCATAAGTGTAGTTTTCAAAAATATATTTATTTTAATAGTTTAATTATTATTTATATTTTATTTTTTATTTTTACTAAAATTAGGTTATCAGCACAAAATATTAGGTTGATTACCATTCAAAGGAAAAATACTAAAACTTATTGAAAAAAATTGAAAAACATATGATGCACTAGACAAAAGAATCTATTTCAAGATGGTATATAAAAATTTCTATTTTAGATAAATATTTAATATGAAAGTTGACATCTAGTGGAAACAAATATTTTTTGATTCACGTGCATTTTTATATTTATTTAAGAATATGTATTTATCAAAACTAGAAAAAAATATATCCATGCACTAAAGTTTCAAGTTATAAATACACAAAAAAATTGAAAAAAAATTAAAAATTACTATAAAAAGTTTGATGTCTCATGCAACTTCATTTTTCAGCAATTTATCAACAACAAAATTATACTATTAATTTATTAAAAACTAGTTTAAAATAACTTTTTAATTTTATTTTTAAATACAAACATAAAACACATATTTTACTAGTTTACATCATTTCAAAATTTAAAACATATATGCCACTTTTTAGTGATTCAAGTTTAAAATTTGGATTAGTGTTGGTCATTTCCTTTATAGAGTGTGACACAACTTTGTGCTTTTACCTAGCTATAATTATGACATGTCATGTCTCTACTCTAAGAATTGAAAGAGTCTCCTTGTAATACTAATTATTTCTTCTCTTGTCTAGAAATTTGATTATGGAGATGTCAATATGTTTGATCGCTAAGACTTGCCATATTGCCTTTGTGGGGGATATTTTGGAGAAGTTTTTGAAGATAATTTTCAAGAATAACTCAATTATTGTCTTTAAAGTGATAAATATGGTTTTAGGGGACACCTTAATGAATTGAATCATGGGTTTAAGGTGAATTCTATTATTTCCTCACATTTTGTATGCCCGTGCTTTATCTCAATGAAGATAAGGAAGTTGTTTTGAAGGTTGCCTTAACTCTGATATATCCTAAATAGCGTTATGGTTGATGGTGGCTCTAAAGATGGATATCATTGGAATAAGGTTCTAAAATGACAAAGGGACTTGGCATGTAGTGCTTCTTAAATTCAATGGTCTCTGGGTTCCTTTCCTAATTGAAGTGATTGGAAAAATGCTACTACTCGGTACAACAAAGCCTACTAGGGCTTATATTTTCTTAAGAACATCTATGGCACTTCAAGAGGGGGAATTGTGGACTAGTCCTTCACCATGGTGGCTTATGTTGAGGATGAATCAAGTGATGATATCCAAAAAATAAAGTGTCATATTTATTATATAGCTAATGTCTATATGTCAAATAAAAGATATTATGTATACAAATGTTATAATTTAGTGGTCAACTACTATTAGTATAGGTTATAGTCTATGTCTAAGCATGGAATAATAGAACAAAATACTAGTTAGGTCTCTTTGATAAGATAAATTTTGAGTTATAATAAACATGACATCCAATGGAGATGTCAATTTTATAAAAAAATTCAAAACTAATGTATGGGTATGATTCCCAAATGCCTTTTCATCGATCAAAAAAATGTACACAAATTATATAATATAACTAAAAGTATAATTTAAACCCCTTATTTATGGATTTGGGAGATTTCATTCCTTTGAATCGAGAAGATTAAATGTGAAATGGTCTTCCCTTATTGCATAAAATAAACTTTGATGGGGCATCAAGGAGAAACCTGAGTCCGTCAAGGGTGGGCTACATAATAAGAGATTTCAATTGAAGGATGATTCGGGTTGTGACTAAATTTTTTTCAAAGGGAATCAATAATTAATTTGAGGCACAAGATTTTTTTATTAGTCTTCATATTCGTAAAAAAACCTTTGTTTAAATAAAATCTAGATAGAGGGGGGCTTCCAAATAATATTCAATGCCTTAAGGAAAAACTATACCCCAAATTGGAATCTTATCAACACTTTGCCTCAATATTGGGAAATGATTGAAGTCATCCCAAATTTTTACATAGGAAATATCTACTTGCAAGCCAACAATGTGGTAGATATCCTAGCCAAGATGGAAATTGACATGCCATAAGATTATTATTATGTCAAATCCCCACACACCTATAAAAATTTGGTTCCTAATCTCCCATCCTTGATAAATTGTTTCAATCAAGAAAACTCATGATGGAAAGATATCAATTTGGTTTTGGCATGTTTTTCATCAATCCCACTACAATGTTTCAATGAAAAAGGTGAATCCATTAATCATAAATTCAAATCCTTAGTGATTAGAAATTATAATTAAAATGCCTTCATCTTTTGTTTTTTATATCAAGGAAACAATGATGGATTCTACAATGTGTCTTACGAATAAGAAATAAAAAGTGTATTTGTTGGTGAGGTGATGAACCACGAGCTAAATAAGGTCTTTAAAACAAAATCAATTTTGGTGTTATATATGGTAAGAATGTTTATGAGTGATATGTTTTTTTCTTTAAATCATTGATATATATTTGATATAGAGGTATCCTCTATTTTCTTAGTAGTTATCTTGAATAACAAGGACCCTAAGTTGGCCCTAGTTTTCCCATAAACACTAGGCACTTTGTATCACAATGAATAGGTGGCGGTCTTCTTGGGTCATCAATACTAGTTTTTTGAGGGTGTTCACCTATTTACCTATTTTTGCAAATATTTGTGGATATCTAAGGTATATCAACTTACCTTGCATGGCATGTTCTTGGTTGGGTCGGCCTTGCATGGCCTTATCAAACCACTTATGCATACTCACTAGGGTTTTTCCCTATGCATTGTAACTAGAATTAATACTATACTTAGCTAATTTTACTAAATATTAATATAATATTTCAAGCCTATGTGCCTTTTATCAAAAAAATAAGGACCCTAAAGAGGTGACTAGGAAGGTTGTAGAATTTTTAATCAAGCCAAAGTGGCATTTGGGATTGAAATAGAGTCTAGATGATGCAATTTTAGGACTATAGTTTTATCCTACATTTTCTGCATGGTCATTAATCAATCTACCATACATACACCCTAGGTTCTATTCATTATTAGTGTAGGGGAAGATGATAATTCCCAAAAGATTCATTCTAGGTGGGAAATTAAGTTCCTAAAAGCAATAAAGGGTGGTGATCCTACAACAAGTGTGGATTGGTCATTTACTATGGAAGTAGGAAGTTTATATTTAAATTAATATGACAAATATTTCATTGGTAACAAGGCATGAGTAGATTTAATAGAAATAAAATAAAATAATATAATACTAGTTAATCTAATTGGTGATAGCATTCTATAAATTATTGGAATATACTATATTACCTTGCAGTAGACTTAAACTGATTTTTTATGGAATGTTATATATGGGTATGCCTCCCTTAAGTCACTTTTACTATATATAATATTATAAATAGAATAGAATAAAATTTAAAGGAGAATGATACCACTTAATAGATAAATTTATTTAAATTTTTCATATTATTAATTTATTTAATTTTTAATAAATAATAAATAATATTAATTTTTCAATTATTAACTTACAAATCATAAATGGGGTTTTTCTACTCAAAATAAATATATATCTTTTGTAAAATCAAGGTCTAAATTTTTAACTAAAAATAAATTTAAAAAGAATTATCATCAATTTGATTAGCTAATATCTTTCATCTATTCTTCCAATCATCAAATAAATTGAAGAAAAATAATAATGATCATAATATCATATGTACATAATATTATTTAAGAAGGAATTATACAATACCAATATTGTAAGAATGTTGGTGATGACCAACTATGTTAACATATTGTTGACTACACACTTCTAAGTAATACTTACTATATAATATTTTAATCTTTACGATCATATAAATACACTAAGTATAAGTATAAATGATAGGTTTATTATAACTCAAATTGTATATGTTGTCTCAATTACGAATCAAAAAATATGAAATACAAATTCTATCATCACTTATGAGTTTTGATACTCAACTCTCTTGTAAAATGTCATAAGTGGTCTTAATTACATTCTCTAGGGATAAAATTGAGTATCTATTACCAAATTTTCACCTACAACTCAATTTGGTAGAGCTTAAGCATTTGATTAATTTTGAAGGTGAAAGGTATTCCAATCATTTATGCTATGTGAACCATTGCATATTTTAAGGTGCTTAAAAAGATAGAATTCAGTTTTGTTATACAATGTTTGGCAACATAAAGGAAAATACGTAAAAACACAAGATATTTCTTTCATTCATTTTTGTAATGTTTCATTCATTTTGTAATGAAATATACACAAGACTTAAAATGTTGTTATTTCTACGCATTGAAAAGAAGAGAAGCTCAAATGCCCCACACAAGCCATGGGAGTAGCTAAACCAATACAACATAAAAGATATACTTTACATCTGAAGATCAAATAATGGAAAGGCGCATGAAAGGAAACATATCCATTATGTGGTGGTCTTGTGTTGGTCTTTGTTGTTTCCTACTCGTTCTTTCTACTAGTCTTTAAATGAACCTGTAGATGATTGAGAGTTGGTTAGAGCTCTAGATATGAATCTCATTATGTGCCCTATCAATACAAATATAGCATATGCATATGATGCTTTAAGTCAATTGAGCAAGTATTAGATGTACATGCAAGAGAAAATTGAAATTCAAACATCACAAGAGCATTGAGCTTCATTATTTTTTATCTAACATGTTTGTTCACTATGTAGGTATAGGTGAAATCTTCTTGTTGATTCATTTATGTTAACATCATAGCATGTGGTGCAAAAATGGGCTCCCACAAGGGTTGAGCCTAGAATGTTTCCCCTAAGTTACAAAAGGGGAATGAGATAGGAAAAACACATTCATATTGCTCAAATCAAAGAATTTTAGTTGAAGGAGTAATTCACAAAGTGGTTGTAAGAATCACTAGTAGCATTGATAATTCATGACAACCAAGTCAAAAGTGCTATGAGGCAGACCCTTTTGAAATAGAAATCACATATGAACAATGGGCTCATTCAAATTCTCAAGTAATCTACAGATCAGAATAGAAGTGCACTTTCTTCATTAGGGGAGTTATGTTTGCAAACAAGATTTCATGTTGTCATTGCTTGGTTTATTTTCATAATGTTGTTATTATATTTTTTATTGCTGCCATGTATCATATATATTGTTGTTTGTGTTGTTTGAAGTGCACACTTTGAGGGAACAAACACAAATAGTGCTCACATATGGGGGGGCAACAAAGAATGTATTATTCATGAAGTACTAATATGATATAGTCATTAGATGCATAGTTATCAAAATGCCTTACATAGGCTTCCATCAATGATAGGAAAGCAATTATGTGTTTTCCCGAGACTTGAAAATATTGAAAAGGTATTGAAGGTGCATAGTTGCAAGAGAATGAATAGACAACAATAAAGTGAAACTGGTAAAGTCACAACAAAAATTCAAAGAGCATTCATTTTCTCATTGAAAATACATGGGGGTATAGGCATTTAGAGTTGTGCATGATCTTGTGAGAAGTAAAAGCATTCAAGTAGTTCAAAGGTTCCTCTTATCATGTTTGAGACATTCAAAATCACTATACATTGTTCAGAAGAATATCATTTCCATAGAGATAAGCATATACATATCAAGTTGTAGTTGCCTCTAACAAAAGTTTAAAATGCATGAAGAGTACAAAGGGGATTTTTAATCTAAAACAGTCATTAAGGGATAATATGGCGACCTACCAAAAGAGTGAACATTCTCCATGTAAAGTGTTCTAGTGAATGCAAATATGCATATTGAAGATGTGCAGTTTTGAAGGATTGTATGCAGCATAGAAATCACTTAATACAGACATAACCATTTTATCAAAAAAATCTCATAACATGTTGCAAAGTAAAGTTAGCATTACACACTCAGATAGGTACTAAACCAAGGCAATGGAAAATGATGTACGAAAACAATATGTGAAAGTACAGAGGAAAATATGAAAGAGCACCCAGATCAAACAAAGTTTCAAGTTGGGGTTTCAAAGAACAAACCCAGAATGAGAATTTATCTTCTTTCTTTTAAGAAGAAACAATAATACATGCCACGATTTTTCAAAAACCTATCTTCTATTTGCATAGTGGAGAATAGTGTACAAAATAATGTTCAATTATCACTGTTTAGCCACGGCCTGGAGATGAATGAAACCCATGTTGGAAATATTTTCATTGATGTCAAAGGCATTGACCAAGATTGTTGAATATCGTAATTAATGTCAAAGAGAAGATTTGATGTCAAGATTGTCATTAGCATGAAAGAAAAAATCCTGAGGGAAACTACAATGACCAAAGGCCAATATATTAGCATCATCAAATTACATTCAGTGGCTATCATGGAATGTCTTTATTGGAGAATTTTAGTAAAGGATAAAAACAGTGCCAAATTTTGTAAGGACAGTGAATAAATTTAGTGATGTGCAGCAATTAAGATGTGTGTTATGTGCAACACAATTAAGAAGAAAAACCTTATTAATATATGGAGTGATTTAATATGGAGTTGTTACATATGTTAAGAAAGGTCAACAATTACAAAAGGTTGTGATCATTATTTTTTAAGATAAAAAAAAGCAGAAATAAGGAAAAGACAAAGTCACATAAAACAAATGAGCGCAAAAGACAAATATAAAAAAAGACAAAACAGAAAAAAACAAAGTCTTAAAAGGCAGTGATTCAGTTTTGTTTAGAAACAAATTTCCATCACTAAAAGGAAGTTTGAAAAGGTGCAATTACCTTTATAAAGCAAACAAAAGTTTAATAAGACAAAAATTAATTTTATCTTATATGCAAAGAGAAGGCAGCACTTATGCTCATTAAAATGGAACAATACTATATGGAAGGGTGCGATTCTCTTTCAAAGGGAATTTAATAAAATCTGAAGATTGAAGAGGTGTGATCTAGTTGTAAAAATTAAAGACAACAAATTAAATATTGTAAAAATCTTGTGTTAGTAAAAGGAATATTTTAAGGGACATGTTGCTATAATAAAACGGTTGAAATATTTGACCAACATACATATATGAATTTAAAATCAGATTTGCAAGAAAGGTGTGAGAGAATAAGGATATAATAAAAGAGTGAATTGAATGAATATTTTATAAGTATAGAGAGGAGGAAGAGCATTACTATGAAGTGTAGATCAGATTTATTCTAAGAAATATAAGTGTGTGGATGGTTGTATAAGATAAGAACAACAAGGTGTTGAGAGTGTGAAAAAGTTATTGTGTGAGAATGATCATGTGAAGAAGGAGATTGGAATGGAATGTGGAGATATAAAAGATATGAATAAACTATGAAAAGATGAAATATTGAATAGTGGAGCAGTAATTCATTGAGTAAGAGTGGAAATAAACAAGTTCATATATGTGCAGTAGATTAAGAGATTGAGTTAAGATATATTTGTTAGTGAGATACATGACTATTAAAATTGTTGTTTTCATTCCAAAGAGTTACATCCTTTCATAGAAACATTGCAGATATAAAGGAAGATCATTCAAGTGGTGAAGTGTGTTACTATGTAAAAAGTGTGGTATCATAAATTCACCAGCAGATTTTCTTAGAACACACTCAGATTATCGAGATGGATTTATGAAAAGTGAAAAGGCAGGTTTATATAAAGAATGTATGGTATAATGACGAGAAGACCTATGATAGCTTATGTGAAGATCTATTATGAACAGATATAATGCAAATTTTGTGAAGTATTTATGGAATATTTAATGAAAATGAGTTTATGCAAATGTGTGAAGCATTAATGAAGATAATTTTATGCAGATTTGTGAAGCATTATGAAGAGGAGTTTATATAGATTTGGTGAAGGAATCACAATGTCCATCATCCATTGAAGAAGCAACATTGAAGGTAGAACGCTATTCTTTAAATTATTATATTTTTCTAAGTTGGTTCTTGGCAAGTGGGGGTTGGTGCCTCCAGTAGATTGGTGCCTATGAACTTTAGGAGTTGATGCTCCTTGTAGTTTAGTGCCTAATAAATCAGAATTAGGGGTTGGTGCCTACTAAAAATATTTAAGGGGTTGGTGCTCCTTGTAGGTTGATGCCTACTAAACTATAAAATTGATGATTCAAGTAGGTTGGTGCCTACAATCTTTTTAATCTCATATAAAACATAAAATAAAATTGTTGGTGTCAACTTGATCATATTGTTTCATATTACATGGTTGATGTTGTGCTAGAAGTTAAAGTTGATAAAAGATAAGAGGGTAAAATTTTGTTTATATATTGATTCAGCCCCCCCTCTCAGTATATCTTTGTGCTCTTCAATTGGTATCAGAGCAAGTTCCTTCTATAAAGCCTAACCACTTGAAGGTAGATCGTGGGAGTACACATGGGAAAAATAAAATTAAATAAGGGAAAAAGGAATTATAAGAAGAATATTGGTGACAAAGCATCAAATGCAAGTGATAAGGTGATAAATGGAACACAAAAAGAAATAGAAATAAAAAATGATATCTTCAAAAGGGAAAACCATCTTGTGAGTAAAAGAAAAGGAGTTAACAAATATGATGAGAATGTTGATATAAAATTAGAAGAAGAAAATGATGAAGGTCATAGTATAGTGGATCTTGAGGAGGAACTCCTTTATGGCTATAGTGAGATCAAGAGGATTAGAAAGGAGAACCATCAACTAAAGCTACAAGTTCAAGAGAACAATGAGTCTAATGTAGTGTTAGCATGAAGTCTTGATGAATTCAAGAAGATAATTGTCAAGCTAAAATTTTAGATGAGAGAAGGGTACAAGATGAAAGAGGAAGTGAGAGTCCAATTAGAGAAAAAGGAAGAAGATTGTGAAATGTTAAAATCCAAGATAGCTTCTTTGAGGAAGGAACTAGAAAAGACATCCTCCAAGTTAAACACAAGCCTCAAGCTTTGAAAGAACACCAAAATCTTAGAAGACATCATTAATGTACCAAGTTCATCATCAAATAAAATAGGACTTGAAGAATATAAAACACTCAAGGAAGATTTCAAAGAGATCCCTAAGAAGACAAATGAGGGTAACAAGGACATTTTCAAGAAGAATTTTCCTTCAAGGAAAGTGGATACATAATGGTTCAAGAGTACATTTCATGGCTATTGTTACTTATTCAACCATTATGGACATAAGGAAAGAGAGTGCAAAACACAAGTAAGATATAATGATGAATGGAGCAAAAATAGATCTTATGGATTCTCAAGAAGAGACTATAACTCCTTTATTCCTTTAGTGGATTATAGTGTTGTATGCTACAAGTGCAACAACTATGGACACATAGCAAAATTTTGCAGATATGGGTCAGTGAAACCTCTTACAAAGTACAAGATAAAGAACACCATGATCAAACAAAAGGGAAGACCTACTTTAGTGTGGAGAAAGAAACCAGACCAAGATTATAAAAAGAGTAAAGAGGATAAATCTATCACTATGCACTATGCACTCCATACACAAGTGATATCTTCTATTTTGTAAGGAGAAGAAGAATTTTAGGGGGAGTTAAGTATGATTGCATCTGTTACCCCCATGAAAATAAAAATAAGAAGATGTGAAAAAATGGTATGCTTATAGTATATTCACACTTTGCAAGCATGTTTGGCAAAATCAATTGATAGTAAAAATTTGGATAATTGTATTTATGTTCAACTTCGCATTAATGGAGTTACCATTGATACCTTAGAAGACATGGATGTATGATGATAATTCTTTCATCGAGAATATCAAGGAAGAAGGATTACAACAAAGACATAATGATCAGATGGAAAGTTGAAACAAGGAGGAAATGATTGCATTGATGTCAAGAGAAATGATCTTCAAATGAAATTTAAAGCCTAAAAATAGAAGTCACTTGTACAATATATCAGCAATAAAAATAAGTAATGGATTGATAGCTACATGATGAAAGACTACAATTGATTGAAGACCTTAAATAAGGAGTTATAATTTGTATGCAAGAAGATAAAAAAAGAACATAGGGACAATCAGGAATCCTTGAGATTAGAAGACTCTCGTGAAGATACGAATTGATGATCTTAATCTAGCAGTCAAGAACATAGAAGGAAGAGTTGAACATGCATGAGACAGTGATGGGATCAATTAGTTCCTAACTTGAGAAACTTAACAAAAAAAGATAGTTTTTTGAAAAACCATAGAGAAATATTGTTCCCAACAAAATTAGAATACAAAGAATCAAGTCACCCAAGAAAGAGAAGCATTAGAGCAAGGGGGAGCATTAGAGAATTTTTGACAAGTGGAGAAGTCCATTCTTGTGCATTTGATGTGAGAATACAATCAGATTCCTTGAAGGACATAAGGTTGATGAACATCTCTTTGCCATTGATGTCAAAGGGGGAGAGAAGTAGAATGGGGGAGATTTAGAAGACAAAAGATATGTTGCCATCAATGACAAAGGGGGAGATTGTTGGAAATATTTTCATTGATGTCAAAGGCATTGACCAAGATTGTTGAATATTGTAATTGATGTCAAAGAAAATATTTGATGTCAAGATTGTCATCAACATGAAAGAAAAAATCTTGATGGAAATTGCAATGACCAAAGGCCAATATATTAGTATCATCAAATTACATTCAGTGGTTGTCATGAAATTTCTTTATTGGATAATTTTAGTAAAGGATAAAAACAATGGCAAAGTTTGTAAGGATAGTGAATAAATTCAGTGATGTGCAACAATTAAGATGTGTGTTATGTGCAACACAATTAAGAAGAAAAACCTTATTAATAAATGAAGTAATTTAATATGGAGATAGTACGCATGCTAAGAAAGGTCAACAATTACTAAAGGTTGTGATCATTATTTTTAAAGATAAAAACAAAACAGCATTAAGGAAGTGATAAAGTCAAATAAAAAAAAGAGCACAAAAGACAAAAATATAAAAAGACAAAATAGAAAAAAAAAAAAACAAAGTCTTAAAAGGCAGCGATTCAATTTTGTTAAAAAAAAAGTTTCCATCACTAAAAGAAAGTTTGAAAAGGTGTGATTACCTTTATAAAGCAAACAAAAGTTAAATAAGACAAAAATTATTTTTGTCTTATATGCAAAGAGAATGCAACGCTTATGTGTTGTGACCTTTTCACACATCACCCCATCCAAGATGGGGACCCCCTAATTTGTGCTCCATTATAGTTTTTTGGCTTTGGTTTTCTCTATCTCTGATCCTTTGTCTTCCTGGGGATGTCCCGTCTTTTGACCTAGATTGAAATGATTGCCAAGTCTACAAAGTTAGCGTTTCTATCCTTCAGGCTTTTTTGGAGTCAAATTGAGTTGTCAAGGTAAAATCTAACTACAGTAGTATAGTCAAAAGGCCCAATACAGGATCCCACTGAAATCTTACTGAAATCTGACAACTTACTATTTTTAGTAAGTACCTAATTCGAGTTCTTTTCCTCAGGGTTTCGGGTTTCTGTCTACTTCAGCACGTTTAGGCAACTTCAGAGTGCCTACACATGAAATTTGAGAAGATTCAGACAACTGGATATTTTTAGCAGTTCAGCCTTCGGAGGCTATTTTCAGGGTTCAAACGTACAATTCTCCAATACATGACTGGAGAATGGATCTGGGTTTTTCAAGATCTTCACGATGGTATAATATGCAAACCAAGATGGTGACTTTCAACGGTTCAGCCTTCAAAGGCTATTTTTAGGGTTTACATGCAGTGATTTTCAATGTATATCCAGATATTCCATATGGGTTTTGCGAGAGCTTCGCAGTGATATGACATGCAAACGGAATGAGTCAGTTTTCTGAGACTTACTATTTTTAGCTAGTGCCAGCACGTTGACTAGTTTTTTGGGTTTTTTTGGGTTTTTTGAGATCCCACAGGCACTGTGACATGCAAACTCATCCGATGTCTGATTGACCATTTTTCTGACATTTACTATAAATAGCAGCTTTAGTCCAAGAGTTACCCAATGCTCCAGTCCAACAAGCAGAGTGACAAAAAGCAGAAATCAAGGGAATTAGGAGCAGTTAGAAGCGCATGCAATTCAGATTAGGGTTCCCCTGCTATGTCTAAAAATAGATGGAATAAATTATAGAGATATCAAAATGAAGCACGCCATCAAGATCAACATCTGTCAGGCTATCTACTGGCAAAATTTGAGCACGATTTGAATACTAACTATTTTTAGTAAGTCATCTCATGGCTATAAATAGCAGGTATTGTGCCAGAGACAAGTGTGAACAAGTTACTCACAACATCAAGAACAGGTGGAACGAATTTCAAGGCAAATGGAGATGTAGAAATTGATCAATTTAGGGTTTGCTAAAAATAGCAAATGGCTAAAAATGTCATAGATTGTGCCAGAGAAGATATAAATGAGGTAGCAAGGCCAAGTGGAGGAACAACCATGCCTGCTCCAGCTCAGAACGGGATGAAATGCAAGGAAACCCTAATTTCTCCAAATGTGCTAAAACTAGAAAGCCAAGGTATGGCTAGGGCATTAGAAATTTATAAGAGGAAACTGGCATGGAGACATATGAGGTATGCCTAGAAGAGATGAGGAGATATTGAAAAACTCTAAGTTTAAGTATTGGAATTCTTCCTTCTTCAGAGAAATATGCCTGAGGCATGAGAAAAGTGGTGTGAAAATCTCTAAGCGTGGCGCTTTCCTTCACATAGGTGAAATGCTCCCTCAAGTGGCTGAAATGGAAGTAGCCTATGCTATTTGCGCCCTCAAATTCCTTGAGCAGGGTTCAAATGCACCCACATGAAGATAAGGCATGGAAAAATTCTCTAAGACATGTAAAATTCCTTCACTACCCCTCATTTGTGCCTTCAAGTTCCTCCTCCCCATAGAAAATGCGCCCAAGGTAGCAAGGTAAAGGGTAAAACATGAAAATTGTTAAGGAAATGCACTAGACTTGGGGAAATTCCTCTGCACCCCCTTATTTGTGCCCAAGAGTGGAGGTTGACTAGGCTATATGTGCCCTGAAGTGGAAGTGTCATGTGTGATATGCACCCAAGGTATTTTCCTCCTCCATGTTCTATATGCGCCACCAAAGGTAAAGGTAAAGCTAGGGGTGGCATGATTTTGAAAATGCTAAAGCTAGGTAATTTTCCACCTCCACATGTAGCATGCGCCTAGAGGCAAAGATTGATACAAGGTGAAGTACGCCCCTCATGGGTAATCTAAAGTGAATTTTCTAGATAAATTTCCTAGGCAAGAAATCGCTAAGGCATAGAAAAGGGATATAACATGGAAGCTCACATGCTCAAATGTGCCCTTCAAAGGTAAGATGATTAAATTTATTTTCTAGGGCATTTTCTAAAGGGAAAATGAGAAATATGCCTACAGGTGATACTAAAATTTCCAAACAAAAAATTCTTCAGGAAGAAATCAAGGAAAAAAATGCCAAGGTAGAGAAACTGGAGACTGCAAGTGTGGAATGCATCTGGAGTGAAAAGAAATAAACCTTACTCATTTTATTATTTTTAAATAATAAAAATTAAAAGTACCCCTTCATCCGGATACACATGGAAACAACGAGTTCTAAAAATAATTTTCTTCTGGGTATTAAACATTTTCAATTCAAAGGTGATTCAAACTTGTTCCACACCTTGCTCTCATCGTTTCGGTGGATATTTTTGCCCAGTGTCTATTTTGATAAAATTCCTAAGGCAAACTTGAAGAATTTCTCTAAGGAAAACAAATAAAATGAATGAGATGTTTCGCTGGAAGATTGAATTGAATAATTTTGCCAACGCAAGGATGAGATAAAATGACTTAGCTAGATGATTCCAAATTGTTCAAGGAAGTGAATAATTTAATATTTTAAGGAAAACAAGGCGATGAGGCAGGCCTGTGCAGAGATGATGGAATTCATAATTCTAGAAGCTGGAGATTTCGATGCTCCAGATGACAAGTGTTACGACCGGAAAAGAGAGGGGAAGTGGAATTCAAAAATTTGCTAAGTTTAACCTCTACTGGGATTCGACCTGACTATAATGTTTCAAGTCCTTTTCATTCTTCTCACAGTTTGCTGAATGCAAAATATGCTCTGAGGCTGAAGTACAAATTTGTGAAGAGAAGGCTTGAGATTGCTGAGAAATACGAGTTTGCAAGCAGAGTCTCCAGTTGCTAAGATGTGGCTAAGAGAGTTTGAAGTTGTTGAAGCTGCTGAAGCACAATTTTCTTTTTGAAGAAGTCTCAGATTGCTGAGAGGTGCGAACTTCTTAGTTTCCAGAGGCTGAAAGTGAAAGACACATTTTGAGTTGCTGAGGCTGCATTTGCTGATAGTACGAATTTGTGAGGAGAGGTCCTAGGTTGTTGAAGTTCGAATTTGAAGAGTCAAATTGCTAAAGTTGCTAAATGTGAAGTGCATTTTGGAGGAGAAGTACAAATTTAAGAGAAGTTGCATAACGACAAAAATTTCACAGAAACTTTTAAAGATACTAAAGTGAACAAGAGTGTTGAGGTTTGCAGCTGAAAGTGACAAATCATTGCAGCCTTTCTATTTAAAAATTTGTTGGCACCCTCAATGATGATTATTTTATTATTTTAAAATCTTATTTTCTAATAGCTTTTCTTCCTTGCAGAATAACTTAATCAAGTAGAAAGGCTGCAAATAGAAACAACCACACTGAGTCTGCAAAAGCAAACACATCGAGATAGGCAGTAATCAAAAAGTTGAGCAAGTCCTTCTTGTCGGAGTCAAAATTTTCATCAAGGTTGGGCAAACTGGCTGACACGAACTTGGCCTCGTTCAACCTGGAGGCACTTAGAAGAAGGATAATGGAGATTGGAGGCCATCACCCATCAGTGACTTCACACAATATTGTTAGGAGTGGATTGTATGTGGCTGCCAGTTTTCCACCAACTATCTGGTGCCTAGAACTCATCATGAAATGCGCCAACCACTACAATGTAGAACAGAGGACAATCACTTTTCCCGATGGCAAGATTTTAGCCAACCTTACACTTGAAGCAATCGGAGAGGCATTCGGGATTCCAATTCATGAGAAGATGATCTATGAAACAAAGAAAAGGGTTGAATGAATGTATTCATCCACAATGGACTGGTGTGCTAATTTGATAAATACCAAGTGGATGATCAAGCCCAAGCCAACTCATACAAAGCTACCCAAACAGATAATCTCAGAGGATTTAAGGCAGGAGTTTGGTGATTTGATAATGATGTTGAGTAGAGTTGGAGGGTGCCCCCAAGCATTCATCTTTGAACCTTCGATGTTTTATTATGTCAACTTGGTGCTAGAGGGCAAGGATTACATGGATTGGGCACTGATGATCAGTGACAGCATTCACGAATAGCTTCGTGGTGTGAGGAGAACGAAAATGTTTTATATGAGCTCTTACCTTGTCTATATGCTGGCTCGCATGACAAAGTATAGGGGAATCTCCTATAAAGAACCAATTGGGTGTGGTTCCCATCAATTTAAGATACATGAGGCTTGTCCACAATTGCATCTGACAAGCACCACTAACTACAAAAGGGTCAATGACACCTTCACTATGCACATAACAAGGACCTTATAGCAAAGGATCCATCACATAATATCTAGGGAAGCACAAGAGATGATCAAGAAGTTCGGATGTTGGTTTATCCAATTCCCTAAATTCACCTACATAAGGCTGTAAGGATTCTCTTTGTATCCTTATAGATTGCCCTGGTATCCCACCAACAGAATAGTGATGCTGGAGGTATCTAGGCAACTCATTTCCTATGATAAGATTCAAAAGAAAAAGAAGAAAGGTGGACTTGGATTCCCAATTACCATGGGGAATTAAGATGAGATCTGCCCATCGCTGCAAGGAGCTAGGGAGGTGGAAATTGAGCTCCAATTCTTCCACCTTTCCTACCACACCAAGAGGAACCACTACGATCCCCATAGGAACATCAGATGGATATTGTCAGAGGAGTTTAGGCACAAGGCATAGATTGAAGACTTTTGGGCCAGTGCAGTTGATGAGATCGAGAGCAGGAAGAGAATGTTCTCTCGGATACCATTGGTAATGATCAAAGAGTGTGAGATTGTCCCAGCGCCAGATCAAATTGAAGAGGACATAAATGTTGTACAAGCGAATTACGAGACAGTGAGAGATATGCCTCTACCACTCCCAGATTGGTCGGAACCAGATATTACCGACTTGGATACACTCTGTATCCCCGTCTTAACATTTACATAGAGTTGGGTAGAGAGGCATGTCAGATGGCTTAAGGGAAGATCAATTCCCCTTACATATAATTTATGGGAGATCACAGATCGCCAGCATCTAGATAGAGAAGGCAGGTGGGTCAGACTCTAGAGCCAAAAGGAAAAGAGCTAGTTTAGCCTAAGCCTTTGAGAATTGAGGAGTCCTTGCATACACCATCTCTGGCCAACTCTCCCAGTTTATAGGAGGTATCATTGTTTACTGATCAGAGGGAGAGATTGCAGGAAAAATAGGCACTGCAAGCAACAAGCCAGTGGCCTTGTAGAGAATCAGTGGGCTAAAGCATCAACATGCCTCAAGAAGATAATTGGCAAGATAATCAGTAGGAAAACCAGCAAGAGACTAATGAGGGGACTGCCATGGATACTCAGTTTCAGTAGGATATTGAGGTGGCTCTCGAGGATGATGCCATTTCAGACTAGGATGCCCAGAGCTCAGGAGACACTGAGCCCATTGATAATGATGAGCCTCCGCAAAATGATGGCAGGGGAGAAGTTCAGGAAGTTGAGGCAGTATTGGCCAGGTTCATCAGATTTGCAGCCAGCAAGAAAGAGAAATGAAATGCCCTTTTGGACAATGATCTTCAAGAAGGAGACAATGTGCATTGATGGGGGATAGTGGCTCATTGATGAGGAGTGGAGAATCCAATGCAGTGATTGCTCCACTCCTTTCAGTGGCGGTTTTTAGGGCAGGAACCCTAATCAGGGCATAGGTGGCTCGATCTGAGCCCTTCATTGTAATAGAATCTGAGCCGTCCACTGGACTGGGCTAGATATAAAAGGGGTATCCCCCCCTCATTTGTAATATATAGAACTAGATATCAGAGTTAGACAGAAACCAGAGATAGATTTGAGCTAGATAGAAGTTAAAGTAGAGCTAGGAGTTAGCTTAGTTTGGAAAGGAAAGAAAGACTTTCCCTTTGAAAGCTTTGTAAAAGATTATTGTGTAAGACTCTCATAATCTGAGGATTTTCGTTGATTGGTGATTTTATCTTGTATTGTGGGCAGTTGATGAGATATTTTCGTCTTTCCAATTCAAGTAGAGTAGAGTAAAGTAGAGTTTATTTTTATGCAAGTAGTGTTAATTATGGAATGTGGTGTTGGTTTGAGAAAATCTTCTTGTATACATATCACTAGTAGGCTTGTTGATGATAATTCTGCCCCTGCGTGGTCAACTGGAATTTCAACATCTAACTTCGGTTGTGATTTGTTTGTTCACTTGCTTCGTGGTGAAGGGGTGCGCATATTGAATCATAATTTGAACATCTTATCCATCCTTTGAAAATTGCTTTGACTTTGTTAGAGTTGTCTGAAGGGGAGATGAAACAAAGTTTGGTTTGAATATTGTTAAAGCCTATCCTCACATTCTGCCCTTAGAGATAGATTGTATAATTCCTTATACTCCTTTTTACCTTCAGTGTTTTTTTTGGTCAGTTCAAGTATCAAGAGCATCATAGTCAAAATCCTTCATCTGCTTGGCCATAAAAATCGAACAATTACATAAGTCCCCTTGGAATACCTAGCATATTCACATCAACCAACTGAGTCTATTCATGATAAAATGAGCCTTGGAGTTGAACGCATGAACTTTCATGCAATCTTAGCATGCGAGATACTTTGATCAAGAGAGATTAGAGTGACCATTGGACATTTTATTCTGTGTTGGTGTTGTCATAAAACACACATCAACAGAATTGGTGCTAGAAGGAGGGCAGATTTTTTTATAAGCCAAGCAAAAAGGAATTATAAAAGTATAATGTACCAAGATGGTGCTACCTCATAGAGAAAATATTTCCGGTATTGCAGCCAAATCTGGCATTCAACGACTACCAAGAGGACATTCTTTCAGGATTGAATAATCTCACGTGGAGAAGAAAGAAGAGTGCAACTGAGTACATGCAAATGAGCTTTGTGTTGGAGGAAGAAGAAGAAAAATCTATCAAGATCCAAGTTGCTATTGAAAGAGACTTGTTGAATCAAAGACAACCACTTGCTCCCATGCATTGCAAGAAGAAGAAACAGCTTCATCCTAGATCGTATCAATTCATTCTCGCCAGACAAGTTAAAGAGAATTTTGAGGTCTACACCTAGCTCATCAAAGGAACTTGTGGAGCTAGAGCTACCTACTAGAGCAAAGAAGAAGAAAGGAACTCGATCAAATGGAGAAGCTCCCTCAAGTGAAAAGATTCTATCAAATGAAGAAGTGAAAACAAGAGAAGAAGCAGTAAGTGGCGAAGAAGTCTCAAGTTTATTCAGAACTCCGCCTAGCATTTCAAGGTTCCCCAAACAAATACTAGCACGAGACATCACACTAGTAGAGATTCCACAATAACAACCAATTCAAGTCACACCAATTGTTATTCAACAACAACCAGCTTAGGCAGCGGTATACCGAAGATGACCAGTAATGGCTCAGCCAGCTCGTAATGGTGCTACTTGGTTGGTTACCAACCCATCTCCACTAGAGTTTAATGATTATCACGACATGCCAAAAAATCCAGAGAGTTTTTGCTCCAAGTTCCATGTACATGATGTGAACCGCACTGTCAAGGATCATATCAAGATGTTTGAAGACCATCTATGCAATAGACATATCACATATGGGGATGTAGCTTGCAGGTTGTTCCCCTATTATCTAGGAGAAGAGGCCCACTACTAGTTTATTCACTTGCCAGCCAACTCCATCAGATCCTGGGAATAGATGAAGATGACCTTCATCAGAAAATTTAGTATTCCCATCACTCTCGCTAAGTTGTTCAGACAGTTCGTGGAAGTAAGGAGACAAGAAAAAGAACCTAATCATGTGCTTAATAATAGATTTCAAAAGGCCCTCACAAGGTTATGAACCCCTTACACTATCACAGATCCTAGAGAAAACTACTATGCCGCCTTGGACCCATTAATTGCAATGTTTGTGAGAGAAGCTCACCCTGCTCCAGCAAATATGAACTTAGCTTATGCTAAGGCCATTGAAGTAAGTCAAAACATAGGACAAAATACAACTGGTCTCTCACTATACACTAGCTTGAGTTCTACGATTGGACAGATACAAACCTGGAATCAGCAAGTTCCAGCATTGAATCCAATTCCACAACCAACTTACCAGACAGCCGCACCATCAAATCAGTTGGTCCTCCATCCTAGAGCACCATTGTCTCAAGCACCGACAGCACAACCTCTTTACCTACAAAATATAGTGCTGCCAATAAAGACTCGGGAAGAAAGAGATGAAATAAAAGAGTTGGTGGAACAAGTGAAGAAGCTATCAACTGAGGTGACATACCTCAGGAATCAGAATAATCAAATACAATCCATGCAATGGAACAATCAAGCACATCAAGGTGCTAATCAAGGATATCATAATAATCCTCTAAATCACCATCAAGATACCCATCAAGGATACAGTCATGATAACAGTCATGGGTATAGGAACAATAATCAAGGATTCTAGAAAAGATCTTGGAATACGGGTCCCAATAATGGAGGTGTCCCTACACCACTAGACAACTCGCCACCTCCTGAGAACTGTCTTGCAGATAGAGTATATTTGGCAGACGTTGCCTTGTCAGGATGGTGTAGATTGCATAACACTAGTCAACACTCTGAGCTTCAATGCCATGAGTTCCAAGTTGCTGCTAACATCTTTAGAGGGGAAGCGAAGAATACAAAACCTATGGAGAATCCTCCAATCACGGGATATGAAATAGTGTCCACACCCCGATATGATCAGGCCTTGATTTTAGAAGATTTCAAGTTCCTACCTAAATTCCAAAGTTATACACCACCGTCATTTAATCAGAAGTTTCCACCAGCTTTAGCAAATGGTCCCATGGGGACACCAAAGGCTCAAGTGCCTTCAGAAGCTCATGCTACATACGCATCACCAGAGGAGCCCCTAAGCAGAGATGGTTATAGTTTCCCACCTCTTAACAATAGTGTTTTGGTGGAAGGAATCAGAGAGGTACAAGCTCTTCAGACAATGGGAAGTGGGCCTCCTAAGGTGTATCAGAGGAGCTATCCCCAACATGAGTCATTGACCTCGTCAACGGCTCCAAACAACTTTTCGACACCACCGCATCCCAATGCAAGCAACGTGCCGGATACACCGAAGGACTCTCCGGAGTATAGACAATAGGGTCCCACATAAGCAATAACATGTGGACCACAAGTACCTTAGAATCCAATCTATCAGGCTAAACAGAGACAAAAAGGGAATCCTCCTAGAGAGGACATAAAGAAGATGAGCTCCTATGTGTTGGAAGAGTTCAAGAAAATGAAATTAAGCCTACCACTTTATGAGTTGATGAAAGTTTAGGAAGTGAGAGACACCCTCCTAGGGGAAGTTATTGAAAGCCCCTCCACAAGGAACACTTCACAAGAGGCACCCAACATGCCAAGAAATCCCCAGATTCTTGTGCAGTCCCATCCTGCACATAACACAAATGTAGTGCAAAATGTGCCCCAAATGTCCTATAGTTCTTGGGAGGCACAACAACAGCCTTAGAACTTTGAGGGCACGGTTTTAAACTCTTCAGGCACTCCTAGAAAACCTGAGACTGAGAGAGGTTCTCAACCTGATGATACCACAAAGATTAAGCCGAATACGAGGGACAAGACTCAAAATAGACAAGTTCAACCAAATAAGAAAGATGAAAAGAAAAATGATGCAGCAGATGAAAGAAGAAAATCAGTGGTGTTTTATCAGGGGAAAGATAAACCAGCCCCATTCTTGGTTTCGGTCAGAATATTCAAAAAAATGCTACACAACTGTTTGATCGATTATGGAGCTTCGAGCAACATCATGCCTTTAAAGGTATGTGAAAGGCTGGGTTTAATCCCACTTCACACTAACAAGAAGGTGACTCTGCTAGATAAAATAGAAGTTCCCATTGTTGGAGAACTAAATGTCACATGCAGCTAGCAGCGGATCCTAGGATCCAAAGTCACATTGATATCTCTATGGTAGACATACCGGATGGATATGGCATGCTACTAAGCAAAGATTGGTCCCAAAGATTGAACGGATATATCGCCACTGAATTTTCTCACATGTGGTTGCCTTGGAGAGGAATTCCTAATCAAATAAGGGTGGAAAGCACACCACGACTCAGGTTGATGATCACCGAGTATGGTGATAACAATGAAATCTTGTTTACAGAAACTAATCTGGCCTCTTACAAGCTAGTCAAGCAGGAAGTTCTCATGCTGCAAAGTGTGATTGAGGAAAGGCCCTTGGAAAACACATCCTCCTCTACAGAAGTATTGATTGAAGATGACTAAGGCGAGAGCAAAGGAATGTTTGAAAATTTTAGAAATTCTATGCTGAAGAATGCCAAGCAAAGAATAGAATTAGGAAAGGATGCTTCCATCAGCAATATGTTGATGCCCAATTGGTGCAAGATCCATGAGGCATTCCATCTGGAGTTTACGTGTGCCATGTGCAAAATGGCCATAGAACAAGTTTCAAAGAGAGTTCCACAAGTCTCTCTGGTAGAAGAACTAGAAGAGGTGAATGAGAGAAAATACTCCTCGATGAAGGAGTGGATAGAAAGTGAGAAAATCAAGCCCGCGGTGGAAAAGGATGATTCCCCGACCTATAAGAATCACATAGAAGATCGAGTATGGACTCTGAGATTTGATGGGTCAGAGTCTAAAAAAGGGAATGGAGTAGGGTTTGAACTCATTAGCCCCAAGGGAGAAGCATACCTAAGTGCTTGCAGGCTCCAATTCCCTTGTACCAACAACATTACTAAATATGAATCTTTGATTCATGGGTTGATCCTGGCAATAGAGAAAGGAGCCAAAATTGTACATGCCATAGGGGATTCTAACATAGTGGTTCATCAGGTGAGAAAATAGTATGCTTGTCATGACAAGAGATTGGGTCGCTATCGGTACAGAGTATGGGACTTGGTTGAAAGCTTCGATGCCTTCAACATCAAGCAGGTGTATAGGTCTCAAAATCCAGTGGAAAATTCCCTTGCACATGCAACCAGTTCACTGGAACCATTGGCCATGGAAGGACTAAAGAAGTTCACAGTGGAGTTAATCTCTACACCCTCAATTCCAAACAACATAAAGAATTTCCAATTGTTTGACGATGATAAGTAGATTTTAGAATTCTTGACAAACTCAGGGGTACTTGAAGCACAAATTATAGATGAAGAAGAGACTGAGGAAGCAAAATCCGACACCGAAGGGATCCTAAACTTGAGAAAAAATGTCATTCCTAAAGGAATGGTTGAGTTGGAGAGGCTTTTTGACCTTGATAAATTGAGTAGGAATCAAGGCACTCAAGGAAATGAATGCGAGATAGTCAACTCGGGAACGGATGAGCAAGTAAAGAATGTGTTTGTGGGTAAGGTTTGTACCCCAGAGGAAAGGGAAGGAATAGTGCAAGCATTGAGAAAGTTCTTCGATGTAGTAGCCTGGGACTACGAGGACTTGAAGACATACGACACCACCTTAATCACTCACACGATCCCGTTAAAGCCGAGAAATAAACCATTCAAACAAAGGCAAAGGTCGGAGAACCCGCTACTAGAACCTTTGATATATCAGGAGGTTAGGAAGCTCCTTTCGGCCAGAATCATCTTCCCAATAAGGTACTCAACGTGGGTTGCCAATCTGGTACCCGTCAGGAAGAAGAATGGAGAGATAAGGTTGTGTGTTGACTTTTGCAATTTAAACAGGGTGTCTGGGAAAGATAACTATCCCTTTCCCTCACTAGATGAGGTGTTGAAAATTGTAAATGGTTCTCAAATGATTTCCTTCTTGGACGGTTATTCAAGATATAACTAGGTGATGGTTGAAGAAGCAGATAGATTAAAAACAGCTTTCACCACCAAGTGGGGGACTTTTGCATACAGAAGAATGCCTTTCGGCTTAATCAATGCCGAGGCCACATTTCAGCGGGCCATGGACATCGCTTTTCGAGATTTAGTTGGAAACTGCATTATCATATACATGGATGACCTCACCGTATTTTCCAAGAATAGAGAAGATCACGTTGAAGACTTGAGGAAGATCTTCCAGAGATGTAGAAGATTTGGCATTTCTTTCAATTCCAAGAAGTGTGTGTTCAGAGTCACTGAAGGAATATTGTTAGGACATGTCCTTTTAGAATAGGGCATATCAATTGACCCAAACCACATCGAAGTAATTTCAAAGATCGGCATGCAAGGGAGTCAGAAAGAGTTGAGGTATTTCTTTGGAAAGATCAATTTTGTGAGAAAGTTTATAACTGGGTTTGCTGAGATTGTCAGACCATTAAATGAAATGTTGAAAAAGGATGCAAAGGAAGAATGGACCCCTTAGACAAAGAAATCATTTGAGGAAATCAAACAAGAAATAGTGGATACTCCGATGCTAGTCAGCCCAAACTATTCAGAACCATTCTACTTGTACTCTTTTTCTTTTGAGCACACCTGTGCAACGGTATTGACCCAGAGGATGGGGGAGAAGGATGAACATCCAATTGCTTTTATGAGTGCACCATTGAAGGAGGAAGAATTAAGGTATGCTAATGTGGAAAAGCAGGCTTATGCTTTAGTGAAAGCAACTAAGAAATTCAGGCACTACATCTTGAGGAGAAAAGTCTATGCAATAGTTCAAGACGCCACAGTGAAGACATTATTAATGCAAAATGAACTAGGAGAAAGAAGAGGCAAGTGGGTTGCCACTCTACAAGAATATGATATGGAAATCCAGCCTATGAAGCTAGTCTGAGGACAAGCGTTGGCACAAACAATTGCAATGGAAGGATCTGGATTAGTACAGCAGACATACGTGTTACAAGAAGTGTCCCCAGGAGAATGGTACAATGACACTATCTAATATTTGTTGAATCACAGGTGCCCTTCACATTTGAATTGAGTGTAGAGAAGAGCTTTAAGAATGAAAAGCCAGAGATTTATGCTACAAGGATTAGTACTCTATAGAAGAAATCATGAGGGGATTTATTTGAGATGTGTAGGAAAAAGAGAAGCTAGACAGCTAATGGAACACTTCCATGAGAAATTTGGAACAAGTCATGGAGGTGGTTTGGCCATGGCACATCAGATTTCAAGAGCTAGATATTATTGGCCCATGCTCTTTAAAGATGCTTACAAACATGTAAAGACTTGCCATATTTTCCAAACAACCACATACAGAGAAAAGAATCTGGCTATGCCCTTACAGCTAGTGATTGAAGCCAGGCCGTTTGCAAAATGGGGATTGGATTTTATTGGAATGATTAATCCACCTTCCTCGGTGCAGCACAGGTACATATTGACAGCTACATATTATTGCACCAAATGGACAAAAGCCCAAGCTCTCAAGCTTTGCACAACAAATGTGGTCACTAAGTTCCTTGAAGAGAACATCATTACAAGATTTGGGTGTCCACACACTTTGGTGTGCAACAATGGCCCCACCTTTTCATCATTGAAGTTTTCAAACTGGGCATTTGAGTATGGGATTGCATTGAAGTTCTCATCCAACTACTACCCACAGGGGAATAGACTTGCAGAGTCCACAAATAAGAATTTGTTGAATGCTATTAAGAAATTGTTGGATAAGAACCCCAATGATTGGCATACATAGTAGAGGTTTGCTTTGTGGGTGGATAGAAACTGAATGAAGAATTCTTTGGGAACATCTCCTTATCACTTGGTATATGGGCAAGACCCAATCTTCCCAGTTCATTTGAGGATTCCAACCCTTTAGTTTATTCAGGAGTATCTGGAAGGTAAAGACCGAGTTCAATTTAGGTTGTCCTAGTTGATGCATTTGGAGGAGAAAAGAGATGAAACTTTGGAAAATATGGCTAAACATCAAGGAGTCGTAAAGAGATGGTTTGACAAGCAGGCCAAGATCAAGGCCTTCAGGATTTCAGACTTGGTTTTATGCTCGGATAAGCCTCATGAAAGAAAAAGTGATCACGACAAGTTCAATAAATTATGGTTGGGCCAGTATCAGATTTTTGAGATCCTGGGAGATAATGTGTTTAGAGTAAAAGCATTAACAGGGGGGGATATCCCATTGCCAGTCAATGGGAGGTTCCTCAAGCATTATTTCCAAGCGTAGGTTCCCCCTATATCCTACTTTGTACATAGTTAGGTTAGGTTGTTTTTGTTTCTGCTTTCCTTTTGGTTGTGGTTTTGCTTTTGGTTTGTTTCCCTTCAGTCTTTTTTGTTGGTTTTGGTGTTCTTCCCTTGAGTTGTCCACTCAAGTGGTTTTGGTTTAGGTTTGGAATGGACATGAATTTTGGGTTTTCTCATTGCGTATGGGAGTGAAGATGTTGGTCGCGCCCACAAAATGATATAGAAGTCACGGTGAATCCTAACCTGGGAATTGGACATTCCAGCATGTGACTAACATCTTCTCATGGTTGTTCATTTACTTGTCAAACCAGGGAACGTATACTTGAAATGGAGCAGCACTGTATCTGCACTAAGAACCGATTTTAGCCACAACCTACTTGGAATAAATGCTTGAAAAGGATTCTAACTCTAATGCAGGGGCATGAAATAAAATCTTGCTAACTTAAGCATCACTTAACTAAAGCAGGAATCACAATTAAAATTACTGGGAAAACAAACCATGAATAGGCCTTATGTTGTAGGAACAAACACAGGGATGGATTCCTTATGCTACAGGAATAGTTTAAGACTGGGTTTGCATCAAAACTTACTAGAATGAAATTCTAACAGATAAATAACAAAAAGCAAATAGCTAACTATAGATACCTACTAAGCGGGCCCCCTTAGCAAGCATCAACCAACTATGCAAGAATGAAACTCAAAACATCTCCAGCTTTTTATTCATAACTCAGAATCACATACATGGCTATTTGCTTGGAAGAAAACTTAGTACAAAGCTCTATTTTTCATTATAACAGTAAACTCATTACACTTTTTTCTATCTCTACTCTCTAGTCTAATTTGTTCTTTATCTTCCTATTCACTCGCACAGGAGGAACCTTTATTTAAAGAGAAACAACTAACTAACTTAACTAACTAATAGAGAAAGATGCGGTAAATGTCACATGAGACTGAGGAACATACTTCATAAATGCAAGTCTATCTGCTCAACAGATTCAAAGGAAATCTAGAGCTCCACTCTTCCTAGATTGATGATCCATTCGGTTTCTTCCCAAACACTAGGACAAAGAATCCTTGCTTGAAACGACTCCTTCGATGGTGCGCTGGAAACGGATTTTTCCGCAAGGCCGGGTTTTGCTATGCATTGACTTGTTCATACCAGTTTTAACAACCTGTAGAACACATGGCAACAGAAGCAAAAGAAGGCATGCACTCATAATAGCATGACATTCCTCATTAATCACATGCATTCAATTCATTCTACTTATCCAAAAACTACATATATCATATCAGTCAATTGGGAAGTCAAAACAGGGTAATGATCTTAGACATACTAAGATATTTATGCTATAGGAATTTAGGAGTACTTATCATTGAATACTACCCATTATCATTAAAGGTTCATAACCACAGAGTTTAAAACATTCATAAAAAGAGAGCAAGAGTTTTTAAAACTTATAACATGATATCCAAATTATAACCATATTATGGGCTTATTATTTTCCCCCTACTTTATCTAATGCTAGTCCTCCAACATTAATCTTTTTGGTTGTGTCCCTGAAATCTATAGGAGTCACATGGCCCTGTAATGCAGTCCCAAACTTGTAGTAGAAACCCCTGCAGTTCTACCATCTTTCATATCTTTGGGCTTTTGTGTCTTCATTGATATCTGTGGCCTGATAAAGATACAGTGGCATATTAAAGTAGGAGGTCTAAATGTCAGTGGAACCCATAATTCAAATCTTTTCTGAAGACCTATCTGCATATATCTTACAGACCTCTTGACAGTTACTTTTAAATTCAAGGGACTATGGGGCTCAAACTTCTTTAAACCAACTGTTAACTTTTCCCATCTTTTTTTGTTTCTAGAAGCTGAAAGCTTCCAGAACGAATATGATTTGCTTTCAAATTCATCATAAACCTATTTCCTAAGATCAAATATCCTTACCCTTGATACAAGATCATAAAAACCATATGCAGCAAAAAACTAGGCCCTTAGAAATGTTTGGGGGTCTGAGCTTTCTGATCTCAGGGGAATAGGTTCTCTATGCTCAGCCTCCTCATAGTCCTCAAGTTGTTTCCCATAATTAATTTCATTTGCTGCTCAGGACATTAGTGATCTCAAATGTATGTCACATATAAACAGAAGTGGATTCCACTCAGTTTCACAAGGGATTAATAAACCATGCAAATAAAACTCACACATGGAATTCCTTAACTAGTTAGGTGCTATTTGATAAGCATCATAGAATTCTTTAGCAGAATTAGGAATAAGGTCAAGGATTTTAGAAATCTTCATTAACTAAAACCATAGAAATTGCTCTTTGAGGCATATTGCATATATTCTAGGTGGTGGCTTACATTCCATGATCTTCCCTACCATCTTCATCATTTCATTCATCTTCTCCTTCATCTCCTGGATTTCCTATTTCTGATTTTCAATCTGTTTCTTTAACTTCTTCTTTTCTTCCTCCCACAGACTCTGTTGCATTTGAGTTTTAGCCAGAAGGTGGAAACTCAAGGTCTGAAGTGTCACAGGACTCCAAGTTTTCTGAAGGTATTCAAAGTACTCAATTAGCAACGTTCTTTTATACACAGCTAATTCTTGGCATGTTTTAGAAGGTAATGGAATTGCACTGGATGACTCAGGCTACTCAAATTGCTCATGTTCTTGCTGCAGGACAAACTCATGTTGTTGGTCAACAGGGGACTGTGTTTCCTCAGAAATTCTCTCAACTGCCTCAACCAAGTCATCAAGACTCGGCATTCTCCCCTTATTACTACAATCTTGTTGTCCTTCCCCAACTTCCCCTGTTGACTCTTGTATATCATCAAGAATTTCTCAGGGGCTAAGTGGAAAATCCTCAGATATACTCTGAGAATTTTCATGAATGAGTTTCTCAGATTCCTCATAAATGACAATTATTTCAGGTTGGGTAGTTTGACTTCGTTTTCTTGCCAAAGTTCTCTTAAGTAATGCAGTTGATGAAGGAGATTCATTGGTTGTTTTTCTCTTCCCAGCTTGCTTGGGGATTTGAGAATCAGGAGGAGAGGATGATGAAACTGGGGTGACATCAGGCGTTGCTATAGGAGAAAGCCAGGTAGCTCAATTTTGCTTCTTCGTTTATGGGTTTTCTCCTAGGGTATGCCCAGTGCTAGATGGTTCGCTTATCTTTGTTTTCCCTTTTTCATTCTTTGTAGTAGACCTAGTTTTAACTTGGGTAGAGGGCTCAGTTATAGCGGCTGTAGGACTAGGTGTTGCAGGAGAAGCAGGGGATTCTTGCTCAGCTTCTCTACTTGAAAACTCTACTCATTTTCTCTTTTTCTTGGGTCACGCAGGCAATGTTCTAGGAGGTTCAGAAGGCTGCAGCCCTTTCTGGGCAACAAATTCTTGCCAGGAAAGGGGTGATACGTCCCTCAGAGAATGCTCAATCAGTAGTTTAATAAGGGCATGATGGGAGATTGAATTGTCTTTTCCCTTCTGAGTTTCACGGGCACTACGCTCTAAAAGTTTTAACAAAAAATTCAGGACATTGATAGCTAACTCGTGCCTTATATGACTTAACAGCTTAAAATGGTAGGAGTGCAAATAAGAAACGCGTCCTTCACAAGTTAAGTACCTGATTATAAAGGAGGCATATTCTGAATAAGGATACGGTAGTGACATCCTTTTGCACCCTTGCTTTGAAATCTCCAAGGGTTCGTCAGTTGGCAATGTGAACTCTGCCCTGGTAGAGATGACATCCCATCCTGAAAGAAAATTTTCTCCAGCTAGAGGAAGCCCTGTTATCTTAGCAATTCCTTCCTCAGTGACTACTACTGCTAAGCCCCATACTATAGCCTCTTCTTCAGAAAGAGTTCTTAAGAATTCACCACCAGCTTCGTCATCAAAGGAATCCATGCTCAAAAATTAGTTCAACCATCCACACATACTAAATGCCTGAACTATCTGAGGGTCCTATGTTAAGGCTTCATGAGACATTGGTTCATGTCGTACGAGCTGACCACCCATATTCTCAACTGTTTCTGCTAAAAACCCAGAATCTCAACCTCTTCTGAATATTTGAAAAAGTCTTTTCTTTGTTCTGCTTCTTCTTTACGGCTTCTTTACCTTTTTACTCTTCCAAAAATAGTATAAAAGACAATTTGCATGCAATGATTTCTAAGAACTACTTAATTAAGTAGTTAACTTGCTGATCTAGAAAAGCATGCATTCATTTGGCGGCATGTACGATAAAAATTGTATTTACTAAACGTGGCAATAGCAAAAGGAAAGAATTTGAAACAAATTATCCCTACCCCCTACTTAAAATTTGACATGTGTCCACACATGTGGGAAAGGATAGGCGAGGAATTGGTAGTAATGACTGATAGACATAATGCAATAAATGAATAAATAAAATTAAGAAATGATGTGATGAATAATAGGAATATTGTGTACCTTGTAATTAATGCCAACGGATGTTGGTAGATCTCACAGCATAATCAGAAATGACGGCTTGAAAAGAAACCATAAATGAATATGGTACGGCGGATGGATGAGGTGGATGGGTGATGTAGACAAGAAAGGTGAAATGATGGATGGTGATGGATGGTGATGGAGAAAGTGGTTTTCGTGAAAAGAAAACCTTTATTATGGATGTTCAACATAATTCAAAGAGATGCTATAGGAAGAGCACCGAAGCCCTTTGCTACATGAAGATCACCAACCGCAGGGGAAACAAACTGCTGATGAATTCTTCTTTTGAAGCTGACTTATGGTACAACCAAAGACGGTGTCCATTAACCAACAGTTTGAAGTGAATAGGATCGATTGTTGCCAACTGTACCGAAAATACATTTTCAATTTCATATGGTCCAAGCCACCTTGTTGTAAGCTTACCTTGATTCTCTTTATACCTGGAGTCGTAGAGTAGGGCCCAATCACCTGCAAAGAATTGCTTTGTCTTGATATGGTGATCGTGCCACTTTTTCATTTGTTGTTGTACTGCTTCAATATATTGCAGGATAGCTTTCCGCATCTCATCCAATGCATTCAACTGGAGGAGGTTTTCCTTTTGTGCTTCAGAAAGATTAATCTATAGTTGCAGAGCAGTCCTTAAGGATCTATGTTCAAATTCTATAGGCAACATACCAGTCTTGCCATAAAGTAGCTCAAAAGGTGTGAACCCTGTTGTTGTTTTCCAGGTTGTCCTATAGGCCCAGACTGCTTCCAAAAGATGGCTGCTCCAATCCTTCTTATGTAACTACACTATTTTTGTGAGGATTGTCTCCAACTCTCTGTTAGTAACCTCCGCCTGGGCATTGGTTTGATTTCCTATGCCTCATCTTATAATCATTCATCAACGCTGTGATCAGTGTTGATGTGAATTGAGCTCCCTGATTAGTGATGAGTTCCCTTGGAACTCCAAATCTAGTAAAAATTTGCTCGTACAAGAATTCAGCAACATTTTTGTCCCTAGCATGTGTCATTGCCTTTACTTCCACCTATTTGGTTACATAGTCAATGCACACCAAAATGTAGGACTTTCCATTGGATGGAGGGTCTATAGGGCCAACAAAATCCATACCCCACTTGTCAAAGGGGGTGACCACCACTTGAGGATGCAAAGGCATTTCATCAGTCTTTGTTGGTCGCCCCATTCATTGGCATCTATCACATTTTTTGGTATATGCTACAACATCTTTGTGTAGAGTGGGTCAATAATACCCTGTGTTAAGCACCTTCATTGCTATTATTTTAGATGCAAAGTGCCCACCACATGGCTCCTCATGACAAGCATCCAGTATGTCATATGTCTCGTCTTCCCTCACACACCTACACATGACTTGATCTGGTCCAGTATAGAACAAACAGTCTGCTACCTAGAAAAAGTTAAAACTCTTCTCAACCAGCAGTTTTTTGTCTTTTGGGGAGAAGTGAGCAGGAATCCTATTAGCTACTAAGTAGTTTGCAATGTCTGCATACCATGGAGTATGAGTAGCGATATAAAATAGATGTTCATCAGTAAAACTGTCATCAAGTACCTCAGATGTGGTAGGTGTAGCTATTTGAAGTCTGGACAGGAAATCAGCCACCACAATTGCTCTACTTAGCTTGTCAATGATTGTGATATCAAATTCCTACAACAACAGTAGCCACCTTGCTAACCTTTCAGAAATGGAAAGATTATTCATAAGGTATCTTATTGCTGCATGGTCAGTGTGAACAAATACTTGGTAGCCAGTTAAATAATGCCTAAACTTATTCAGAGTATACACTACTGCTAGCAACTCCTTCTATGTGACAATATAATTCAATTCTGGGCCTTGAAGATTCTTGCTAATGAAATAGATAGCATGCTCAATGGAATGCTCCTTTTTTCCTAACACAACACCTATGGCATAATCAGATGCATCTGTATGTACGTGAAAGGGAAAACTCCACTTTGGTCCTTGAAGAACAAGTGCTTTAGTAAGTAAGTCCTTAAGCTGTAGGAAAGACTTGTCACAGGCCTCAGTCCAGTGAAATTCAGAGTCTTTAGTTAATAAGGCATACAATGGATTGGCTATTTTGTTGAAATCTTTGATGAACCTTCTATAATATCCAGCATGTCCTAAGAAACTTCTAACATCCTTTTGTTTCATAGGTGATGGCAAGGTTATTATAACTTCTATTTTTGCAGGATCAACATGAATTCTAGTTGGTGAGATATGATGGCCTAAAACAATTCCCTCTTGCATCATCATAAAATATTTCTCACTATTCAAAGACAAATTATGCTCCTTACATCTTTTCAAAACTTTCTCCAAATTTGATAATGCTTCTTCATAAGTTACTCCATAAGTGGTGAAGTCATCCATGTAGATCTCCATGGAATCATGAGAAATGTCAGCAAAAATACTAATTACTGCTCTTTGAAATGTGGTGGGAGCATTACACTGGCCAAAAGATAGAACAGAGTAAGCAAAAGTCCCCCATGGACAAGTAAAAGTTGTTTTATCCTGATCCCCAGGTGCAATTTTAATTTGATTATACCCACTATATCCATCCAAAAATGAGAAATATTTTTTACTAGACAGTGTGTCAAATACTTGATCAACAAATGGCAGTAGAAAATGATTATTTTTAGTTGCAGTATTCAACTCCCTGTAATCTACACAAACTCACCACTTCCCACCTTTTTTAGGAACAATTACTAATGGAGATACCCATTGACTATCTGAGATAGGGTAGATGAAACCAGCATCAAGCAATTTTTGAAGCTCATTTTTAACTATTTCCCTGAGTGTTGGGTTTATTCTTCTTTGAGGCTGCCTAACAGATGAGCAATCTTCCTTAATATAGATCCTATAAGTACAAAGATGAGGATCTATTCCCTTCATATCCCCATATTCCCATGCAAAAGCATTGTGTTGATCTTGCAGCATTGTGACCAGGGAGGTTTGTTGAGCTTTAAGTAACTGATTGTTGATATTCAAATAATGGCTTGGAGACAGCTCAATTTGTTTGGTGAGATCAGTCATAGAATCAAATGGCAAAGGTGGTGTCTATATTTCTTTAGGAAGCAAATGTTGAAAAACTACAGGGATTTTAAATGGCAGGCTCTCAAGGCTTAGTTGTTGCAGGAGGGATTGTTGAGGACAGTTATCGGATTCCAATGGGTTACTCATATCAGAATTGGACTATAAAATTTTGAAAATTAAGTCATCTTCACTCTGAAGTTGGGAAAACGGATTAGTTTGCAGCATCATTAACTAGGCCAATGAGTTGGCATCTTCTGTTTCTTCTCCTAAGTCTGGCTGAGCCTGGGCAGGTGAGTATAAAGGCAATTTCTTTGTTGACTGACCATCAGAGATTGTCATGTCTCCAGAATGGCATCCTATAAAGGCATCAACTGTGGCTAACCATGGTCTACCTAGGATGATAGGATATCCCCCCAAAGTTTCCTTAGGGGATAATATGGTGAAATCGACGGGGTATTCCCATGATTCAAGATTGATCATTATATCTTCCAATAGTCCGTTAGGTGTTATAGTGGAACTATCAGCAAGTTGCAGGATGGTGGGTGTAGACCTAATGGTTAGGATATTTAAATGCTCCATAGTATGCTTGGTCATTACATTAATGGTTGCACCTAGATCAATCAAGACATTCTTTATCATCTGACCATTAATATTGATTTGTACCACAGGACTTCCAAGGTCAGCATATTTTAGCATGACTACCTTCCCTAACATAATATCTGCCAATTTTCCAAGAACATGGATAGTTGGAGGATCCTTTTTCCTCCTTCCAAGTTTCTTCAGGCAGGCTTCCTTAATGGCTTTTCCATAGATTGGGACATCTTTTATGGCTTGAAAGAGAGGAATTTGGATATATACATTCTTTAGCTGATCCAAGATATCAAAGGTAGGCTCTTCCATGGACTTGGGTGTAATATCTTGCAATCTCTGAGGGAAAGGTGGTTTTATTGGATACTGTAGGACAGACTCCTTAGAGGAATTTTATGATATAGGTATCTGTTCTGCAGGACCAGTCAGTTTTTCAGCGGAGTGAGGATCTTGTATTTCATTAATTATTGGTGGTTGTGGAGCAAGTAAGGTAGTTCTAGACCTGAGATGGATATCACTAATATTCAATGCATAGGCTGGATACCGATTAGCTTCTACAAAATACATAGGTTGTTGTTGTTGTTGCTTATTATTAGGATTTGGTAATGGCTGGGCAGGCATAGGCATTGGTTTTGGAGGGCCAGTATTTGCAGGAGATGCTACAGGAGGTGGCATAAGAGCCAAAGGTTGCGGCTACTGTGGCTGCAGGAATCTGGGGGATTGGTTATGCCATTGCTGAGAACTTCTCCGCTGAGGATTTTTCTGCCAATTACCTTGGGGTGTAGCCCATTTTCTTTGTTGGTGCTGCCAACCTCCTTGAGGAGATTTCCATTGTGAATTTGGATAGCTAGGCTATGGGGGCTGAGAGGTATTCCATGATAGTGATGGGCCATATGTAGGTTGTCATTGGTTACTATAATTAGAGTAAGGATTACCAAAAGTTAGAGGGTCTTGAGGCATACCTTGTCTTGGAGCCCATTGACACCTTTGTGCAACATAGAATACTTGGTCATCATTACCTTCTACTGGCTTTAAGTCAGTAGGTAATTGCTTAGCCTCCATATTAGCCACCATCTTACATCTGCAGTCACGCTTTTTTTGTTGACAATGTGGACAGAATTCGACCAAGATTGTTTCAGCTTCCTCATGCTTCTTTCGAGCTTGCATGGTATCGAACTGTGTAGCCATATTATTTATGATATCATGCTTGAAATCAGACAGTGAATTTGAAATCTCCATCCATGAAACTTCATTATTAGAAGATTTTCCCATTGTGGCCTAATGACCTCTTCCTTTCTTGACACTTGCTCGAGAGTAATTGTGGCATATGCCCTTCATATCATCCCAAGGCACTTGGGTTATATCTCCTCCTCCCATTAGATCCAGAGCATCAATACAGGAATCATTGATTCCCCTCAGAAAAAGTAATTTCTAAGATTCTTCATTGACAGTATGGTCTGAATTCTTTTTCAAGGAAAACAAAAACCTTGAGACATAGTCTTCCAAGTTTTCATCCTCCTACTAAATTTGGAATATATGATCACCTTTATTACCACTCTTGCAATATTCCTTATATTTCTCAAGAAACTTGGTTTGCATGAGTGCCCAACTATCAACAACATCCCTCCCCAAACTCATGAACCATCTTAAAGCACCCTCTTTCAAAGTAGCAGGAAATAGCTTAAGCTTATGAGCATCTGTGGTATAATCATAACTTCGACAGAGGATGTCAAACTCAAACAAGAAAGTGTCTGGATCTTCAGTAACTAGTCCATAGAACTTGGGAAGTAATGAAGAAGGAATATTTTTGAGGTTATCATTACCTTGCTGGGCAATGATAGGAAATTCAAAAGCAGGAGGTTGATTAGGTGGATTTTGTGCCATATCTGCTTGATGAACTATCAGAGCAAATGGATTTTCCTGTGGTTCTTTGTCACCAAGGTCAAAGGGAAATTCAGCAAGTGGGTCTTCATCAAATGGATTAATATCTTGGTTTCCTCTTTCCTCAAATAGATTGTAAGTTGGTTCAAAATCATTATCAGTGAAGGAAGGGTTTGGTAAGAATCTCTCTAGAGTGTCTCTTCTTCTATGCATGTAACGAACTCAACTGAAAGTTGAAGGTTTGGAAAATTTCTGAGTAAATATACTAAACTACAACTAACAATGACTATGACAGGTTCTTAGCTTGACACCATCCTCAGAAACAGTGCCAAAAAATGGTCGCGCCCACAAAAGGATATAGAAGTCACAGTGAATCCTAACCTGAGAATTGGACATTCCAGCAGGTGACTAACATCTTCTCATGGTCGTTCATTTACTTGTCAAACCAGGGAATGTATACTTGAAATGGAGCAGCACTGTATGTACACTAAGAACCGATTTTAGCCACAACCTGCTCGAAATAAATGCTTGAAAAGGATTCTAACTCTAATGCAGGGACTTGAAATAAAGTCTTTCTAACTTAAGCATCACTTAACTAAAGCAAGAATCACAATAACAATTACTGGGAAAACAAACCATGAACGGGCCTTATGTTGCAGGAATAGACACGGGGATGGATTCCTTATGCTGCAAGAACAATTTAAGACTGGGTTTGCATCAAAACTTACTAGAATGAAATTCTAATAGATAAATAACAAAAAGCAAATAGCTAACTATAGATACCTACTAAGTGGGCCCCCTTAGCAAGCATCAACCAACTATGCAAGAATGAAACTCAAAACATCTCCAGCTTTTTATTCATAACTCAAAATCACATACATGGTTGTTTGCTTGGAAGAAAACTTAATACAAAGCTCTGTTTTTCATTATAACAGTAAACTCATTACACTTTTTTCTATCTCTACTGTCTAGTCTAATTTCTTCTCTATCTTCCTATTCACTCGCGCAGGAGGAACCTTTATTTAAAGAGAAACAACTAACTAACTTAACTAACTAATAGAGAAAGATGCGGTAAATGTCACTTGAGACTGAGGAACAGACTTCATAAATGCAAGTCTATCTGCTCAATAGATTTAGAGGAAATCTAGATCTCCACTCTTCCTAGATTGATGATCTATTCGATTTCTTCCCAAAGACCAAGACAAAGAATCTTCGCTTGAAATGACTCCTTTGATGGTGCGCTGGAAACGGCTTTTTTCGCAAGGCCGTGTTTTGCTATGCGTTGACTTGTTCATACAAGTTTTAACAACCTGTAGAACACATGGCAACAAAAGCAAAAGAATGCATGCACTCATAATTGCACGACATTCCTCATTAATCACACGCATTCAATTCATTCTACTTATCCAAAAAATACATATATTGTATCAGTCAATTGGGAAGTCAAAATAGGGTAATGATCATAGACATACAAAGATATTTATGCTATAGGAATTTAAGAGTACTTATCATTGAATACTACCCATTATCATTAAAGGTTCATAACCATAGAGTTTAAAACATTCATTAAAGGAGAGCAAGAGTTTTTAAAACTTATAATAGGATATCCAAATTATAACCATAGTATGGGCTCATCAGATGTCTTTCATTTCACAGTTTGGTCTACTTCCATTGGGTTTTATGAATTTATGCAAATAATAGAGTGCCAAGGTTGTTTTCCTCTTATTATCATCCGGTTTCATATAAACTCGACTCAGAAAGTCAATCAGTTATTGTGTCTTAACACATGATTCTGAGATCACCATGTCCTATTTGTTCAAACAGGCTACTTTGAGTTATTTTGATTTCTTGGGAGAGGTTATAGTAGGTGAAAATTTTACATCTTGCTTTAGCGCCACTACAATTCTCAAACCCACCGATAGCTTCATCGCTTGCCAACCAATTATGGAATTGACGAAAAATCAAGACAAAAGAAGAAAATAGTAAAAGAGAAATATCAAAAGAAAGAAAAATGAAAGAAATATCAATTTTAAAAAATTGGTTTGTGAACATATGGATAACTCCACCAGAGCTATGGATGCCTGGCTAGTAGTGGAGCAATATTCATGAGAATTGTAGCGACAACCTCGTCGGGGCTATGGATGCCTAACTGACAGCGAGGCAATGTCTAGGATGCTTTTGAAATGAAGATACTTGTATAATTTTCCGTAGCTGGTCTCGGGAGTCAAGATGATTTAGGGATAAGAAAAATGCATATGTTCAGGAGATCTTAGATGAAGGTGTTTTGATCCAATATCATATTCTTCTCCCTTTTTGGGTAAGTATATTTTTTGTATGATGGTTAGGGGGGTTTGGCCAAGGCTAATCTTAAAGTTGTTTTCAACATTTTCCTGTGGATTCACCAGATGTTGTGACCTTTTCACACATCACCCCATCCAAGATGGGGACCCCCTAATTTGTGCTCCATTCTAGTCTTTTGGATTTGGTTCTCTCTATCTCTGTTCCTTTGTCCTCCCGAGGATGTCTCGTCTTTTGACCTAGATTGAAATGATTGCCAAGTCTACAAAGTTAGGGTTTCTATCCTTCAGGCTTGTTTGGAGTCAGATTGAGTTGTCAAGGTAAAATCTAAGTGCAGCAATACAGTCAAAAGGCCCAATACAGGATCCCACTGAAATCTTACTGAAATATGGCAACTTACTATTTTTAGTAAGTACCTAATTCGAGGTCTTTTCCTCAAGGTTTCAAGTTTCTGGCTACTTCAGCACGTTCAGGCAACTTCAGAGTGCCTACACATGAAATTTGAGGAGATTCAGACAACTAGCTATTTTTAGCAGGTCAGCCTTCAGAGGCTATTTTAAGGGTTCAAACGTACAATTCTCCAATACATGACTAGAGAACAGATTTGGGTTTTTCAAGACCTTTGTGATGGTATAACATGGAAACCGAGATGGTGACTTTCAACAGTTCAGCCTTCAGAGCCTATTTTTAGGGTTTGCATGCACTAATTTTCAATGCATATCCAGATATTCCATATGGGTTTTATGAGAGCTACGCAGTGATATGACATGCAGATGGAATGAGTCAATTTTCTAAGACTTACTATTTTTAGCCACTACCAACACGTTGACCAATTTTCTGGGTTTTTTTGGGTTTTCTAAGATCCCATAGGCATTGTGACATGCAAACTCTTCCGACGTCTGATTGACCACTTTTCGGACACTTACTATAAATAGCAGCTTCATTCCAGCAGTTACCCAATGCTCTAGTCCAACAAGCAGAGTGACAAACAATAGAAATCAAGGGAATCGAGAGCAGTCCGGAGCACATGCAAGTCAGATTAGGGTTCCCCTACTATGTCTAAAAATAGATGGAATAAAATGCAGAGATGTCAAAATGAAACACACCATCGAGATCAGCATCTGTCAGGTTGTCTACTAGAAAAATTTGAGCACAATCTGAATACTTACTATTTCTAGTAAGTCATCTCACGGCTATAAATAGCAGGTATTGTGCCAGAGACAAGTGTGAACAGGTTACTCACAGCATCAAGAACAGGTGGAACGAATTTTAGGGCAAATGAAGATGCATAAATTCATCAATTTAGGGTTTGCTAAAAATAGGAAATGGCTAAAAATATCATATATTGTGACAGAAAAGATATAAACGAGGTAGCAAGGCCAAGTGGAGGTAGAGCCACATCTGCTCCAGCTCTGAATGGGATGAAATGCAAGGAAACCCTAATTTCTCCAAATGTGCTAAAAATAGAAAGCCAAGGTATGGCTAGGGCGTTGGAAATTTATAAGAGGAAACTGGCATGGAGACACATGAGGTACACCCAGAAGAGATGAGGAGATATTGAAAAAATCTAAGTGTAAGTATTGGAATTATTCCTTCGTCAGAGAAATACGCCCGAGGCATGAGAAAATTGGTGTGAAAATCTCTAACTGTGGCGCTTTCCTTCACATAGGTGAAATGCACCCTCAAGAGGTTGAAATGGAGGCAGCCTATGCTATTTGCACCCTCAAATTCCTTGAGCAAGGGTCAAATGCGCCCACATGAAAATAAGGCATGGCAAAATTCTCTAAGACATGTAAAATTCTTTCTTTGCCCCTCATTTGCGCCTTCAAGTTCCTCCTCCCCCTAGCAAATGCACCCAAGGTGGCAAGGCAAAGGGTAAAACGTGAAAATTGTTAAGGAAATGCACTAGACTTGGGGAAATTCCTCTTCACCCCACTATTTGCGCCCAAGAGTGGAGGTTGACTAGGCTATATGCGCCCAAGGTATTTTCCTCCTCCATGTGCTATATCAACCAAAGGTAAAGGTAAAGCTAGGGGTGGCATGATTTTGAAAATGCTAAGGCTAGGTAATTTTCCCCCTCCACATGTGGCATGCGCCTAGAGGCAAATATTGATACAAGGTGAAGTACGCCCCTCATGGGTAATCTAAAGTGAATTTTCTAGATAAATTTCTTAAGGCAAGAAATTGCTAAGGCATAGAAAAGGGATATAACATGGAAGCTCACATGCTAAAATGCGCCCTTCAAAGGTAAGATGATTAAATTTATTTTCTAAGGAATTTTCTAAAGGGGAAATGAGAAATACGCCTACAAGTGATACTAAAATTTCCAGAGATAAAATTTTTCAGGAAGAAATCAAGGAAAAAAATGCCAAGGCAGAGAAACTAGAGACTACAGGTGTGGAAGGCGTCCGGAGTGAAAAGAAATAAACCTTACTAATTTTATTATTTTTAAATAATAAAAATTAAAAGTACCCCTTCATCCGGATACACATGGAAACAACGAGTTCTAAAAATAATTTTCTTCTGGGTATTAAACATTTTCAATTCAAAGGTGATTCAAACTTGTTCCACACCTTGCTCTCATCGTTTTGGTGGATATTTTTCCTGGTGTCTATTTTGATAAAATTCCTAAGGCAAACTTGAAGAATTTCTCTAAAGCAAACAAATAAAATGAAAGATATGTTTTGTTGGAAGATTGAACTAAATAATTTTTCCATGGCAAGGATGAGATAAAATGATTTAGCCAAATGATTCCAAATTGTTCAAGGAAGTGAATAATTTAATATTTTAAGGAAAACTAGGTGATGAGGTAGGCCTGTGCAGAGATGATGGAATTCATAATTCTAAAAGCTAGAGATTCTGATGCTTCAGATGACAAGTGTTACGACCAGAAAAGAGAAGGAAAGTGGAATTCAAAAATTTGATAAGTTTAACCTCTACTGGGATTCGACCTGACTATAAGGTTTCAAGTCCTTTTCATTCTTCTCACAGTTTGCTGAATGCAAAATATGCTCTGAGGCTGAAGTATGAATTTGTGAAGAGAAGGCTTGATATTGCTAAAAAATGCAAGTTTGCAAGTAGAGTCTCCAGTTGCTGAGATGTGGCTAAGAGAGTTCGAAGTTGCTAAAGCTATTGAAGCATGATTTTCTTTTTGAAGAAGTCTTAGATTGCTGAGAGGTGCGAACTTCTTAGTTTACAGTGGCTGAAAGTTAAAGACACGTTTTGAGTTGTTGAGGCTGCATTTGCTGAGAGTACGAATTTGTGAGGAGAGGTCCCAGGTTGCTGAAGTTCGAATTTGAAGAGTCAAATTGCTGAAGTTGCTGAATGTGAAGTGCATTTTGTAGGAGAAGTACAGATTTAAGAGAAGCTACATAACTACAAAAATTTCACAAAAACATCTAAAGATACTGAAGTGAACAAGAGTGTTGAGGTTTGCAGCTGAAAGTGACAAATCGTTGCAGCCTTTTTATTTAAAAATTTGTCAGCACCCTCAATGATGATTATTTTATTATTTTAAAATCTTGTTTTCTAATAGCTTTTGTTTCTTGCAGAATGGTTGAATCAAGTAGAAAGGATGAAAATAGAAACAACCACACTGAGTCCGCAAAAGAAAACACATTAAGATAGGCAGTAATCAAAAATTTGAGCAAGTCCTTCTTGCTAGATTCAAAATTTTCATCGAGGTTGGGCAAACTGGTTGACACGAACATGGGCTCATTCAACCTAGAGGCATTCAAAAAAAGGATAATGGGGACTGGAGGCCATCACCCATTAGTGAATTCACACAATATTGTTAGGAGTGGATTGTATGCGGCTGCCAATTTTCCACCAACTATCCAATGCCCAGATCTCATCATGGAATGCGCCAACCACTACAATGCAGAACAGAGGACAATCACTTTGTCCGATGGCAAGATTTTATCCAACCTTACTCCTAAAGCAATTGGAGAGGCATTCAAGATTCTAGTTCATGAGAAGATGATCTATAAAACTAAGGAAAGTGCTAAACGAATGTATTCATCCACAACGGACCGGTGTGCTGATTTGATAAATACCAGGTGGATGATCAAGCCCAAGCCAACTCGTACAAAGTTACCCAAACAGATAATCTAAGAGGATTTGAGGTAGGAGTTTGGTGATTTGATAATGATCAGTGACAACATTCATGAACAACTTCGTGGTGCGAGGAGAATGAAAATGTTTTATATGAGCTCTTACCTTGTCTATATGTTGGCTCACATGACAAAGTATAGGGGAATCTCCTATATAGAACCAATTGGGTGTGGTTCCCATGAATTTAAGATACATGAGGCTTGTCCACAATTACATCTGACAAGCACCACTAACTACAAAAGGGTCAATGACGCCTTCACTATGCACATAACAAGGACCTTGCAGTAAAGGACCCATCACAGAATATCCAGGGAAGCACAAGAGATGATCGAGAATTTTGGATGTTGCTTTATCCAAATCCCGAAATTCACCTACATAAGGCTACAAGGATTCTCTTTGTATCCTTATAGATTTCCTTGGTATCCCACCAACAGAATAGTGATGCTAGAAGTATCTAGGCAACTCATTTCCTAGGATAAGATTCAAAAGAAGAAGAAGAAAGGTGGACTTGGATTCCCAATTACCATGGGGAATTCAGATGAGATCTGCCCATCACTGCAAGCAGCTAGGGAGATGGAAACTAAGCTCTAATTCTTCCACCTTTCCTACCACACCAGCAGGCACCACTATGATCCCCATAGGAACATCAGATGGATAGTGTCAGAGGAGTTCAGGCACAAGGCACAAATCGAAGACTTTTGGGCCAATGTTGTGAATGAGATCGAGATCAGGAAGACAATGTTCTCTCAGATACCGTTGGTAATGATCGGAGAGTGCGAGATTGTCCCACGGCCAGATCAAATTGAAGAGGACATAAACTTTGTACAAGCTGATTACGAGACAGTGAGAGATATGCTTCTACCACTCCCAGATTGGTCAGAACAAGAGATTACCGACTTGGATACACTCTGTATCCCCATCTTAATATTTACATAGAGTTGGGAAGAGAGGCATGTTAGCCGGCTTAAGGGAAGATCAATTCCTCTTACATATAATTTGATGGGAGATCACAGATTGCCAGTAGCTAGACAGAGAAGGCGGGTGGGTCAAACTCTAGAGCCAAAAGGAAAAGAGCCAGTTCAACCTGAGCCTTTGCGAATTGAGGAGTCCTTGCATACACCATCTCGGGCTAACTCTCCCAGTTTACAGGAGGTATCATTGTTTGCTGATCAGAGGGAGAGATTGCAAGTAAAATAGGTAGTGCTAGTAGCAAGTCAGCCACCTCAGAGAGAATCACTAGGCCAAAGCATCAACATGCCTCGAGAAGATAACCGACAAGATAATCAACAGGAAAACTAGCAAGAGACTAATGAGGGGATTGCCACGGATACTCAATTTCATTAAGAGATTGATGTGTCTCTTGAGGATGATTCCATTTCATACCAGGATGCCCAAAGCTTAGGAGACACTGAGCCCATTGATAATGATGAACCTCTGCAGAATGATGGCAGGGGAGAAGTTCAGGAAGTTGAGACAGTATTGGCTAGGTTCATCATATTTGCAGCCAGTGAGAAAGAGAAATGAAATTCCCTTTTGGATGATGATCTTCTGGAAGGAGACAATGTGCATTGATGGGGGATAGTGGCTCATTGATGAGGAGTGGAGAATCCAATGCATTCATTGCTCCACTCCTCTCAGTGGCGGTTTTTAGGTCAGGAACCCTAATCAGGGTATAGGTGGCTTGATCTGAGCCCTTCATTGTAATAGAATTTGAGCCATCCACTGGACTGGGATAGATATAAAAGTCGTATCCCCCCCTCATTTGTAATATATAGAACTAGATATCAGAGTTAGATAGAAACCACAGAGAGATTTGAGCTAGATAGAAGTTAAAGTAGAGCTAGGAGTTAGCTTAGTTTGGAAAGGAAAGAAAGACTTTCCCTTTGAAATATTTGTAAAATATTGTTGTGTAAGATTCTCATAATCTGAGGATTTTCATTGATTGGTGATTTTATCTTGCATTGTGGGCAGTTGACAAGATCTTTTCGTCTTTCCAATTCAAGTAGAGTAGAGTAAAGTAGAGTTTTTTTTTATGCAAGTAGTCTTAATTGTGGAATGTGGCATTGGTTTGAGTAAATCTTCCTGTATCCATACCACTAGTAGGCTTGCTGATGATAAGCCTTCCCCTACGTGGTCAACTGGAATTTCAGCATCTAACTTTGGTTGTGATTTGTTTGTTCACTTGCTTCATGGTGAACGGGTGCGCATATCGAATCACAATTTTAACATCTTATCCATCCTTTGAATATTGCACCGAATTTGTTAGAGTTGTCTGAAGGGGAGACGAAACAAATTTTTCTTTGAAGATTGTTAAAGCCTATCCTCACATTCTACCCTTAGAGATAGATTGTAGAATTCCTTATACCCCTTTTTACCTTCAATTTTTTTCTCGGCCAGTTCAAATATCAAGAGCATCATAGTCAAAATACTTTGTCTGATTGGCCATAAAAATCGAACAATTACGTAAGTCCTATTGGAATACCCAACATATTCACATCAACAAACTGAGTCTATTCACGATAAAAGGAACCTTGGAGTTGAACGCATGAACTTTCATGCAATCTTAGCATGCGGGATACTTTGATCAAGAGAGAATAGAGTGACTGTTGGACATTTTATTCTGTGTTGGTGTTGTCATAAAACACACGTCAACATTATGCTCATTAAAATGGAATGATACTATATTGAAGGGTATGATTCTCCTTCAAAGGGAATTTAATAAAATCAAAAGATTGAAGAGGTGTGATCTAGTTGGAAAAAGTAAAGACAACAAATTAAATATTATAAAAATCTTTTGTTAGTAAAAGGAAGATTTGAAGGGACATGTTGCTAGAATAAAAGGGTTGAAATATCTAACAAACATACATATATGAATTTAAAATCAGATTTGCAAGAAAGGTGTGAGAGAATGAGGATATAATAAAAGAGTGAATTGAATAAATATTTTATGAGTATAGAGAGGAGGAAGAGCATTACTATGAAGTGCAGATCTGATTTATTCTAAAAAATATAAGTGTGTGGATGGTTGTATAAGATAAGAACAACAAGGTGTTTAGAGTGTGAAAAATTTATTGTGTGAGAATGATCATGTGAAGAAGGAGAGTGGAATGGAATGTGGAGATATAAAATATATGAATAAATTATGAAAAGATGAAACATTGAATAGTGGAGCAGCAATTCAATGAGTAAGAGTTGAAATAAACAAGTTCATATACACAGCAGATTAAGAGATTGAATAAGGAAGATTTGTTAGTGAAATACATGACTATTCAAATGGTTGTGTCCATTCCAAAGATTTACATCCTTTCATAGAAACATTATAGATATAAAGGTAGATCATTCAAGTGGTGAAGTGTGTTACTATGTAAAAAGTGTGGTATCATAAATTCACCAACAGATTCAAGAAGCAAATTTTCTTAGAACACACTTAGATTTCTAGATGGATTTACGAAAAGTGAAAAGGAAATTTTATATGAAGAATCTATGGTATAATGATGAGAAGGCCTATGAGAGCTTATGTGTAGATCTATTATAAATAGATATAATGCAAATTTTTTGAAGTATTTATGGCAGATTTAATTAAAAGGAGTTTATGCAGATGTGTGAAGAATTAATGAAAAGAAGTTTATGCAGATTTGTGAAGCATTATGAAGAGGAGTTTATATAGATTTGGTGAAGGAATCACAATTTCCATCATCCGTTGAAGAAGCAACATTGGAGGTGGAACACAATTCTTGAAATTATTATCTTTTTCTAAGTTGGTGTTGTCAAGTAGGGGTTGGTGCCTCCAGTAGGTTGGTGCCTATGAACTTTAGGAGTTGATGCTCCTTGTAGGTTGGTGCCTACTAAAACAATTCAAGGGGTTGGTGCTCCTTGTAGGTTGATGCCTACTAAACTATAAAATTGATGATTCAAGTAGGTTGGTGCCTACAATCTTTGTAATTTCATATAAAACATAAAAATATAATTGTTGGTGTCAACTTGATCATATTGTTTCATATTGCATGGCTGATATTGTGCTAGAAGTTAAAGTTGATAAAATTTAAGAGGGTAAAGGTTTTTTGATATACTGATTCACCCCCCCCTCTTAGTATATATGTGTGCTCTTCAACCCATATTTTATGTTGAATGTTAAAGTCGAACCCACAAGTGTTTATACGAAGAGATGTTCATAAGCATATAGAAAATGGAGGAATCAAAATACATAAACAAAGGGAGCCTCAAGTTTGTGCAAGCATCAAGAATACCCAGAAATGGGAGGTCACGGCTTGGGGATCTCCATTCTTTTCTTTGTTTCTAAAGGTGGCTAAACCCACAAGGGTTTTTATATGATGGAATTTCTACATAAATATAACTCAAGTGTCGTGAAGCCATGAATTTAAAATACAAAGAGCCCTTCATTTTAATAGGACCCAAAAAAATTCATCATGAATGGATGTAAAAGTATAGAGAAACAAATATTTTCATTATTTTTCACTAAATGAGCTCAAATAAAGCATATATCTTGTAGAAATTAAAGAAGAATGTAAAGTCTGAAAGGTGGGAGGCTTACCTCATTTTTTCTTGTGGAGAAAATACATCCAAAACCTACAATCAATTCTTCTAAGAGCTCGAGATAAGAGAATTCATGGTGGCCTGAAGCAAGAGAAGGCATCGATAGGATGAAACAAAAAGAAATGCATCAGAAAAATGATGGTGGTCATGGCTTAAAGGCTGAGAAACTCATTTGAAATGGAAGGAATTGAAAACATTGTTTCATATTTTGGCAAGAAGAGATACTCACTGTGTAGATTCACTATTGGGAAGGCTTCAAAAACCTCCATGGAGGGGCTTGATCTCAAAACCCTAATGGTGGTAGTGTGTAGAGATAAAACTTGAAACATGAAAGTGTTGAATGATGCGAAAAGAGTAGAGATTGGGAGTTTTGTTCTAGGGTTCCCTTTTTTCCCTAATTCAACCTTGTGATTTTTGTCACATTGATTAAAAATTCAAAGCCTTAGCTAATACCTTGGCCCCTTCTTTCTTAGCTCAAGCCTTTTATTTCATGCCTTTATTTCTTTTATGATTTTTGAGAAAATCACATAGCTATGTGCCTTAGTTGATTTTATGGTTTTGATAGAAAATCAAATGTCTAAGCCTTGAATACTTTAGTGTGCCTAAGATTTTTATGATTTTTGAAGAAAATAAAGTATCAAAGGGAAATATTGTATGCTTGGAAAAATTTACAACAATTTTTTTGGTCTTTTGTTTATACCTTGAAACTCTGAGCTCAAATTTACTAGTTTCAGTATGCTCAAGTGTTGGTTTATTTTAAAAATATGTTTTTTGCTTGTTTCTATATTTTGAATGAATGAATGTGTCAATGTTTCATGGACATATGTATTACCATCCATCATATCACAAAAATTATGCTTACCCATGTCATTATCAGCCATACTAGGGCAATCATGTTGGTTTTAATTCTAGGGATTTTCAAGAAAACCAGCATGCTTAATACAATTACCACCCACGTACCTCTACTCAACCTCCATATTAGCCTTCATATTCCCAAAACCAACTCTAAGAGATTAAAATTGAGGATATCATTAGCATAAAGGGTATATTACTTGACTTCACGAAGAAGATAGAGTAGATCAAGAGGTAGCAAAATTATTATTAGCAATAGGAAGAGATGGCTTATCAGGCCTATCACTATGAGAAAGAGCTGGGGACACAAAGGATACAATTTGAGGAGAACCTCGAAAGAGAGACAACTATGAAAGAGGAGCAAATGAAGTTTGTGTTTTCTTAAACACAAAGGCACGAAATGCAAGCAGCCCCTACAGTTTCAAATCAGCCTACTCAAGAGGAGCTCAGTAAATATAAATTTCTAAGTTTTAGACAAAGTGAACCTCTTAGTATTCCTAAAGTTGAGATTACAAGTTCTAGGCAAGATAAAGTTTTTAATTCCTCAACCCATCCCCTTAAGCTTGAAATCCGAAGTTTTAGAAGCCTCCATCCTTTGCAAATTGAGGAAAATAATCAATTTCAGCCTAAGATAGTTACAAAACAATCCCTTGAGCAACATTTTTCCTTGCAAGCAATCCAAGAAGCTCCATTAGTTTCCCCACCTATTGAATCCAAGGATGAGCCCATTGATTAGGATATATCACTCCTCTAGGAGAAGATTAGAAAGGTAGATCTATCACTTTTAACTATGGAGTGTTCCCAATTACAACAGAAAAATATTGAACAAGAAAATATTTCTCAAGATGAGTCTTTGTTTGTTTTTACTGATGAACTTCCTGGTTTTGTTGAAAATGATCAAGTTGTTGTAATAAGTCAATCAAGGCAGTAGGATGAGAGTTAAATGAGGTTGTTCAAGAGGATAATTCTATAGTTTGGTTTGATGAATTACCTCTTTTCATTTAAGATGATGAAGAGGATGTGGATTTTGCCTCATCAACGGTAGTTTTAAAACAGCAAGAGGAGCATTTGTTTCAAGCTGAGATTGAGCTTTTTTCCTCATGCTTAGATGTTATGCCAACATCTTTGTAGGAGGACTATCTTGAGTAGTAAGAGCAAGAGATGGAGTGGATGTATTCCTGAATGAGTCACTATTTATGGATCAACCTAATCAACAGTATGACCTCAATTGGTTGGAGGAGCCTGAGGTTGTTGCTTCAATTGAAATTTTATCAGGAGAGGCTATCTCATTATTTGAACATTTTCCTTCCTTCATTGAAGAATAAAATCTTGATTTGGAGTGTACCTCCTTGGGTAATGATGGTGATTTTGAGTCTGGTCCAACTCTTTCCAAGAGTCTTCCAAGAGTTGATAGTTTTTATGAGTTATTAGCTACTCTAACAGAAGAGGATGGTCCATTGACCATGGAAGAGGAATCAACATGGAAAGCTATCATGCAAGGTGAATTTGATACTATTGTTTGTAATCCTTCAAGTTGTCTTCTCTTTATTCCAAATCCTTCAAGAGGTTGCCCCATCAAAGATCTGGCCAAGGATGTTAGCAAGATCCAATAGGGTTTTTGTGCACCTAGGAATGAGATTGCAGTTGAGGAACAGTAGATCCAATTTACCCATTCATGGAAAACTAGAGGTATGTTTGATTGGATTCAAAAGGTATATGCCTTTGGTTATAATCTTCAAGTTGGAATACAACAATTTGTAGGTTGTATTCTTATTTTTTACCTCTTATTACCAGTTCATAAGCATGCAAAGCATCCTCTATTGGTTAGAAGAGGGAGTTAATTTTTTCAAAACTAGTTAATGGTTTTGTTTGAGTACCACTTTCATCGGATAGTGTAGGTTAGAGTTATCATTTTCTACTAATAAGTGCTAGGAAATTTTCTTTCAATTGTTTCCTTTCCCTATGTGTTGTTGCACATGTTTGCTAGCCACTAGGGCATTGTTAGTTTCTTTCAATTTAGTTTTTATTGCTATTTGGAGTATTTGTAGTTGAGTTACAATAGTTTTCTGAGTTTGAGAAGGGAATAATTTGAATCCATTCCTAATGAATCGCTTAAGTCAATTGGTCTATATGCTTAGCAGGCAAGCATTCATCAAAAATCGCTAGAAATGTTACCAAATTTTCACCTACAATTTAATATGGTAGAGCTGAAGCAGTTGATTAATTTTAAAGGTGAAAGGTATTCGAAAAATTTCTTCTATGCTTAAAAATTGCATATTTTAAGCCACTTAAAAAGATAGAATTCAATTTTTTTATTCAGTATTTTGCAACATAAAGGAAAATACAAAAAAACATATGATATTGCTTTCATTCATTTCTATAATGTTTCATTAATTTTGTAATGAAATATACACAAGACTGAAAATGGTGTTGTTTCTATGCATTGAAAAGAAGATAAGCTCAAATGTCCCACACAAGTCGTGGGAGTAGCTGAACCAATGCAACATAAAAGATATACTATACATCTAAAGACCAAATAATGGAAAGACACATGAAAGGAAACATATCCATCATTGCATGTGGTGGTCTTGTGTTGGTCTTCATTATTTCCTGCTCCTCCTTTCTCCTAGTCTTCAACTGAACCTACAGATGATTGAGAGTTGGTTAGAGCTCTATATATGAGTCTCTTTATGTGCCCTATCAACAAAAATATATCATATGCCTATGATTCTTTAAGTCAATTGATCAAGTATCATATGTATGCAAGAGAACACTGAAAATCAAACATCACAAGAGCATTGAGCTTCATTTTTTTTTATCTAACATGTTTGTTCGTTGTGCGGGATAGGTAAAATATTGTTGTTGATTCATTTTTGTGGACATCATAGCATGTGGTGCAAATATGGGCTCCCAAAAGGGTTGAGCCTAGAATGTCGCCCCTAAGTTTCAAAATGGGAATGCGATAGGAAAAACATATTCATATTGCTCAAATAAAAGAATTTCAACTGAAGGAGTAATTCACAAAGTGGATGTAAGAATCACTAGTAGCATTGATAATTCATGACAACCAAGTCAAAAATTCTATGAGGCAGCCCCTTTTAAAATGGAAATCATAGATGAACAATGGGCTCATTCAAATTGTCAAGTAATCTTCAAATCGGAATAGAAGTGCACTTTCTTCATTTGGGGAATTCTATTTGTAAGCAAGATTTCATGTTGTCATTGCTTGCTTTGATTTCATAATGTTGGTATCATATTTCTTATTGTTTGTGTTATTTGAAGTGCACACTTTGAGGGAACAGAAACAAATAGTGCTCACATATGCGGGGGCAACAAAGAACGTATTATTTATGAAGTACTAATATGAAATATTCATTAGATGCATAGCTATCAAATTGTCTTACACATGCTACCATGAATTATCCTAGGACAAAAATTATGTGTTTTCCCAAGACTTGAAAAAATTGAAAAGGTATTAAAGGTGTATAGTTGCAATAGAATGAATAGAAAGAAATAAAGTGAAACTGGTAAAGTCACAACAAAAATCCAAAGAGCATTTTTTTTTCTCATTGAAAATACATGGAGGTATAGGAATTTAGAGTTGTGCATGATCTTGTGAGAAGTAAAAGCATTCAATTAGTTCAAAGGTTCCTCTTATCATGTTTGAGAAATTCAAAATCACTATACATTATTTAGAAGAATATCATTTCCACATAGATAAGCATATACATATCAAGTTGTATCTGCCTCTAAAAAAATTTAAAAATGCATGAAGAATACAAAGGGGATTTTTAATCTCTATCAGTCATTAAGGAACAAGATGGTGACCTACCGAAAGAGTGAACATTCTGCATGTAAAAGTGTTCTAGTGAATGCAAAACTACATATTGAAGATGTGCAATTTTGAGGGATTGTATGCAGCATAGAAATAATTAAATACAAACATAACCATTTTATCAAAATTTTCATAACATGCTGCAAAGTAAAGCTAGCATTGCACATTCAAATAGGTACTAAACCAAGGCAATGGAAAACAATGTGTGAAAGTACGAAGGAAAATATGAAAGAGAAACTAGATCAAACAAAGCTTCATGGTGGGGTTTCAAAGAATAAACCCATAATTAAAATTTATCTTATTTCTTTTAAGAAGAAACAATAATACAAGCCACAGGTTTTCAAAAACCCATCTTCTATTTGCATAGTGGAGAATAGTGTACAAAATAATGTTCAATTATCACTGTTTAGCCACGGCCTGGAGATGAATGAAACCCATATTTTGTGTTGAATGTCAAGGTTGAACCCATGAGGATTTCTATGGAGATATGTTCACATCCATATAGAAAATGGAAGAATGAAAATACATAAGCAAAGGGAGCTTCAATTTTGTGCAAGCATTAAGAATACCCAGAAATGGAGAGGCCGCGACCTGGGGATCTCCATTCTTTTCTTTGTTTCTGAAGGTGGCTAAATCCACAAGGGTTTGTATAGGATGGAATTTCTACATAAATACAAGTTAAGTGTTTTGTGAAGCCACGACTTTAAAATACAAAGAGCCTTTCATTTCAATAGGACCCAAAATATTTACATCACAAATGGATGCAAAAGTATAGAGAAACAAATATTTTCATTTTTTGCACTAAATGAGCTCGAATCAAGCATATCTCTTGTAGAAATTAAAGAAGAATGCAAAGTCAAAAAGGTGGGAGGCTTACCTCATTTTTTCCTATGGAGAAAATACATCCAAAACCTATATTCAATTCTTCTAAGAGATCGAGATAAGAGCATTCATGGCGGCCTCAAGCAAGAGAAGGCATCGACATGGTGAAATAAAAGGAAATGCTTCAGAAAATGAAGGTGGTCACGGCTTAAAGGCCAAGAAACTCATTCAGAATGGAAGGCATTGAAAATATTGTTGCATAATTTGGAAAGAAGAGATACTCACTATGTATTTATACTATTGGGAAGGCTTCAAAAAACTCCATGGAGGTGCTCGAGCTCAAAACCCTAATGGTGGTAGTGTGCAAAGCTAAAACTTGAAACATCAAAGTGTTGAATGATGTGAAAAGAGTGGAGATTGGGAGTTTTGTTCTAGGGTTCCCTTTTTTCTCTAATTTGACCTTGTGATTTCTGTCACATTGATTAAAAATTCAAAGCCTTAGCTAATACCTTGGAACCTTCTTTCTTAGCTTGAGCCTTTTGTTTCTTGCCTTTATTTCTTTTATGATTTTTGAGAAAATCACATAGCTATGTGCCTTGGTTGATTTTATGATTTTGATAGAAAATCAAATATCTAAGCCTTGAATACTTTCGTGTGCCTAAGGATTTTATGATTTTTGAAGAAAATAAAGTATCAAAGGGAAATATTGTATGCTTGGAAAAATTCAAATCAAAACTATATTGCCTTGTAATTTGTTGCAAAAATTAGGTCAAAACTCAAATATCTCTCCTTTCTTCTTGTAAAAAATCAAAACTGCAATATTGTAAAATAGTATTAAGGAAATATTTCTATAAATTGTCTTAGAACTTGTTATTTAAAAATGAGATTAAATTAAGGCAAGTGTTGATAGAATCTTTCCATTTTCAGTTTGAGTTCCATTTGAGAAAAATAGAAAAAATAAGTGGACTAAAGTTTCTATTTCATTTTTTAGTCAATTCCGACTTGTTTTTTTAGTCCTCTTAGGTCAAGCTATTTAGGAAAGGAAGTTTCCATATATTCTCATTCAGTTCTGAGGCAGTTTGGGCCCTATTTTGGAGGTTTTTCCTCCTTTCTCGAAAATGGCACTGGAGTTTCTATTTCAAAGAGTAGTTAACTCATATTTTTCCTTCTCACTCTTGGAGACACTTTGGAGGTATATGTTGGAGAATAACTTAGTTTTTTTCTCAGTTTAGATTTGCTTCTTTCTCTCTTGACTACTTGTAGAGAGCTTTGTAATCCTTGATTTGTACTCAATTCTTGATGTTTTGATACTCCTTTTAGATTTAATAGAAGTAGTAGAGCATTCCTATCTCATAGTTTTTGTCCCATTTTGCAGTAACAATTTGATGTTCATTGTGATTCTAAATATTGAATCCTTTTTATATATTTTTATTATAAATTTGTATGCAAAAATTTCATATAATACAATTTGCATGTTGTGTTTTTTTTGTGAACCTTCATGCAAATCAACTTTGTGTCATATGTTTCATGTGATATTGTGAGATTTAGTGTTTTGAGAGTTGAATGTGAGTAGATTTAGTAAATAAATTTAAATTTCTAGTGTATCACCCTTTAGATTTTAGGATTCTCATTTCAAGTTTATCCTTCTACCCTTTTTCCTCATAAAAGTCTTTAGTTCTAGGTTATCTACCAGGGGAACTAGCCCTCTCTAGATATTCACTCTTTCCATAATTCACCCATAACTTGAGAGTGTTTCCACATTTCAACAAGATAGTTGAGTCAAACTTAGCTAGGGTGTAGTCCTAATTGACAACAGTATCCTTAAAATTTTCTCAATTTTAAAGTCTAACATTTTGATAACAATATATGAGTACATATAATTTACATTGCAATTTGGATTTTGTGTGGTTGTTCATATTTTATTATTAAACAAACTATGAATTAAAAATTAACTATGATTTTATTTTTCTTATCCTTTACTAAATATTTCATTCAAATATTTTATTTATATATAATAAACTTTATTTAGGATCTAGGAACTAGCAAAATAATCTTCACAAGACCCTTTGAACTTAGAATTGATGAGAGATCAAACTATCCAAAGTAACAACTATCCTATCTATAATAATTAACTATTCATCGCCATTCAAAACCATACCCAAATTTACATAACATGGCTTAGAAGCTAAATAACCTACACACCCACACCTAACTACCATAGAAGTTATAAAAGTATGAAATATACAAAAATAGAGTCTCAAATAAGAAAGGGGATCAAAGAAAATTATGCATACCTTTAGCGACCCTAGAGCATAGTCTTACATGTATCACCAAGAGCATCTAAACCAATTATAATGTTCTCCTCATCACTACCCAATCCCTCACTTTCACATCAATCAAAGAAAGAAAGAATGGCCGAGGAGCATCACCTTCAACCATTTCACAATTTCCTCCATCGCCCTTTGCAAGCATTTTTACCACCATTTTGAAGCATGAAGATGGTCCATAATAATACCAAAATAACCTCATCATGTTGGACGACATTCTCAATATCATCATGAATTAAGAAGGATCATGTCATAGTCAAAAGTAGAAAATCATAAGAAAGAGATTGTGCAACATTAAACATGTTCCAATTCCCCCATGTATACCTTAAATAAAGCAACATTTTTACCATGGAAAAGTGAATACTAACACAAAGAACCATCCATCTCTTTCACTATATTCTAATTTTGAACTACCCAATACCTAAGATCAAGGTTCTTAATTTCCTTGTCTACATATGTCATAAATTTTACTACCATTTCTCCAAACACCCTTCACTTCCTCTATTTCAAAAAAATATATTTTCAAATTTAACTTTCCCCTTATTTTTCACCCTTCCTATGGCCCCCACCATGTGCAAAAAATGTAGAAGCCACTAATGAGTAACCAACACCTATATAAGAAAAAACATATGGTAATACCTCACTTAACCCACAATGGACATAATTAATTGGAGCCACCAAGTACCTCAAAGACGAGGCAATAAAATCCCACACAATTTTCTAATTATTACATAGACATCCTATACTACAAAACCAACTTATTATCATGTATGTAAGTATATTATAAATATAAATATATTTTATCTTACTCTATTAAAGGGTTATTTTATTTTATATTATATTATTATAATTAATATAATAATATTTTATAAATATATTTTAGCTGACATATTATATATTGATAATAAGACCAGGAACAACTATGTACATAACTCTTAAAGTAAATAAAAGTGAGTCTCTAAATAAAAATAAAGGAAATGGTATAAGTAAAATAATTCTTAATTAATTTTAAAGTAAAATAAAATTATTCTAAGTAAAAAAAAAACTCAAGATTTATTTTAATTTTTTAAGTAAACAAAAATTAAATTAAATAATTCTTGAATAGTTCTAAAGTAAAATAAAATAACTCTTAAGTAAATAAAAATAATTGTCCAAATGAAAATAAATTAAACAATGTAAATACAATAAAATAAATAGTTCTAAAGGAAACATTATAGATATCTTAAATTTATTATTTTATTACTTTACAATTATTTGAAAATAATTTTATTTATTTAATTTTTGTCTACATGAAATTAGTTTAGGGGGGAATATTCATATATTAAAATAGAAAAAAAATAATAATAATTTCAGTTGCTTGGTTTGGGAGGGCTAGTTTATAAAATCCATAAAGGGGTACTATCAAACAAAACATCCTTTTGAGAGCCATGCATGAATCTACTATTATCCTACAACTTCATATAAATATTACCAGTTATAACCAAAAAATATAGTGCTACAAATATTAAAAAAAATACTCACATTATGTTGCAAACCATTTTAAAACTGGTTGAGCAACATCATCATCATCACTTTTAGTAGAATCATCATCAATAAAAAAATTCTAGTCAATACCTAAAGGGAATATTTGAGAAATTCAATTCCTCACTTTGATTGATGTTTGCATATTTTATAATTTGACATAATTGTTATGATAATGAAGAGAATCTAGTGACCTACTAGGATAGAAGTAAAAATCAAACAATATCATATACCTAGATGAAATCCAACATCATCTAAAATGGACCTAAAGCCTCAATGAAATCTATGTCTAGTATGTTGGGACTCAATCTGACAACATCAAATTTTACTTAAGTCTCAACTTCTTTGTACACTTAGGCCTCATTTTCCCCATCACATATAACTAATCTGAGAAACCTCTATGTGGGAGTCATGTCTCATTTCCATTCAATCTAAGTCTATACATGATAGGTTTGTACTTGTGTCTAATATTTTTATCTACTATATGTCTTCTCTTCTTAAGTATGTCTATTCTTCCAACTTTTATCTTCCCTTCTTCCTATCAGAGTTTTGGAATTCTCCATCTTGTCATGCCTTCCTTTTATCCCCTACCCCACCATTATATTTTTCAATCTATTAAACTTTCCTTTACTAGCATTCCCATTGCTTGACCCTTAAAACACTAACCTATAGTATGTGTTTTATGGTATGGTTGACCCTCTATCCATGATATTTTTTCATTTCTTTTTATTGCCCTTCTAAGTTTCTAGCACATGTCATATTATTTCTAATAGTTTTTTTGTTGGTTCCATAAATTTCATAGCAAAACCTTTGTCACTCATAATCACTATTCAAATTTGAAATTACAAATGTGCTTAGTGGCTAACCTATTTTTTTTGTAGAGGATATAAAAGAGTGAATATTTTCATTCAAGATCATCATCTATACTCAACCAGTTTCATTTCATAATCCATTTTTAGCATTTGTGTTCAAGCATGAGAATTTGAGGATGAAAACCCTAGTGATCTCATAGGATGATCTCATACAAAGTTTTTATTTGGCATTTATTGGTTGTAGTCTTCAAGCACATTGTATTGATCCAATTTTTCTTTTTTTTTGGTATAAATTGTTCTGATTAGAGGGGAAAATAGGTTTTGAAGGGACTCAAAACCATTTACAAATTTTTTTTGAAGGGACTCAAAACCCTATCCAAACAAAAAGCTACTACAAGATAAAACAAGAGTAACTAACAACCAAATAACAACAGTCATCAAAAGATAGGCATGACCAACCCAACTGCATAAAATAGGTTTTGAAGGTATCATAAAACCCACAAAAACAAATATTAACAAGGGCCTTGAACCTAAATAGACCAACTAAACAACCTAGAAATTCCAAGCAACAACAAACAATTCACTCAGAAAATCAATAACTAAGCTTGGAATTATAGGTTTCCACAAGATGTAGGATAACCACATCACCCAGCTTGCCTCTCCACCTCTATAGGAGAGGAACAAAAAAGTCATATCAAAGGGAAAGAATAGTCCCCTTTTCCAAGAAACATACCTCTCCAGCAAAACCCAACTCCACCTCAATAGGATGTAGGTCCACCTCAATAGGAGTTGCAAGAGAGGCAACTAGTGTAAACACAAAAATTCCTCCACCCCCCTCACAGAACATATCTCCAACTCTATAAAATATGCCTCCACCTTGATAGGAGCAACCGACTATGAAGAAAAGGAGAACGAAGGAAAACCATCAAAGGGGATGAATTTCACCCCCTTAATCAACACTCGTAATTGGGGCATAAGGAAAGATAATGAGAACAGCCCAACTAGAAGAAAACAACTTGAACTAGGGACAACCACTGCTCCCTAAAATAGCCTCAAATGAGTAACCATCAACTCAACCTCTATTACAAACCAGCCTTGAAAGCATAAAATTTCTTGCAGCACCCAATCCTTTGGAAAAATGAGCTCCTAGATTTTCAATTAAAAAATGGAATTTATCCCAAGCAACAACAATAGAAGAAAATACCATAAGGACTTCAATATATATTAGGTGCATCCCAAACAACAAAAAAAAATTGAAATACAAGTAGAAAATGATCCCATATTCACCTTCAGAGAGAAAAATTTCTCCAAGGAAATAAATACCTTCACCTACAAAAAGTTCTTCATGATCTTATGGGGATCAAAAAAACATAGAGCAAACACTTTTGTGTTTTTAAGATAGCCATTAGATTCAGCCCAAACTTAAGAAGAAACCCAAAACCCAAGGCTTCAAAATCTCTCAAAACCTTCTTCAAAAAGGAACACAAAACATTGGTATCCACCAATAAGAGAACTAACCCATTAAACACCAAAAGAATTTCAAACTAGAAGGGGATCAAAACCACATACCCAAGGAGCATGGAGTAGATAAATAAGACCATCCAAATCATAGCTTCTCGAGTCAAAAAATAAATCTAGGGAACTAAGGCCTCCAAAGCCAAGATGTTGTAGGATCTAATCCCATCTCCATAATGTAAAGGAATTTAGCAGGAGAAAAACAATCCCCCCTAAAGCAGTCGATAGGAAAAGGTACTAAAAAGCCCAGTAAAACACCCCTTCACAAATCACCAAAAGAGGGGCAAGGAGGGAGGAAGCACAGTTCGCTAAAAGAGAGAAGGTAGCCCTAGCAGGAACCCACCACAAACCGCAACATAATAGAAGTGCCAAATCTAGAACAATCTTTTCCAACCACACAAAATGTGAAGGAGTTATTGTAAAAAGAGAAAGCCACAACACAAGGTAAAATTGTCTCCCACGCAAGACAGTATATTTTGAAGATCCTCAGACATGCCCTACATATAAAAATCAACCCATATACCCATTGCCAGCTGCAGAAGCCCATCATCATCATCTGATTCCAATTCATCCTCAACATCTTCACAAGAAGATTTCAAACTCCCTAACCACTCCTCTTCTCACCTGAACACTCCATATTATCAATTGTTCTTGTTTGTATAGATTATTGTTTACTAATACTGTAGAACCATTTAAATGCAGTACAATCATTATTGAAATAAGAAAGAGATCTAGGTTTACACATGTTATTTGATGTTTATTATAATAAGGAGTTTAGGATATGTTTGTCATTTTTTATTTAAAATATAATGATATTTTTTGATGTGTAAACAATAATTTTAACTTGATTTATCTAAGATCCGATTAAGTACTAGGATCTAATTATGTTGTTATCCATATGGGTAAGTGCATAATGGGTCAAATTGAGCACTTTTTTCCTAAAATAAGCTAAACCTAGACTTAGATGAATAATTTTAAATGAATGCTCTCTAAATTTGAACATATGATAACAAATCTAATTTAGTACTACAAATCTAGTTTCTAAACTACGAAAAAATATAAAAATAGTTAAGATTAAGAGGATAAATTTTACACACACAAAAAGTTTTCATTATTTTCTCACAAAAAAATATATTATATAGTGTGCACCCCCTTATTTTTTTGTTATATTTAGTATTTTTTAAAATAATTTGGTAGAAATATAATTAAGAGTGAGTACTATAAGCTGTGTATTTTTTACAAAAAATTATTGATTTTTTTTGTGATTTTTCAAAGTGGATGCATCTTAAAAGCTACATCATTGAGCATGTGCATCACATAAATTATTCAAAAATAATCATTTTAAAAATAATAATAATAATAATGTGTAAAGAATGAATCATTGAATAATCCTTTTTTTTTTAAATTTAATAAGTGAATCAAAATTTATGAAGAAAAATCAATACTATGTATCTCAAGAATATAGAAACATTAGTAATAAATAAATAAAATATGTTAATACATTTCAAATAAAAATGTGTATGGTTAAAAAGCTAATAATATGTGTGATCTTTTGGCAGTAATTTTATTAAATATCATTATACAATGTGTAAACCTAAAGACATGCAAGCTAACAAAAACTCCATTAAAGGTCAAAAACATGTGAAATGGAGGAAAACTAATAGTCCAAGACTTTAGGCTCATTTTCAAAACCTATTACAAGAAAAAATGGGCAAGAAAAAAATACAAAATACAATCACATTATAAAATGTGATGTGTTACGAAACCTAAGTACATTTTGTAACATGATCGTATTTTAGAAGGTTAAAAGGCTCATTCATTTAACTATCACTCTACCCCTATCTTTTCATCTCTACCTCTTTCAACTTATCTCTCTATCTCTCCCTTATCTCCCTCTCTCTCCCTTTCTCTCCCTCTATATATCTCTCTCCCCATACAATATATATTCTCCTCTATATCTTTATAGTTATCTCTTCCTTTCCCTCTACCTCTCCCTCCCTCTATCTCTATCACTCCCTTTACCTCTCTTTTTTTGGATGTTGTGGTTGTATTGTTTATATGTGGTTGTCATTTATGTCAACACTATTAAATGTCTTTAAGACTGTATATGTACAAGATATTGAGAAAATTGTAATAAAATATGTTACAAGTTGTTTGTGAAGTAGTGAATATCAGTGTGTTGGAAAGCTCACTATGTTGATGGTAAGATGTTGTGGATTAAAGGTTTTTTTTCTCAAGCCTATCTTGTTTCTACTCCATATGTTTTAGAGGTGCGCATGAAGATTTGAGCAAGCTATAATTTTTTGTGTTCCAACAAATACTTCGCTACTGTAAATAGTGTTCATGGAAGAAGAATGTGTTTCTATTAATCTGAGTTGCTGTGTATGTTTCTGAAGTGTTTGTGGATGTTTCTAGATCATGTTTTATCTATGTTGCACTTCTGCATTGATCATTGTGCTCATGATCTGATATTTTCTCTTGCATGTTCATGACCGACAAGGTGATTGAAGCGTGTTGTGGATCTCTGAGGAACAATATTTGAAGATTTTTTGTGTTTGAGGACATTGTTTTGGGTCTTTACTATGTTGTGGACGACCTTGGTTGATGCACATTAATAATATTTATTGTTTTGGGTCAACAATTTTCATTAATTCTATTATTTTGTTGAAGCTGACATGAAGCAATGTAATTTCTTGTTGTGGATATATACAAGTGATTGTTTCTTGCTTATGTTTCTTACAAAAACTACAAAGTTTATCAGATGGATGTCAAGTCAGCATTTCTAAATGGTGAATTAGAAAAAGAGGTGTATATTGAGCAACCTAATGGATTTCAATTGACTAATCAAAGAGATATGGTATGTCGGTTGAAGAAGGCATTGTATGGACTCAAACAAGCCCCTAGAGCTTGGTATGCCAGACTGGGTAAGTATTTGTTGAAGCTTGGATTTAACAAAGGTACTACTAATAGTAATCTATATTTCAAAATTGATGATGATAAAGATTTTTTTGTTGAAATATTTTTTGATGATATCATTTTTGGAGGAGATGATGGTTTATGGATGAAGTTTTCTAATGAGATGCAGAACGAGTTTGAGATGTCAATGATTGGAGAGCTAAAGTTCTTTCTGGGATTGAAAATTACTCAGTTAGATAAAGGAATATTTATATCTCAGTCCAAGTATGTGAGAGAACTACTAAAGAAATTTGGTATGAAATATTCAAATCCAAATAGTACACCCATGGTGACCAGATGTAAGTTGACACAAGATGATGATTCTATGAAGGCAACTCAGACTAGATACAGATCAATGATTGGTGGATTGCTTTATTTGACTCAAACTAGACCTGACATCATGAATGTTGTTTGCATTATTGCTATATTTCAAGCCGATCCTAAGGAATCTCATGTGATTACTATGAAGAGAATTTTTAGATACTTGAAGGGAACAGTTGATTTTGGCCTATGGTATCCTAAAGATGATGATCTTACTTTAAATTCCTTTACTGATGATGATTGGGTAGGAGATGTGAATGACAAGAAAAGTACTAGTGGTGGTGCATTTTTATTGGGAAATTAGTTGATTTCATGGTTAAGTAAAAAGAAAAATGCCATTTCTTTATCTACTACAGAGGCATAATATATTATTGTTGCTAACAATTGTACTCAAGTATTGTGGATGAAGAAGATGTTGAAAGATATCGGAGGTGTGTATGATGAACTTATTTCCATACTTTGTGATAATTCAAGTGCTATAAACATTTCTAAGAATCAAGTGTTGCATTCAAAGACCAAGCATATATCTATCAAGTACCACTTTTTGAGAGACAAAGTGAGTGATAAGGAAGTCAGATTAGAGTATGTGCTTACTAAGGAACATATTGTAGACATATTTACTAATCCTTTACCCAAGGATACTTTTGAGTATCTCAGAGGGAAGTTAGGGGTGATTACCCCTCCTAATCAGAACTAAGATGCAAGACATTGCATTAGTCTGTGCATTTATAGTCATATCTTGATCTGGATTGATGTTGTGGTTGCTACTTAGGGGGAGTAGTCAGATGATTCAGATATTTTTTTCAAATCTTGTACCTTTTCCATTGATTTCAAAGGGGGAGAAGAGTAATTTGAAAAACCATAGGGGGAGAAGAACAGTGTGAAAAACCTTGAAATAACTAAGGGAGACAAGAGCAATATCTAAGGGGGGGATTACTAGAGAAGATCTAGTTACGTTGATGGTGTTTTTCACATCATGTGTTTCCATCAATTCCAAAGGGGGAGATCGTTGGATATTGTGGTTGTATTGTTGATATGTGGTTTTCATTGATTTCAACACTATTAGCATTAATGTCTTTAAGATTGTATATGTCAAGGATATTGAGAAAATTGTAATAAAATATGTTACAGGTTGTTTATGAAGCAATGAAGATCAATGTGTTGGAAAGTTCAGTATGTTGATGGTAAGATGTTGTAGATTAAAGGGTTTGTTCTCAAGCCTCTCTAGTTTCTACTCTATAATTTTCAGAGGTGTGCATAAAGATTTGAGCAAGTTATAATTTTATGTGTTCCGACAGCTATTTTGCTACTGTAATTAGTGTTCATGCAAGAAGATACTTTGTTTTTGGTAATCAGAGTTGTTGTGTATGTTCCTAAAGTGTTTGTGGATGTTTATAGATCATGTTCTATCTTTTTTGCATGTTTGCATTGATCATTGTGCTCGTGATCTGATATTTTCTCTTGCGTGCTCATTTTTTTCATGTTCATGGTCGACAAGGTGATTGAAGCATGTTGTGGATCTCTGAGGAAGAATATTTGAAGGTTTTTTGTATGCAAGGATATTTTTTTGGGTCTCTAATATGTTGTGGTTGACCTTGGTTGATGCAAATTAATAATCTTTATTGTTTTGGGCCGACAGTTTGTATTCATTCTATCATTTTATTGAAGATGACATGAAGCAATGTAATTTCTTATTGCAGATATATATAATTGATTGTTTCTTCATTTGAAAAGTAGAGAAATTTGAAGTGTGTGTGTTCTATGTGCTAATAAGGTTTAGATCATTTGAAATTAGAGTAGAGTGTGAAGAAGAGTGAAGAAGAGTGAAGAAGTGCTCATGTGATCAACCAAAACTATACTTAGGCATTAGTAGATGCTACTTTCTTAGTTCAGATTATTCAGATGGATTTAATCTGAGTGTTATATGCAAGACAATGAGTCTTCCTTTGAGCAGTGATCTCTAGGCAGTGTTCCTAAATGCATGTGCATTCCTTATTTATTCTTCTTATACTTTTAACATGGCATAACTTGTGGATTAACCTCCACTGTGGTTTTTCCCCTAACAAGGTTTCCATGCAAAAAATATTGGTGTTATGTGTGTTTCTGGTGTGTTGTCGATTCATGCTTTCACTGTTATTAATCAGATTTGATAATAAAGGTTAATAAGTTTAATAATATTGAAATTATGTGACAACTGATTCACCTCCCCCCCTCTCAGTTGTTTACCCTAGTGTTTCCAACATCTTTCTCTATTTATCCTTCTTTGTCTCTCCTTATCTCTTATCTCTTTTTATCTCTCTCCCTCTCTATATCTTTATACCTCCCTCTATCTCTTTATCTCTCTATCCTCCCTCTCTCTTTATATCTCTCCCTCTCCTTGTCTTTATCACTCTTCCTCTCTCCCTCTCCCTATTTATCTCTCTATCTTTATATATCTATACCTCTCTCCCTCTCTATTTATCTCTCTATATCTCACTCTTACTCTCTTTTTCCATATCTCCCTCTCCCTTTATCTATCTATATATCTCTCACTATCTCTTTATTTGTATTTCCCTCTCCTTCTATACTCTATCTTTCTATATCTATCTATCCTCCATATCATTATCTTTCTCCCTCATCCTCTTTATTCCTTCATCCCTGTTTTTCTTTTTATCTCTTTTCCCCTCCTCTCTCTCCTTCTATTTCTCTCACTATTTCTCTATTTTTATCTCCCTCTCACTTTTTATCTCTCTCCCTATCCATCTGTATATCTCACTCTCCCTCTCTATCTCTCTATCTCTCCTTTTTATCTCTCTCCATTTTTTCATATTTCTCTCCCTCTCTCACTTACTCTCCTCATCTCTCTCTTTCCCTACTCTCTCCCTCTCCTTACCTACTCTCTCCCTCTCCTTCTATCTCGTTTTCACCATTTCTTTATGTTTCTCTCTCTATTACTCTTTATCTATCTATCTTTCTCCCTCTATTATCTCTCATTCTCCATCTTTTTATCTTTATTTATCCTCCATTTGTCACTCTCCCTCTCCCTTTATCTCTTTTTACCTCTCACAAAATTTCTTTATTTTTTTCTCTCCCTCTCTCTTAATCCCCCTCTATCTTTCTATCTATCTCTTTCTCTATATTTATCTCTCTATTTAAGCCTCTATCTCTATATCTCTAGCATCCCTCTTTATCTCTCTCACTCTCTCTCCTATCTTCCTCCCCCTCTCTCGCTCCCTCCCTCCATCTCTCTCCTTTCTATCTCTCCCTCTCTATCTCTAACTCTATAACTATTTATCTTTCTATATATATTTCTCTCTACCTCTTCTTTATCTATCTATCTCACCTTATCCCTCTACATTTTTCTCTCGCACACAATACCTATCTCTTTCTTTGTATCTATCTCTCCTTATATCTATCTCATTATCTCTTTATGTCTCTTTTCCTCTCCACTCTCTTCCTCTATGTCTTTATCATCCCTCTCCATTTATCTCTCTTCATCCCTCTTTATCTCTCTCCCCCACTCTCTCTCTCCTTCTATCACCTTCTATATCTCTCTCACTATCTCTTTATGTTTCTCTCCCTATCACTCTTTATCATTATATCTCCCTCCCTCTCCCTCTCCCTCTACCTTTCACTCTCCATATTTATCTCTCTCACTCTCACTCTCTCCCTCTCTCCCTCTTTATCTCTCACACTCTCCCTCTCTACGTCTCTCCCTCTCCCTATTTATCTCTCCTACTCTCCCTCTTTTTCTCTCTATCTCATCCCCTCCCTCTATCTTTTTCTCTCTCTCATAATATCTTTATATTTCTCTACCCTATCCCTATCTATATATACTTCTCTATCTTCATTCTCCATATACATATCTCCCTCTACTTTTATTTCTCTATATCTCCTTTATCTCTCCCTCTCTCTTATCTCTTTCTATCTTTCTCTATTTCTTCCTCTCTCCATATGTATCCTCCCTTACTCTTTATCTCTCCATCTCTTTGTCTCTATCACTATCCTCTCTCTATTTCCCCACTATATATATATATATATATATATCCTCTCTTTATATATATATTTTTCCCTCTCCCTCTCTCCCTCTCCCTTTATCCCTCTCTTTATCTCTTAATCGCACACTCTCTATATATCTATCTCTCTTACCATATCTATATGCATCTCCCTCTCCCTCTATCTATTTATATATATCTCACTATATCTTTATGTCTCTATCCCTCTTCTTCTATACTCTTTCCCTCTCTTTCTCTATATCTCTAACCTCCCTCCCCCTTTTTGGACCCCTCTCTCCCCTCCCTCTCCCCCTCTCTTTCTATCTATCTCTCTAATTATGTTCTTATTTTTTCCTCCCTCTCACTCTTTATCTCTATATCTCTCCCTCTCCCTCTCCCTCTTTATCTATCATTATCCATTTCTCTCCCTCTATTTTTATCTTTCACCATTTATTTATTTTTCTCTTAGATTTTTTTCCTCATACTACTTCAACCTAACTCCTATTGTGTATTAGATCTTATTATGTAAGAGTCAAAAGTAACCAAGATATGTTTTTTTCTTTTCATGATGATGTTCATTCAACTTTATCTTATATATATCAAGAGGTTATTGATCTACCCAAGAAAATATTGAAAGAGATACATAGTTGCTTCTTCAATTGAAGGCCTAATATACTCTTGTCCATGCCCAAAGGATCAACCTTAGATATCTTCCTTCACTAATAGTAAATTCATGAATCTAAGTGTTTATTTTGATGGTAGTGCTACAATGGAAATAGGGATATAATAATCTAATGAAGTGTCTAGCGAACCCTTTATTGCAACAAAAATATTTTTGCATGTTGCAATAAGCATACGGAAATTTATAGACTAGGAAATTCAGATCTAAGTAATCAAGTACAATGTTAAATCCTAGCATAAGGAGGGGAAAAGACATGAATCTCCAAATATAGGATCAATATGATAAGATTTTAGAATAAATTGGTATATCAATTTAGGAACAAAAAATAATAAGATCAAGTTATGTGGAATAAATTTATAAACATAAGAACAATTTATAAGCCACAAAATACACTCATGTTTTATGAGCCATAAAACATGCTCACATTTTTATGGTTACAAAATGTTCCCATGTTTTATGGTTTACAATATGTTCTCTCATTATATAAGCCAAAAAATGTGCTCATGTTATGTGATTTTCAACATAACATGAGCATGTTATATAAAAATTGGCCATTTGGCCACTTTTTTGTGTATCATTTACATGCACTCACCTAAATAATAAGTGTTTGTGGAAGATTCAGAATCATATTTATATTTTTTTTCTCAAGGTATTGTAGTGGTATTAGAGCTAACAATCTTGGTATCTTATGTGTTCAAAGTTTAACTTTACATGTTTTAGTTTTATGAAGTATAACATGATATAATAGATAGACATTACTTGAGGGATATCAAGAAATAAAAACAGTCTATAAATATTTCAAATACTAAATCATCTCCTACATATTCTATTGTAAAATATCATAGTATAGTAGAAAGAGAGATAAAAATGAGAATTTATGATAACCTTGAGGGTCATAGCCAAAGCAAGTTAGATCTAATGATTGACATTATGGTGTAATTGCTTCACAAGAGGGGTAGTAATATAAATACACATAGATAGTCAATAGGTGAAATGTATGCTTCTAGGGTAATAATTTAAATTCCACTTAGAGTAACACACAATGACTTCTTATTTCAATTGCAATACTCCCTAACCTACAATTTTGAACAAGGAGGTAGAGGCTCTAGAACCTAAAGCCTAAAACTCTTTTTTTATTATATTATGGTTTTTCATGTATAATACAGATCCCTTCATGAGGAGATCCAAATTTAAATTCCATTCACCACTTATATTAACATTAAATCCTAGAATGGTTATAGACCTAATTTATAATTTGTAAGACTTTCAAAGAGATGTGAATCAAGATTTTAGAAATTTGATAATCTCTCCCTATGATGGATCTAATAGATTATCAAAATGTGCATTGGTATAAAATATAGAACATGCATGTCCCTTAGACTGATGACCAAAGATGTAGCAGTCAAGTTTTCCAACTTGCATTTGGATGGTATTACACATGAGTTGTGGTACCATTATTTGACTACTCAAGGTCATATATCCATCACATTAGAAGATTAATTATATAAAAAATTAATTGATAGGTTTGATGAGAAGGATCCTAAAGTTTATTTGAAAGATTTGACTCAACTCAAATAGTGTGTTTAGTGGAGAACTATGTAACAAAGTTTTAGAATTTATTGATAATGGTGTCAAACTAATACAAAATAAGAAAAATATAATATAAATTGTTGGTAAATTAAGTATCTATCCAAAAATGACTTCAATGGATGAGATTCAAGGCTTGGACTACAATAACATTAAAATTTGAAACTTATATGCAAATAAAAAATGAAGTGTCCTTAATATGAAAATATCATGATTAGATCCATATTCTTTATGATGGAAAAAATCATCCAACATAACATGCTTGTAAAAATTACCTTATGTGAACTTATAAAAACAATATATAAATAATAACATCACCATAAGAGAGTGAAAATTAGGCAAAAATCAACAACATAAGAGCATCACATAACACAAAATTTATGTGGAAAAACCCTTGCAAGAAAAACCTCCACCAAGAAGAGAGTCCAAGTATGTATTATTTTCAAATAAATGAGATTACAATACATTCACTTATATTCTCCTATTTTCCTCCACCATGGAAGCACCTGTGAACCAATGAAAAACCTCTCTATGCCTCAACCTATCCTTGTACCTACAATTAAGCTCTACATTCAACTATTTCTCATAGTTTTTACATCCAAAAAATTAATTTTATAGATGTGTGAAGAGGTCTAATGCACCAAAATGGCTCCCAAATATTCCTCTTCATTCCAAACATCCCCAACCCTTATATTTCCTCCTTGAAATGTGAAAGGATACTAGTTTCAACTCCAATACTTTCCCTCCAACTTGGGCACCCAAACATGGAAGATAAACATTACATTAAATACAATAAATGGTAGAATACCAAGAGACACTTGTTGCCTCTTTCCATTCTCCCACTTGGAGAATACCAATAGTCACTCATTTGTCCTTTCCTTATCTTTTATTATGTCATTCTAGGAATCCACATGTGGGGAAAATAATATTAAATATTTATATCCACAAGTCACCTTTACTACTACTATTGGAACCCATCACCCCTTATGAATGTAATACAAACAATGGTGAGAATAAATATTATAAAATATTTTCCCAATTCACCCTGAGTGCTTAGATACACTTTCCAAGTATTTTGGAACACTGCAATATGACATAGGATTTACAAGGTATATGACATCTTAATCCTAACACATGCATCACAAGGAGAAGATTGATTATGCTCTTCATTGAAGGGTTAAATAAATCTCTCAAGAGGTTGGGAAATG
>CM021100.1:601757729-601851800 GCA_007115665.2 Sequoiadendron giganteum | reverse complement strand
AAGCATGTAGCACGCTACAACATGTCAGCATGGACCAAAGATAGGTCACACATACATCCACAATACAAAAATTAATCCATTACAACATCAACTATACATTAGGTTGGCCAGAGATAGACCTAATAGAAAAATGTAAAAACAGATTGATTCCAACTCGTCGTACGAGCACCTGAACACATGATATTCTGAACTTACAATATTTCAACATCCAAAGACCATTTCCCAAAACTACAAGCAATGATACTGATCAATGGAGGTTTTTGGACCAAAATATTGGAGGATAATACTTGCATACCGATTCAAAATATTGGATCAACCTTGAACTTGAACTTGCAGTTGCAACTCATATAACATGGTGACATCAATGACAACACAAAATATCCATAATGATATGTTCTTCTTCATTCTTAAAACAATCTCCCCCTTTTTCATTGATGGGAAAATGTGCCAAAATAATTTACAAACCTCCTATGTATAATACTCTCCCCTTTTCTCTTCATAATATTATCTCCCTTTTCTCTCCCCCTTTGACATCAAGGACAAAGGGTGGTCCAAAAAGTATAAAAACTGAAAAACACTACCCAGAGGAAGGTGAGCCTTGAAGCTCTTTGAGAATAACTTGTCATATATCCTAACCATTCTCCCAACTCTTCTTAGCAGTTATCATCATCCTATTCAAGGATTCTAGTTCCATCAGACTTTCTTTCGCATCATCTGAAGTACCAGGAGTCAAATTGATCTTCTCTAATTTTCCTACATTCACCAAAGCATTGGCAATCAGAGTGTATTGTACTCCATTCTCACAAGGTCGCCTAGTTGACCAAATATTTTGATGATATCCTTCTACTTTTGTAGAATAAGGAATTTCTCTTTGTAAGTCAAGATAGAATTCCAAGTTCTCATGCCTCTATCTTTGAAAGCACTGTAAGTACTGGAGATAGTAGTCAACTGGGACTCAATGGAGTCCATGAGATCTTTGATATTCTAAGTGGCATCCAGCCACTTAATGCAATAAGAAAATATAGTATTTTCTTCAGAATCACAACCCCACACAACTTTCATATTATTTTCAACATTGGTGTGTGCTAGAGCACAATTATCATGAAGTTCCAAGAGCCTTTTCTCTGCCAATTTCTCTTCAACCTCTTGCCTTGTCTTCTCACCAAGTCAGGAGGAATACTCCTTAAAGGATTCCAATAGAATTTTCAAATTCTCTTTTGAAGTGAGAGAAGTATCTATTGATGTACTGAGGGTGGCCTCCTGCAAAGTTTTGATGGCATCATCAATAATCTTTGTCCCCTTCTAATGTGTTTCTAGAATTCGTCTTCTTTCATATGCATGCAATGTATCCCCTAACACCAATTTATGACTGGGAGAAATCTTATCTAGATCCAAATTGCCTTGAATCATGGGGATTTGTAGAATTTTTGGAGGAATCACCAGCTGGAAGCTGACCTACTTAAATAAAAATCCTTTCAAAACATCATCGCTAGAGGAGGATTCTTTGTAAGGAAACTCAGGTGCGGAAATAGCTTCCTACACTAATCTCTAAAGGAAATTATTGTGCAAATTCTTTTAAATCCTTGCAATTTCAGATTCGTTAACTAATTTAACAATGATATTGCAGCCATATACCATGCATACAGAAAATAGAGAATGACACAATGATTTACCCTAGGGAAAACCTTTCGGTAAAAAACCCCAGCACTCCAAAACCTGCACAATGTATTATCTTCAACACAACAGTTACAACACACTTGCAATTCAAGTTCTTTCTGGAGACAATCGACACTCAAAGACAAATCCAGTAGCATGAGATCATACCAACAATACACTCTTTTACTCTCTCACAGTCTGTAACCCTAAAAACGCTTATATCATGCACTTTCCTTTTTAGGGAAACATCCAAAGATAGCCATATTAGAGTGTACAGTACTCAACTTTATCAGTTGCCACATGTCTTGCATGTCTTCACCCATCATTGAATCTTCTAGAAATAGCTCTTACATGTCATATGAATCCATCATAACCATTTCAGCCATGATCTCCTTACACACAATTCAAGATGCCGACACATCAAGTGGAGTGACACATCAACATGCCAACTAGACATGTACACTCACACTTAATTACATTATTTGCAAGAAATACATTTTACAAAACAAATAATAAGAATAGGAATTATCCAAGGTTGAGACACCTTATTCCTAACATTCTTTGGGGGACCTTTGAGATTCTACGACCTGCCTTTGATCTTCTTCATTATTCCCGGTAGATTCCCCATTTCTTTCTTCTTCCTCTACATTTCCTTCTTCCTTTTCTTCTACCTTTTCTTCTTTCTCTATTTTCTCTTCTTCTCCTTTTCCATCTTCTTCTTTTTCATCTTTATCTCTTTCTCCTTCATCCCTCTCACCTTCATCTTTGTCCTTTTCTTCTTCAATATGCTTCGGAGGTACAACATCATGCTTCTATGATTTAGCTTCTTCCTTATTTTTTTTCTCTATCTCTGGAGGATCGTTTGTAACACATGTATCTATACGGATACCTGCATAAAAAATTTATAGAGGAATTTCTATATCACATGTACCAAAAGGAATGTCTTCCTTAACCTCTGTAGAAACTTCTTCTCCTGACTTAGGTGAAAAACCAAATGGGAGTGCACCAAACATGCCATATTTCTTAGCCATACCCCTAATTGGCTTTTGTATTTTCTTTCCTTATTTTATTTATCTGCTTCTTGCCCTTTTTCATCAAAGTATTTACTCTTTTCTTCATCTGGAACATCTTTGAACAAACCTTCTTCAAGGTTTCCAAATCATATGTTCTCAAAGAGGCTCCAATTTCCTCAAATGCCTCATTCCTTATCTTTTCTTCCAATTCAATGGCCTCTGATCTCCTTTTCATCAGGGCCTCCCACAATATCATAGGCACATTAGACTTAACATAGTCCCAATTAACATCCAAAGTAATAACATATTGAATAATATCCATCATTAATGTTTTCATGTCCTCACTACCTACTTGATCATAAATTTTTACTATAGGTTGCATCATATCTTCAAAATGTATCAAGATATTTACCAAAGCCTCTAATCTAAGAGGGAAACCAGGTCTTACCAAAGAGGCTTTCCATTCTTCCTAGTTTTGAAATACCTCTTCTGATACTTTAGTCTTCTTTGATTTTGGTTTGGTGTGCACATGAACACCAAAACCTTGTTCTTCATCTTCTTTAGAAGATGATACATAATGAAATATTTTAGAACCAACACTTCCTTCATGTGAAGCACCTTCACTAGAGGACATGCTTCCTCTCTTCTTTCTTATGAATTTTATTGTAGGGTCAACCTCCTCTTCCTCTTGTTCTTTAGTGATGCTAAGGTTCTTTTCCCTTGTAGCATTTTCCTTGTTTCCTCACTTGATAGGTACCACCGAATGAGTTTCTTTTCTTTTACCAAATCGTGTAGTAGGTCCGAAGGGAGTTGGGCCTTTACCTTTAGTAGGAGCACTAGGCTCTACCTTTACTACTACAAGGCCAAAAGTTTTTTTTGAAGGAGCAGCCCTACTGGATCTCCTTAGACCTAATGATTCTACAATATTTTTCTCTCCCAAGGCTCTACCTTATGCAATCTTCTCATTGGTGAAGTCATACTTTCCAAGCATTTCATCTACCCTCTTTCTTATCACAAGATTCTTTTGCTCCAAGTGAACTTCCATAGATTTTTCTACATAAGTGCCAACTCTATGTTCATTAGTATCTTTTGGAATTTTCAACAAAACTTGTACATAGCCTTTAGCTTCATCCTCTGTAACCTCATACCCCAAAGTTTGAATCCATGTAGTCTAGGGTTCAACAGCTTCAATCATGTACTCATCAAAGGAGACATGAAATATGATATCATTCTTATACTTCTCAACAACTTTCTTTGGAATCCTTTCTCTTTCATTCACTTTTCTTTTGAATACAACAAATAATGTTGTGAGAGCAATATCTCGACTCTTCAAGACACCCAAACTATACATATAATCAAAAATTTGATGTGCAGCCAGTCTGGATGTGTCCCAAATCACCACATCATCTCTTCCAGGAAATCTTATGAGAACATGAAATAACAAACAAACAATCAAGGAGCCAAATTTTAATGCATATTTCTTCTCCTTTGACATCCTTAGATTCTCAAACAACTACTATCGAAGAAGTTCACACAAATCATAATCAATACCATTAGTTGCCATGTCATAACCGATGTAAATGTCATAACTGATGTAAATTGCTATAGAAAACATTGAATTCTCTATTTATGAAGTAGATATTGTGTTTGATCATTATAGTTGCATACTTCATAGTAGGATTAGTAATAGGCTTCATTGCAAGAGCCCTTCTATCAAATGTAGCTTTGGTGAGCTCCATCACCACTTTATTCTTCACATACTTCAACACCGGTACTGGTCTGGTGTCATAGAGTCTGGTAACTGCCTTAATCACTTCCTTAGTTATAGGATGAGGTCTATCAGTCCACAAAAACTTTCCATGCATTCTACTAAGAGATGGTTTAACATATTTATCATCAACAATGGAGTTGAATTTAGGAAAGTAATTCCATCGATCCAACTTCTTCACAAAAATATTTGAATACTCAAGTTTTATCAATAAATCATCCCCAATGATCTCATTCTACTAGATTTTTATCAATTTACTATTATTATATTCCTCAATTTTAACTCTATTGTACATCCTAGTGTCTTCAGTGGGCATGACACCGTGAGAAATCGATGAGAAGGTGCCCAGAGGGTTGTCTTCAAAAACCTTCATAGAATATTTCTTATAGGGCGATTTAGGTCTTTCTGTCACATTTACAACTACAATATTTTACATTCTTAAAAAAATTGAGCTCTAATGATTTCAAAAAGATGACTCACACAAACCCACAATAGCACAAAAGAGTAAAATACCTTTTTCCTTCATGAAAAAATGAAACTAGGGTTTGCACAACTCACTCTCCAAATCAGCTCAAGAATGCTCCAAATCGTTCTCCACTTTCTTCAAATTCACAAGCGATTAAAATTACTTAAAAATATTCTTTATAAACGAATGATCTATCCTAATTTGCATTAAATGTGGAAAATTTCAAAAAGTTGATAAAAACCCTCTTCACTACATAGAAAAGCCCTAATTTACTCTGCAAATGATCATTCCTGCATATTTTCTTCTGGTTCCTTTTGCATAATGTTTTTTTATCCATTCCTTACAACATATCTTCATGCCAAATATCCAGGGGGTTCAAAAAAAATTTTGTTAAAGCTCCCCCTAAGACCATGTTGGGTCTAATTCCCAAAGGAATTGTCTACACTGGATGGGGGAACAAACGCATTTTAAGTTTATGTATCTTTTTTATTTTTCCATATCTTTTTCATTTCTTTCTTAACCTCATTCTTGTCAATTTTCTTCATTGGTTCATGATTCTTTACTGGATCAAATTACTTTCCCCCTTTACTTCTGCATACTCTTGAAATGTATCTAGGTTCATTGCAATTGTAGCAAACATCATTTTTCTAATTTGTTTGATTTCCATTAACCCTTGATCTGCATTAATTTTCCTTGTGTCCAAAATTATTACATGTATAGGAGTATCCAATAAAATATTGATTTATTCTACCTCCATTAAACCAATTCATCATCTGAGTTTTGCATTCACTAGCTCTATGTCCAATTTTCTTGCATGCAAAACATTATCCAGAGAAGGATCCAATATATTGGTTTATTCTACTTCTACACCGTAATTCCTTGTGACCAATTTTGTTCCATGAAAAAAATACCATTGAAAGATGGATACCTTTGAATATTTGGTTGTTTGATAGGTGGTCTTCTAGAAAATTTTCTTAGATTTCGTGTCTGCTTCCCTTTATCTTGAGTCTTTTGATTGTTCACAGTGTTTGAGGTCTTCATAGCTTCTAAACTTTCACCTTCTTCCAGTCCCAAACAACCTTTGTCTTTATTTTGTTTATGTCTTCCAATTAATTCATCAAGCTTGGTGGAGCTTGTTTTGAAGCTATCTTCATAGACTCTTTCTTTTTCTAGATCTTCTCTCAAGTTTACCACTTCTTGTTCAAGCCTTGAGCATTCATCAAAATTTCCATGTATCACTATATTTAGACAATATTAGATTCTCTTCTTTTCTTCCACTTGCACCTTCAATCTGGTGGTCTCTTCATTTACTTCTTTTAATTGGTCACTCACTTCTCTATGTGTTTTTTTGAATTTCTTCAATTTCTCTTTCAATTTATGGATACATTCATTTTCCTCATCCAGATTTTCTTTCAAATCTTTGTTTTCACTTTCATCCTTGTCAAGATCTTCAAGAGCAGCATGGATTTCTTCTTTGTCTTCCATTTATTCAATATACAAGATCTTTCTCAAGTTGTTAGGCTTCTTCAAAGGAACCAAGCTCTAATACCAATTGTTGAATACCCAAGATATTGAGAGGGGGGTGAATCAGTATTTTCTTAAAGTTATTGAACAAAAACCATCTAATTGATCCAATGAAAATAACATTAAGAATGAGAAAGAGCATTAACAGAATACAAAAGCACACAACACATGAACACCAGGATTTTAACGTGGAAAACCCAAAATAGGAAAAACCATGGTGAGGATTAGCTCACAAAATAGTATAACTGGTTATAAGATATTACAAAGGGTGGATCACTACCATGACTCGTTATCCAAACTGAGAGGCTCACTACCTACAAAGATACAATAAAAAAAAGGCTTAAAACTAGAATATGAATGGATAAAGTTACACCTAACAAGTGGTGATTCAGTTCCTTTGATGCTCAATAAACTTGCATAGCAGTAGACATATATTCGCCTTGATTCATATTATCATTCATTCCACATATTTCAATCTCAAAATCATCCAATATATGTATCTAACTCATCCGCAAGCATCAATTAGGTTGGCCTAATTAGATGCATCCCTTGTTCACCAAAAATATTAGTTGTCAGCTTCAAGCATGTACAAAATATTTCCAAAACCAAGTCAAGCATGTAGCATGCTACAACATGTTGGAATGGACCAAAGATAGGTCATAGATAAATCTGCAATACAAAAATTAATCCATTACAACATCAACTATACATTAAGTTGGCTAGAGATAGACCTAATATAAAAATGTGACAATGGAGTAATGCCAACTCATCATATGAGCACCTGAACACATGAGATTCTGAAATTACAAGCTTTCAACATCGAAAAACCATTTCCCAAACTACAAGCAATGATATTCATCGATGGAGGGTTGTAGACCAAAATACTAGAGGATAATACCTGCATACCAGTTCAGAATATCGAAACAACCTTGAACTTAAACTTGCAATTGCAACTCATATAACATGGTGACATCAATGACAACACAAAAGTTGCATAATGATATGTTCTTCTCCATTCTTCCAACAACATTGATAGAGTTAGGAATTTCAGAATTGAAAATGATGTTTGTCAAGGAATAAAAGTGTGATTTTTTTATGGTAGAGATATTGTATCTAGGTCAACATAAAGGGAGTGTGTGCAAACATGGAAAAGATCAAATAAATTTGAGACTATCCTTCCTCAAGGACCTTGACACAATTGTAAGGATTCCTTATCATTTTTTGTTGAACACAATGATGTGGTGAGAGGGGGGAATCAACATATATTAACACTTCATTATTCCATTTGTAGATTAACAACACATCAGAATAACTAAAAAGAACACAAGAGAACACATGCATCACATAGAGACACCAAGATTTTTATGTGGAAAACATAATGAGGGAAAAACTACAGTGATATATGTAACTCACTGCTAACAAGAATTACAATGTTTTAATATGGACTTGTAGACTAAGGAATACAACCTTAGAGTAAGATGCAATGGACCTAATAAGACTCATTGTATTAGAGTAGGATACATGAAAAATTAGAATAATAAATATGATTATGGACTACTTTGAATAAGCATCTAACACATGTTGAAGTTGCAATCACTATTTCACATAATTATCCCTTCACATTGATTTTGGATACTTCATCTGTTTTATTCTACTCTATTTCTCTTTTTTATCAATCATCTTCACAAATAAATTTGATCTTCTATATATTTCCTCTGCAATAACTCACAAACTTTATTAGGTTAGCTCCAAGATGACCTTTAGAAATAACTCTTGAAATCTCATTGGTCGGCTCTAATTATGTATAATATTTACAAGATAGACAAATTTGGATAAGAACATAGTATGAAAAGATCCAAACACATCATATCACATTCTCCAAAATAGAATTAACTAATTAGGAACAACTGTTGATGATAGAAACAAGTATTGTTAGTCCAAATAATCAAAACTACCATTTTCTCATATTTACACTCCTAGGGAGAGACCAAAACAATCATGTGGAAAAAGACTAAAATAATTACAACTTACGAAAGATATCTCTTCAACCTTCTCCTAAAGAAATTAATCATCATATTCTAGTGCAAAAGGAGAAACCCACTAAATACACAAGAATAAAGCAACCCGAATAGATTGTAGCTAAATGTGATTCAAAAACTAAACATGTGGGCCACTATGTTACTTGATACTACTAAATAGTATGTTTTTATCATTACAAAACATATCTACAAAACTGCAAGATCATTGCTTCACTTCTAGATGAATGTAGAGCATTCTAGTAAGCCTTCATCAGCATAGTACTCTACTAGAGCATATACTAGAACACTATTACATGTAAATTTCACTATAGAAGGTGTGATGACTTGATTTCTTAGATATAGGGCCTTCATAACTTGACCAACATATCATCTAAACTACAATACATAATCTTACACAACGAAAATATGCGGACTAAAAACCATGACTTTGCCTCAAAGTCTCCACTGTGAATGCCTTAGTGAAATTTTTGCACCTTGTCTCTATGTGTATTACACCAAATTAAGATGACATCATAGTATAAATTCTGAAAACATACTGGAATAAGTGTACCCACCTCTACATCACACATAGCTCATTATTTCAGCCTTATTCATCCTTATATTTCCCTACTAACTTGTACCGACTAATATAATTTCATAATAACTCTCTAAAGTATGTACAAACTTTAATATTACATTTAACATCAATGACATCCCATATTGGGTTGACATAAAAAAAAACACCTATTTCCAACAATCTCCCCCTTTGTCATCAATCGCAATGCACATATGCTTCTCTCCCCTTTTGACATCAAGGGAAAAGGGCATAATATCTTCTATTAATATCTTCTATTTACAACATCCCAAAATTGTATGAACTCCCCCTTATATAAATTCTAAAATCAATACTCCTCCTAAGATGCAGATGCCTCAAAAACTAGTGCTATTTACAAAACAAAAACCAAAAAGATACAACAGTACTCAACATCAAAATTATATTTTTTACCCTTTTATAACCTCTTTGGAAGGTAGAATATTCTTGTGAATTTCCCTATGTTACTCTAGAATTGCAGCCCAATTTTCTTTTGCTGAGACAAGAAAATGATTTTACATTCAAAATTTATGCACAAATCCTTACCTTCATCTATACTACATGGAGCCTTTATCTTTAGAACAATATTTTCTACTTCCATAAGCATCCCAAAAAGTGAAGCCAATCTCAAGTTGACTACTTCTCTCAATTGACCAAACTACTTCATTATTTGATTTCTTTTTGAAGCATAGACATTTGTAAATGAATATTTTTTAGTTTAGCTCTATCGTATCTATCTTTGTCTTTTTATACATCATATATTTGAGCCATTTGATAAATATGTACCTCAATAGAGTCAATATGATTTGTAATACATTTGGTGGAAGTTCAAGGCCATTTTAAGCAAAATTGATAAAGATCAGTGACTTCATCAATACATTTTTTTTAAATATCTATGTTATCTTGTATTTTATTATGTGCATTAGCATGTTGATTAGATGATTCAGCCAAATTTTTATCAGACTTCTTTCTAAGAGCCTCTTTCTTTTCCTTGTATTCAATGTGTGAAGAGTGATCCTTAGAAGAATCTATTAGCAACTTTTTTTTCTCTAAAGTAAATGATGAATCTATGTTTACCTCTAGTAAATCTTTTTGAATCAAATTAACAGAATCATCTATCATTTCACTTTTCTTTACATGTTCTTGTGGAGGTATGCAAAATATCACCAAGTTGTAATTTGTGAAGAGGAGACATATTACATAGATCTACCTAACCTTCATGAGTGGATATGTGCTGAAGTTAAGGAGTTATCACTAGTTGGAATTGCATCTGCAAAGATAATAGTTGTTGGAGAGAATATGAAGATGAGGAACTTTGACCTTTATTCAAAAAATCATCTTTCTTCTCTGAAACCTTCTCTTTTGTATCCTAAGCAATCTTAGGATTATCTTCATTCATCTACTCATTACATTCTAAATTTTTCAGAGGGGCAACATTATATTCCAAAGGAGGAGCACTAGCATCACCTTGAATTTTAGTGCCTTGTGTACCTATAATCACCAGAGGAGCAGTCTCCTCATTTTTCTTTTCATCACCAATAGTCACATTACCTTCAAAAATGGATAGATCAATGTTCTGAGTAGACACATTGGGAATATCCTACAAGATAGTGTCATCTAGAGAAGCATGATCCATATCCATCTTCATCTCCTTAAGGATATTGGTTGTCTTTTCTTGAGAGAATTTTTCTTCTTCCTTTCCTATATCCATTCTGGAGACAATTTGCACTTTATGTACACCTAATATGCCTTCTTCTTCATGTTGTCCATAGGGGCCTTAAATATCTTTCTGACTATATATATCTTTTATATTTATATTTTCCTTAGGATATTTTGATACACCATCAACATTACCTTGCATCTCATCAATGATTTTCTTTGTAGTGCCTTCAGTTTCATTCTAAATTTTATTTTGTATAGCCATATCCAGGCTCATTAGAAGATCCATTCTTCTCTTGGTACGGAGCTCTTTTTCTTATCTTCTGAAAAACTTTTGTTTTTCTTCATGAGAGACTAAGATCCTAGACTTATCAATTACCTATTGTTTTATTTATTCATCAGCCTTGATGGCTTCATCTCTTCTCTATCTTAGTGCCTCAACAAGGCTATTTGGAGATTTTTAGACATTGTAATTGAAGAAAATATTTTGCATGAGAATATATTCAATGAAAGCTTTCTCAATTTTTTTCTTATCTCTTGAAGGAACCTCTAGATGAAGCTTTATTGTACTTTCCAAAAGACAGTGTTCAACCATTCCATTCAAGATTTCCCCAAAATAAAGAGGATCATGCGTAACCTAAGGGAATTTCTTAGTACTCTCTTTTACAATCTTCTTCCCCTTCTTCTACATAGGAGTAATTTCTTCTTTAATTTCTTCAGCATCATCAAACTCTTCTTCATTTTTTTTCTCTCTTTTTTACTTTCTTTTAGGCCTAGTGAGCCTAGCTTTGGTGGCCCTTATTTTAGGAGAGTTTTGAGATACAACTTTTCTTTTATTGTCACTTGATTTAGTGGATTTAGAAGGCAGTGGAGCAAATGTTATAACAGGAGAAGTTCTACTTGATTTCCTTGGACCAGGACTAGTTTTCGAAAGAGAAGATTTGCCTTTTGAAGCCTCATAGGAACATCAAAAGTACTTTTTGGAGAGGTACCATTATCTTGTAAATATCTTCTTTGTTTTAAATTACTTAGTAATGTGGGGCACCCATTTCCTTCAATAATTTATCAACTTTCTTTTCACTAGTTTATTCTCTCTCTCCCTTTGGTAAATCTCATCCATGTGATCTCTTTATATGTACCAAATCTTTTGATTTTAGGATCCTTAGGTTTTGATAAAATAATATATATGTAACTTTTCATAAATTCACTTTCAACCTCATAAGGTAGTTTCAATATCTATATGGTCCTAGGTCTACTACTTCCATAAAACAATGATCCTTGTTTACCACAAAAGTTATCTTGTTTTCATAGTTTTGGACCAAACTAGATGCTATCCTATATCTCACTTGTAACTCTATTTACAATTTTTTAAAGAAACCCCAGTACATGGTAGTATATGATTATTCATCTAGAAAACCATCCATATGCTTCTTTATTTTTTTAGCTACCAGAGTGAATTTATCCCAAATTTTTCCTATTAAGCAAGGTAACTCATTTAGGAAGAAAAAAGTAATAAATATGACCAAGGAACCACACTTGAAGTTGTACTTGGTCTTCTTTTTTCTTTTCAAGTTTTCCATTAGCTATTCTCTCAACAGCTCACATAGATTAATATTGGCATCTTCTTTCACCATTTGATGAGTGGTGTGAATTCTTGTGGCAGTAGTAGACCCTTACCTATTTATGAAATAGATTTTGTATGCAAGACCCATTGTAGTATACCAGACATTGTGACCTATTGTATTAGGGTTCTCTTATCAAACTTTGCACCAATAAGTTCCATAATAGTTTCATTATTTATAGATTTCAAAACTAGGGTTGGTCAAGAGGTGAAAATACTAGGAAAAGTGCCCTAATAGCATCCTTGGTGATCAATTATGGTTTGTGTAGCTAAATTAAATTTTCATGAATATAGCTCAAGATGATTCTTACCCATTCCTCACTTTTGCAAAATTTTGGAAAGTCTTTCTAGATGTCCAACCCTTTTACACCAATGTTCCCATACTTTGTCTTATATTCTCCATTCTCATTTAGTAGATCGTGTCAAACCTTTTCAAACAATGAGGTATGTTTAATTTCATTTAGCTAAGCATGGATATAAATTCTTGTGTCCTCAAAGTACACAATGCCCACTAGAATCTTTAAAAATGCCCCATCTTTGTCTTCCTCCATATATTTGAATAGAAATTTCTTGTATTTGTTCCTTGGCCTCTCACTAACATCAATCACAGTTGGTGTAGCCATAATACTACTTTCTAATACTAGGGTTATATATAAGCAAAACCAAAAAAATACCTGGAAATTTATAATTAGGGTTTGCTCAAAACACACAAAGAGTCTTATTCTCTTCTTCCTTAGCACTTGAATACACTTGATACTTTTAAATGGGATTAATTCAATTTAATTTAAGAACTAAATAGGTTTCACACCAACCCTATTTATTCTGCAATAAATGCACTTATTTGATTTTCACGCTTAGCCGATTTTTATGTTTTGAGATATTACAGAGATCAAATATCCTTCATGACACTTTTGTAGAAGGTGTTATTTCTTTAGAGGCATGATCAATCAATTTCATATAGCTAGTTACCATTTTGTTAAATATTTTAGCATCTCATACATTTCAAAGGTTTGATAGAATCTACAATTGTAACTCTCCCTAAATCAATACTTGTTTTCCTTAGTTACCGAAAGACTCATCTACACCATGCTGAGGTACAAAATCATTCTTCATTTTATTTTCTTCCTTCTTCTACCAAAATTTGTTCATCTCCTTCTTTCATTGACAAATGGTAGGCTTCTTTTAGGGAGAAAAATAACTTACACTCTTTCCCTTATAGAATCTATCAATGTGTTATGGTTTATTGTAATTGTAGCAGATGATACTAGCTTTCAGAGAAAAAATTATTATCACATTAGATCTAAAATCAGTAGCCTTATGACCAAATTTTTTGCATGTGTATCAATAGCCATAAAAGGATTGAGAGGTCATAGCATTGTTCCTTATCACTTAATTTTGCATTCATTAGCCTTGTGGCTAAATTTATTTCAAGAAAAGCACTAACTATGAAATGATTGAGAGTTCATAGAATTGTACCTTGAAGGCTTGAAGGAGTTCTAAATCATTTTTCTTCTACATTCAATTGCATTCAACTACCTTATTACCATTGAACCTAGTAGGAGTAGTTTTTTTGGGAGAAGGCTTTTTGTATTTCTTCTTTTTTGTCTAGATAGGAATGAATCCACCTTCTTTCTTTCTATCATGATTTACCATTGCATATATGGAGGATGTTTCCTTAGGAAAAATTTTGCACTCTTTCTCCTTCCTTGTTTCAAACTATCCTTTTGCTTTGAAGTTATCATACAGATTTGTAGATGCATTGATTAAGGGAATCTTCCCTTTTTCAAAACCTAGTTCGGATTTCTCTCTTGAGGTTTTTTGAGAGTTAATTAAATCATCAAGAATTTTAGAGCCTCCTCTCAGTTTTAGACCTTTGTCAATTTTTTATTTAGCTTGCTCGGGTTATTTTCTCAAGGATAAAATTTCTTCCTTAAGCTTTAAGCATTCAGTAGTCTTGTTATTGAGTTTGATATTCAAGAAATCCTCAATCCTCTTGCCTTCTTCAACTTTTACTTTTGAATTTGAGATCATGTATTTAGCTTCTTTGGATTTCATTTCACATCCATTGCCTCCTATTTGATCTTTCACTTTGTTAATTTATTATTTTGATTCTTTAGCTTGTGCATTCAATTTATCTATTGTCTCTTTCTATTTTTCTAGCATGCACTCATATTTTAAATTTTTCAACCTTGCTCCATCTAGATCTTCAAGAACAGACCGGAGTTCTCCTTCAAAATCTACTTCATAATTTTCTAGATTGATATCCCAAACTTCAAGTTCCATTGATTCTAAAGAAACACACCCCATGTGTTCAAGAGCAAGATCAACCTTAGTTTTTAAGCTTCTCAAGGCACTTGGCTCTGATACCAATTTTTGAACACAATGATGTGTTGAGAGGGGGTGAATCCACATATATTAAAACCTAATTATTCTATTTTTAGATTAACAACACATCATAATTGTTGAAAATAACATAAGAGAACACATGCATCACATAGAGATACTAGGATTTTTTACATGGAAAAACCAATGAGGGAAAAATCATAGTGAGGATTAACTCACAATATATGTAGCTCACTAATAACAAGAATTACAATGCTTTAAGGATCACTGTCTATGGACTTGAAGACTAGGAATATATCCTTATAGCAAGATATAATGGACCTAATAAGACTCGTTGTCTCAGAGAAAGATACATGAAAAATTAGAATAATAAAATTGGTTACGAACTGCTTTGAAGAAGCATCTAACACATGCTAAAGTTGTAATCACTATTTCACACAATTAGCCCTTCACAATGATTTTGGACACTTATCTTTTTCATTCTACTCTATTTCTATTTTTTATCAATCATATTCATAAATGAATTTTTATATTCTATATATATCCTTTGCAATAACTCAAAACCTTTATTAGTTCATCTCCAAGATGACCTTTAGAAAGAACCCTTGAAATCTCACTGATCGGCTCCAATTATGTATAATATTTGCAAGAGAGAAAAATAAAAATAAGAACACAATATTATAGGATTCAAACACATCATAGGACATTCTCCAAAACAGAAGTAACTAATCAGGAACAACCATTGATGATAGAAACAAGTCTTGTCTGCCCAAATAATTAAAACTTCCATTTATTCGCTTTTACACTCCTAAGGAGAGACCAAAACTATCATACAAACCAAGAAGAAATCATTATACCTTATGAATAATGTCTCCTCAACCTTCTCCTAAAGAAAATATTCATCATATGCTATCACAAAAGTAGAAACGCACTAAATATACAGGAACAAAGCAACCCAGATAGACTGTAGATAACTATCATTCAAAAATTGAACTTGTGAACCACTACATTACTTGATACTCCTAAGTAGTATTCTTTTATCAATATAGAACATTTCTATGAAACAACAAGACCATCCCTTCACTTCTAGAGGAATGCAAAGCATTCTAATAAGCCTTCATTAGTAGAGTACTCTGCCATAGCACAAACCATAACACTATTACTTGTAACTTTTATTGTAGAAGGTGTGATGTCTTGATTTATTGGATATAGATCCTTCCTAACTTGACATACATATCATCTAAATAGTAATACATAGTCTTGCACAAAAAAAAAAATGGGGACTAGAAAACCATGACTACCTTAGAGTCTCCACTATGAATGCTAGTGAAATTTTTGCACCTTATCTCTATGTGTGGTACACAAAATTGAGATGATATCATAGTAGACATGTTGGAAACATATTGAAAAGATTGCAATCACCTTTGCATCACACATAGATCATCATTTCAGTCTTATTCATCCTTATACTACCCTGCTAACTTGTACCAACTAATATAATATCATAATGACTATATTTGGAGTATGTACATACTTTAGTATTATATCTGACATTAATGAAAAAAATATTGGGTTGACATCAATGACAACACCTATTTCCAAAAAATTTAACTACTATAGTAATTTTATTAAGGGTTTAGCCCAACTAGTTGTGCCCTTAAGTAACCTAACAAAAAAGCGAACTTTTGTGTGGATTAATGGTGCACAAAATGAATTTGAAAAAATAAAAGAGGCAATAATGTCATATGTTAGAAATTCTTAATTTTACCCTTTCTTTCACACTGTAATGTGATACAATGGGATAATCTTGAGCCATATTCATGTAAAACAAACACCTAATCACTTTTGAGTGTAAAAAATGCATAGAGGTGAAAAGGTTATTTTCCATATATGATAAGAAAATGTTGGCTATCATGCACACATTGTTGAAAATAAAAAATACTAAGAGGGGGGGTGAATCATTATTCCATAAAACCATATAAAAATCCACTTAAACATTATCACAATTCTGACTAAATTAGCAAGAGAGAACATAGAAACAAGTCAATGCAACAATACACATGAACACTAGGATTTTTACATGGAAAACCCAATATGGGAAAAACCTCGGTGAGGTTTAACTCACAATATATTATATCCAAATAAAAAATATGAGGGGCTCACTACTAGGACTCACTATTCTTAAGAGGTTCATTTCCTGAGTACAAAAGATGGTTAACCACCAAGATACAATGGTAATGGCTCACTGCCAAAAGATTGAGCTTATAGGATACAACTTCAATGTATAGGGTTTAGTTTCACTAAATCTCAAAATAAGAATTACTGCCTCACACAATAGTCATTCAACAAAACTATATTGGTCACAAGTGATAAATAATGTATGCTATGATCTTCTCCTCTACTTGCATTCACTTATCCTTCTCCCTCCCATACATACATCCCACACCACATCTCTCTTCTATCTTCATCTTATATATATACAATTATAACTTATCCATAAATTAGGTCAACCTAATTAGATGAACACAAAATAATCAAATCCTTCATCATCGACATCATATAAGATTTAAAAAATGTATCCATGCAGTGCATTATACCAAGTCATCTATCATCCATAACACATAACTAGTATTCATAATATATTGTATTCATTGAGTCGGCCAAGACTAGAACACAATTCTCCAAACCAACAATTAATCCTAAAAGAAAAAACCTTCTAGATCTGGGAACACATTATTTTCCCATCATACTACCAGCAAAGAGACTATCAAAAAAATTGTAGTATAGGAATGTTCACTTCAGTAGAATGCAGAGTCTCCCACACAATATGCCAAACATAGAGCAATAGTAGGATATACAGTTTAAATATTTTAGAGATAACTATATACTCACAACAAAAGATGTCTCAAGATCTAGGATATATCTATCGAAATGAGTCAAGAAAACATGGTTAAGAGATTAGTTATATCAGATCTTGCGATGAATTTTGGACTCAAATACTAACACACTAATCCATCACAAAAGCTATTATCGGTAGAGAATTTTTTTTGGTAAACCAAGCAGACTTCCCATATACTTATCACCATGTTGACATCAATGAAAACATAGGAAAAACCAACACAACCATCCATACTTCATGCTCATGTTGCAAATATTCCAACAATCTCCCCCTTTGGCATTGATGGCAACATGCATGATAAAAACATTTCCCAATATACTACAACTGAATACTTTGACTACTCCCCCTATCAAAACTATCCACAAAAATGTTTTCCTTTATCTCTCTATCTCTTTATCTCTCCCCCTTTGACATCAATGACAAAAGAAATGGGTCTAGTATATATGAAAATATGCATCAAGATGTAACCAAAAACATATGAACATAACCTTGAATTAACCTGAAGAACCTTTGAGACTCTCTAGGATAGCCTTCCACGATGCTCTACCTTCTTCCCATGAACCTTTTACGATAAAAAGAGTCTTGTAAATAGCTCAAGTTTGGTTAACAACTCTACACCATTTGTTGAAGTTTTGGGACTAAGATTAATATCTCATAATTCACCAATATAGCCAAGAGCACTAGAAATAGAAGTATGTTTGAGTTTAATCATATCTCTGAGTGCCACAAATTTCTTGATAACATCTATCCTTCAATCTTGTAGAGAGAATTATTTTTCTTGAAGCTAAACAATGTAGGACCACCTCTAATTATCTTTATCTTATTCTAACCTGTATGTATTTTCCTACGTGCTCAACTAGGACTCACTCATCCTTATTTCATTTTTCATATCCAATGTCCTTCTAGACCAGTCTAGGCAAAAAAGAAAGTAGTTCATGTGCCTCTTTTTCATAACCTTGTACACTATTTAGTTCCTTCATTAGACGATTGTGTGCATTCGCATAATTTCCTTTGATATCTTCCAAATTTCCTTCATCAGACTTAATTCTAGTAGGCATTTCAATTCTAGGGATGTAGACCTTCAAAGAGTTAATCATGCTACAAAGATTCTCCACAAAAAAAAAAAATGAATCAAAATTAGCACCAAGAATAACCTTCTACAATTCTTCTAAAGTTGTCTATTTATTTATCCTTCCATGCTCATGTTCAATCTTACTTTCTTTTGCACCTTCTTGCTTAACAACAATCTTCATTTTCTTCCCTATTTCGTTCATGCTATTGGAGGTACCTTCTACATTGAGATTTTTAGGGATTTCCAAAATAATTTTAGCATAATTATCAACTTTAGCCTCTGACACTTCATAATCTAGTTCAAATATCATAACTAACCTTGATTTAACTACTTCTATGTGACAGAAATTTGTAGACATAAGAAAATTTATGCTTCTAGAGTATCTTTCCACAATACTTATTAGAATATTAAACCTTTTGTTCATCCTCATCTGAAATGTTCCAAAGAATACAACAAGGGAAGACTCTTGCACATCTGAACTACCAAGATTTATCATTAAGTTCTTGATTTTATAGGTAATAGGCTTTGAATTTGACCATTTCGTCCTTCTTATTACTGATAATTCTCTCAAAAAGTAAAAAAGTAAATAAAAAACCAAATTGCCATACCACAATGTATTCTTCTTACTCTTATTGATCTCCTTTAAATTCTTCAAAAGATGTATATGAAGTAATTCACACAAGTCATATTCACATGGCCCGTTCCAAACTGGGACCCCTGTTCTTTTCACCTTTGTTGGGTCACTTTTTGTTTTTTTATCATTTTTTAAGCCCCCTAAGTTTTGAGCTAAGTGGTCATGGGCCTAAAATTCATCATCCTTAGTTGACCAAATTTATTAGCCAAAAAAATTTCAAGTCCTTGCCTCTTACAGGGTTTCCTTGGCAAGTTTCCCTTTGCATTTCTAGGCTTGTGTCCTCCACCTTCTGTGGGTCTGCCCTTGTGGGATTCCCTTTGTACAGTGCTACTTTACCTCCATTATTCCACCAATGGTCAATGTTGGATGACCATCTACATCACAGGTCTTGCATCCTTCGCCACAATCCAAAATTGTTTGTTGCCTAACGACCGTGGTTGGGGTTTTGCCCGCTATGCGAACCCCAACTTTCCCTCCACCATTGTTTTGAAACATGCACCCAGATACTCCACCACTTGGAATACATGAAATTAATGCAGATCATAAATATGAAATTTCTTATAAATATGTCATTCAACCTATCATTTTCACCATGCCAGTTTGGAAATTTTCAAAGACCAAAACAGCAATTGAGCACCCTGTGCCTACATGATCTTTCGAGGGAGTTGAAGTGCGATTTTTGTATTCATCTTTCATGAATTTCAAGTATGTCCACCATCACCTAGCTGAAATGATATTTGCATTAATTTTTTTGAAAGAACGCTTAAAAAATTAAAGAAAACTTTATATTTTTTTAGGGTGGCTGAATCACCTTCAAATTCCACACAAACCCATTTGAGAAAATCATTGAAAAACCATCAAACTTAGATTCTTAGGCCTTGCAGAACCTTGCCCTCCCATAGCCATTCTTCACCAGGGTTTTTTGAGCATTACAAACTGCATCCTTGTCGCTACTGTTGAAAGCAGTGTTGACCCAAAAACAAAAACTCTATCTTCATGGCCTTGTGGGTCTACCATCGCAGGCTTCTGAATGTGGATGACTACGGCTTCCTCATCACCTCCAAAATTCTTAGCAGAAAACACTCAATGAAAACCTAAAATTGGAGAGCCCATACAGATTTTATTTTGTGGGCAACTACATGCGGGCAGCTCTTACCTCACCGTCATTCCAAAACGGCCATCCCACACCTACTTCCTGCGTTGTGGGTTCCACCAAGACCAATATCATCAAGCGATCTAAACCCAACTCAACTATCATTTGCGGTTTGTTCCCACTAGACTTTCATCTGCTTTTCACCATCATTATCAATGAATAACCTTAAGCCACAAAGTCCTCACTCTCGTCCACATCTCAGACCCCGCGTCCTTCCTTTTCGACTGAATTTTTCAAATAACACGCCAAGAACTAAACCTCCTTTGTGGGCCTAGATTTGTAGTAGTCCGTCTATGGATCGCCCTGACACCACTGTCATTCAAAAACTATCAAGGACCTATGTCAGTCCACATTACTGACTTGACCCCAATATTTCCCTCAAGTTCTTCCACACTAGAAATGACTAACTCGAAGTATGTTGCAGAGCTCTCCTTTTGGGTTGTTGCCTACAACTAGCCATCTTGTGGCCATTTTTCACTAATGGATGTGCATACCCTCCCTTCCGCATGGCAGAACCTGAGTTATCCTCCACTGTTTGAGTCTCTCCAAGTGAAATGATCAATGACAAGTCCTCTACAGGCCCACTGGTGTGGACCACCATGTACGGGCCATTATCTTAGCTTTGTCATCGCAGAACAGCTATCTCCTGGTGGCCTTCCACGTATCTCTACCTACAAAATTTCTAATGACTGAGTTAAGCCTATGTCATTCGAGCCTCCTACGAGTACTACCTTGTGGGTCACTACCTTTTGACCACCATTTTTAACGGTGGAGCTCCAAATGTCCATGATGCCTCTTGCCTCTACATGCCTTGAACACGCATGAACAAAGTGACTAATTAAATATTTCCAAGAGGCTCCAAAATTTATTTTTGCATGTGCCAAATACCTTTGAAGATCGACTGATGTCTAAAATTCAAGTGTGGAACTTTGGGTGTGGGTAGTTGTTTGTGGGTTGTCATGCCCCCAGCACCATCCTATTTCTAAGCACTCCAAACAGCCTTCAACCTAGGGAAACCTACATCCATGGGCCCACATTGCTATAATTGACTCAAACAAGCCCTAAATGTGGAGTGTTAATGGATTTTATGAGATTTGGATGATATATGGATGGATCTAACCTCTGTTTTGTAGGGTTCAACTAATGCTTCCCTGATTTTTTATATGAATGCACTTACTACTTTTTTGCTTGCAGATTTATGGAATCTATTGCGGTACCATCAGGGAGGTCTATAGAGGAGGAAAAGGAAAAGAAGCCCATCAAAGCACCAAGGGGCAAAGAGGAGAAGGATCAAATGAAGTATCAGTTCCACGAGGAGGAACACACCTCCAAGGTCACTTCCACCTAGGATTCCATATTAGATACTAATCTTGGGCACGTAAACATAGATGAATTCAGGAAAAGGGTCATATTCCACCCCACAACTAAAAATGCACGGAAGATCCAACAGAGCTGCCTTGCTAAGGCAGCCAGCTTCCCACCTACACTTATATCCCCAGAGCTCATAATGGCCTATAAAGAGGCCTACTACGGCAGCAACAAAAAAATTATCGATCATGATGGCAGGGTGCTATCAGCTCTATCTCCCAGGTCTATAGGCCAAAATTTTCATATCCCCACATTTGACCCCATGGAGGAAATAGAAAAGGAATATACAAAGAGCACTTGGAAGCAAAACCCTCTAGGATGCAAGAAGTTAATCAACCAACATTAGTTGAAGGAGAAGAGGGGCAGTGCCACCAAGGTCCCACAAGAGCTTTCTAGAAGTGACTTCCACGAAGAGTACCATGATTTGGTCACACTTCTCAGAAGGGTAATGGGCCTCCCCACTACTGCTTACTTCCACGAGTGGATTTTTTACTTCGTTCAGGAAATCATTCAAAGAGAGACAAAGTTTCACTAGGAAAAGATCATTACTAATAATATGCATGCATAGTTCATGAAGGTCAAAAAGACTTCCCAGTTCTTTATGACCTCCTACATTATATATCTACTTGTAGATACCTTCCCATGTAGAGGCCTCTTCATCACCCAGAATCAAAATCCAAGAAGGAAAGAGCTTAATGTATATGACCGGTACCCTCAGTTGCAGTACAATAATTTCAAGAGGGATTACATGCGGATCAATGATGCCCTCATTAGGCATATCATCGGGCTCCTTAGAGGATACTTTGGAAGGAGGGTTACACATAGCACCTGGGAATTCATTCAAAGGTTTGGGTTGTTTTTCATCCAGTTCCCAAAATTTATGTATATTAGGATAGAAGGATTCTCTGAATGACCCTACAAGATACCTTGGTATCCCCAAAAAATAGTTGATCAAATTGGAGGTCTCCCGCCAATTGTAATTTTCCCATCATTTATTGAGAAAACAACACAGAGTGGAAATACCATACCCCTTAACCTTTGGGCAAGGCCTGTATTCTCTTCCTATCGCCTAGTGTGTGGAATACTTAGAAAAGGAGTTAGTAGAGTACAATCTTGACTTCTACATGGCCCGACTGAGGATGGATCCCTATTGAAAGTTGAAGAAGATGGACAGAAGGAGGTATTCTCACCTTTCTCACATAGAGGACTTCTAGGCCAATTTTGGATATAATAAGGAGGTTTGCATGTGGCATTACATGTGAATGATGGCACACTTCATAAAATCAATAAACCTATTCCAAGTTCCTAATCAAGTTGTAGAAGAGGAAGATATTGTCCTCGATGATAGATTTGATGTTGTGGCTGACCTACCATTTCCAATAATTGATTGGGATGAAAGAGAGTTCAATGACCTCGATACAATAACTTGACCTATGGAAAGAAGAATAAGGCAATGGGTAGATACCTAGATCACCCAACTTAAATTGCAAGGAAGTGAGCTCACTTACAAGGAGCTCAAGGATGAAATCAAAAGTGAAATTGATAGTGGAGCCACTACTACTACTCCAATGGAAGAGGCACCCAAATATCCCTTAACCATGAGATCCAAGAAAAGGAAGAATATCCCTGAATGTCAACCCAAACATAAAGTGTACATACAAAAGACCGTAGAGGGGGAATCTTCAAAGAAAATCAAGAGATCAGGGGGGTTCATGAGAAAGATGCCAGTTATCCAAGAGGACCCACAACATGAAGGTGAAGAAGAGGAAGTTGAGCATCCATCATCCCCACATACCACCTTTGCTTCCATTGCTACCACTGCCATTACCACTCCTCCACCTTTTGTATCTCAAGCATTGCTTGTCTCCTCTTCGTCTATTGTGGACATCTTTGTCCACCTTGCCTCCACTTCACCAATGGCCCTAATTATGGTATTAGACTCCTCAACCATGACATCATCAATATCATCTACCTTGCTTAGCCCTCCAATGCCCATAGTTACCAAAGTCACCATGCCTTCCCTCACCTTGCCAGATGCTTTTGCAAAATATATGCAAGGGGTACCTACTAAAATATGGGTAGTAATCATGAACCCTACTATCCAAGTGGTGATGGTTCAAATTTCTACATGCTTACCCATTCCTCCACCACCAACAGAGCCACAAGAGATGAAGGCCTCAATGAAAATATATGAAGAGACGGAGAGACGAAAAAGGGAGGATGAAAAGGGCATAATCGAGGACCCTGAGGACTTCTTCCAAGATGATTACTTCGAAGACTTGGAGAAAGGGGTAAGCATAAAGATTGATAGGGTGGTTACAAAGGAAGGGGATTCACCTCTATAGGAAGATATGGAGGCCCTCAATGCCAAGTATACTATAGAAACCTTTGATTAAGAACTGGAAGAAGAGTTGCCCCAACAGCTCAAGGATGAGGAAGAGGAGGTTGAATCAGAAAAACAGCCCTCCCAAGAGGAAAAGGACATTGATTTCAATGTGGAAATACTCAAAGAGCATCCACCTATTGGCCAAGATAAGGGCCTTACTCAAGAGGAAGAAGTGCCTCCCAAAAGGGAAGAAGAGGAAGAGAAAGAAGGAGAAAGGGAAGAAGATTCTCTCGAGAAGAGCCCCAAGCTAAAGCATTACATGGAAATCAAACGTGAAGAAGATAAATTTACCCAATAGGAGGGAATTGATAAGGAGAGCATACCCACCACTAATTTTGAAAAGATAAAATCCATAGACATCGAAGACTCATATGAGGAAGAAGAAAGAATCGAGTAGGATGCCAGAAGTCATGAAGAGAAACAGACCCAACAGTAGGAAGGTGATCATAAATCACCAAAAGGGGAAGCTCAAGTGCTTCAATGGATAGAAAAATAGCTACAAAAGAGGGCCCCTATCCTTATTGATCCAAACGTTAGATTGGAGGCTATCTTGGCAAGAGCACAAACAAAGACAAAGAAAGAGAAGAAGCCAAGAGTCCACTATCATATTTTTGTGGATGATTTTGGGTTGAGAATAGTACAGATTTCCACCCCAGTAATAGATCAAGGAGAATGGGTCAATTACACCATCTCTAATGTCATCTTGGGCCCAACAACCAACTAGAATAAAATTGAGGAACTCCAAGGGTAGGTGGCCATGATAGTATAAAAAATGAACAAGGATAAGTCCATGAAGGAAGAACTAAAGGCACAAGTGGTAGATCTCACTGCCTATATTCAGCAATGGACATCCTTAGAGGTAGAAGAGGCTACGATGACATCCTCCACACCCCTACTCCTTTCTCAAGAAGAACTCACTGGAATGGAAAAAATAAATAATTGGACTAAGGCCAGAATGGAATGGTTCCAACGAGTGGTGTATAATGGTTATATGGGCATCCACCATGCTACTAGGATGATTAAAAAATTCAAGGATTTACAAAAGTAGCTAGAAGGCATGGAAATGATATGTCATCGATTTACTGAGCTATATAGCATCACTTATCCTAAGCTCGAGGCCATTCTTAAGGTGCCTAAGAGCATGTGGGGGATAGAATTATCACTTCCCAAGGATGATTGTTGGCTTATGGAAATGTGGAAGATGGGATTGGATCACCAAAGGTATGTCCTAGAAAGAGTATTGCATGAGGTAGAGCTTCACCTCGAATGGGTGGTTGAGCATAGGATAGACAATGAGGATAACCTTAAATTGATGACGGATTATGAGATGCCAACCCTTGAACTCGATCCAGAAAAGATTAGGCCTCTTTTTCATAAAAAGATGGAACAGGGAGTAGTTGATGCACTCAGGCCAAACTTCATGGATTTCGTTGCAAGAGTGTTCACCCAATCCAAAGAAATATTCAAATCCACGCCCAAATGCATGAAGCACTGGGAGAAAATCATGGACAGATTCAAGAGACTAACCTTCTAGATGCTCCAATCTATTGTTATGGAATGGGATAAACTTCAGGTGATGACTGGGAAATTTGTGGAGTACGCTACCCAATAGAAAATTGAAGGAAAGCCAGTTATAAATGATGATTTTCTGAAGGTGTAGCCTAAAAAGGAAGGCTACTACCACAAGACAAAACTACTATAGTTGCAGCCACTATAAATGAAAATAGGAATAAGACAAAAGATGTATATTATAATCCTATATATTTAGGGGTACGTGAAACCCTAATGTAAAATGAATCTTTTCCACACAATGAAAGTATATCTTGGCCATTCATTTCACTTTTTGAAAGCTATAAATAGGGGGTATCCTCTCATTTTCGAGGAGATTTGAGTTGTTGTAAAGACATGCTGCAAAAATTTCAATAGAATTTCATTATTTTGGTGGATTCTTGTGTTTCTCACATGTTGCATGATTCATCTTCTCCAAGTTGATAGATTTAGTTAACATTTACTTTGTTGTTCTTGATGTTTTAGATTCATTTTTAATATTTTAGTTCATGTTGTCCATTGATGGTGAAGAATTCTATTGTGTTGATGCCCTTCTTGTTCATGCTTTTTTTTGTTTATTGATGATGAACAACAGTGTAAATCTAGTCTGAACATTAATTCACTGCTCTACTTAAACTTCATATTTAATTCATGCTTTATATTGAATGAACACCTAAAAATATGTAGACCTTAGAAGATAGCACTAGTTTCATGAGACCGTGAGACATTTTAGTTAAGTGTAACTTAGTATTTGGGAAGGTTGCCCATTGTAGCATCCTCAATTGTCACTACTCATCATTAGTTACAAGTCCCATAATTGTCTCATCCTTTTTCCCTTTTTAATTTTCTTTGAGAATAGAAGTTAAAACAAGATCCTAGCATCCTTTAAAATCTAAATTTGATGTTGAATATGGAGTTTTAGACTACTATTTTGAATCTATAGCAAGAAAATCCCATTTTCATAATTTCGCAAACTCCATTTGAAGACACAATTCCCTCCAATTTAGTGAACCATAAATTCCCTTTGTGGTTACTAGAAAATCACATCAAACCACTAATTTTTTTTTGCAAGTCATGACCTGACACCCGAGAGACCTTGGGATAATTTTCTGCAACTTGTTTGTAGGAAGTTATCTTTCAAGAGAGGTAGCATACTTGTATGTTGCCTATGTTGAGAAAGTGCAAAAATACCCATCAATAGAATTAGTGCTAGAAGGAGGGTTTCCTTATTGCTAAGTTGGATTGAATTGATTCATTATCCCCTGAGAGGTTCCACAAAGTGCTAAGATCTACACCAAACAAAGGGGATTTCCAAGAGCTACCACCCCCTACCAAGGTTAAGAGAGCTAAGAGAGGGGAAGCCTATGCCTCAAACACATCTAATCAGCCCACTTTGCCTCCATCCATTCACCCTTCCATTCTCATTAACCTTCGATATCACCTTCCTCTTCTCAGCCACTCCAAACTACCTTCCATACCTCCATCTCCCACAGCCAAGGCACTATCCCAATAGTTGCTATCCCTTTGTAGCCTCAAGTCACTCTAGGACACCCTCCTCCACCTTTGCCTCCCATGGCAAGGTTGGGTAACAACACATCTCCTTTTTCCTTCAATTTTTATCATGACATGCCAAAAAATCCAGAGGGCTTTTGCACTAAGTTCCATCCTCTGGATCCATAAAGGACAACAAAAGAGCACATTAAGATCATTCAAACAGCCTTGAAGGATATGCAAATTGAACATGAATATGTAGCCTACTGACTCTTCCCTTACTCATTAGGGGATGAGGCCTTCTATTGGTACATTCACTTGCCAAAAGGAACCATAACCAATTGGGACCTATTAAAGAATGATTTCTTGTAGAAATTCAAGATCCCGGTCAGCTCCTCCAGTTTGTATCAGCAGTTCATGTCCATTCAAAGAGAAGTCAATAAGTTGATCAACTCCTTCAATGATAGATTCCATTGATATTATATGAGGTTACATACACCCTATGTGGTTGATGATCCTTCTGCCCACCTAATATACTATGCAGCCCTAGACAACCTCACTTCCGCATTAGTGAAAATAATGCATCTTTCGCCGACTAGGTTGGTGGATGCCTACGTAGAAGAGATCATAGCAAGCACCAATTTTAGACAACACATCACTATTTTTCTACCTTCTTTAGGCCTAGATATACATCCCAATCAAATTCAAAGCCTCACTCATGCGTTGACACATCAAACACCCTTAATGAATCAAGATCCACAAAACCTGATAGTTCCTCACCTGGGGCAGCCATTGAACCAGGCACCTCTCGTGCCTCAATACCTACAACCGCAGTAGAAATAGACCTATTCCTAGCAGCCCCAAGTGCCTACATATCTTCAAAGCTCAAATTTCCCACCCACTTAGTAGAATCAACCAACAATACAACCGATTTTTCTTCAGAGTTTCACTTCGCAGCCAAGCAGTGCGGAAAGAGATCGCATCGATGATCTGACGGAATTGGTCAAGAAGATTTCGATTGAAATTTTACACTTGAGGAATCATAATAATCAGTTGGAGTAATCTCAAAAAATAATTCAAGCTAATCTCAATCGAGACAACCGTAACAATCGCGACACTAGTGCTTCTTCCAGATAGAATAATGAAAGAGGGAAAAATTTGAGATAAAAATTTGAAAGAAGGCCATCACAAAGATAGAATCAAACATGGAATACAAGGCCAAACAATGGTGGCATTCCCATGCCTCTTGACCAACCAAGCAACAATGAAAAAATTAAAAGCAAGGTAAACTTAGCAGAGGCTACCCTATCTGGTTGGTGTTGCATACATAAGACGAGTAGGCATTCAGAGTTAGATTGTCCATAGTTTCACACGGCCATCAAAATATTCCAAGTGGAAGTTCAAAACATCGTGGATGGTTCAAGATGTCAGGACCTAGTTCCTTTTGAGTCATACGATTCATTTGTGTTGGTGGTTAATCAAGATCCTTTCTCGAAGGGCAAAGAAATGTACCTAAGAATGAGACTACTGCCCCAAAGGACGAAGAAGAAAAAGAGGTTAGTAATGAAAGCCCTTTATCCCAACTCTTCAATTTAGTAGATAATGGCCGAATAGATGAGGAAGAGCCACAAGAGGATGACATCTAAATGTTCCATCAAAGGGAAACTCTCTATGATTTGAGGAATATATGAGTAGGTGGCCCTTTCACAACCTCTACTCCACCTAATAAATTTAGCACTCCTCTTGACCCAAAAGCCAGTAATAACCCAGACTACCCTCATGTGCCCACCCAATACTTTAACAAGAATAGATAGCAAGGTCAAACCCAAAGTCAACTTACCAGCTCTTCCCAAGATAAATATTTTGAAGACTAAATTGAACAAATGGGGGAGTATGTTGTAGAATAATTTAAGAAGTTCAAGTTGATCTTATCGGCCTTTGAGTTGCTTAGAGTTCCAATAGTTAGGAATTATTTCTTTAGAATGCTCAATGGGAATCCCTCATATAATTCTACCCAAGAGGTGCCCGCTAAGAAGGTCTCCCTTGATGATTCACAAAATGAGCCTATCATTTGACAAATCTTTGGGAAGAAAACATATCAGCCTGCAAATCAGCAAGAAAACAAGCAACTTGCTAAAGAACAAAATCAAATGCAAACCCAAAATAAGAATCTACCCAAGTTGACATTTTAGGGGGGTTGTTCCAAGGGAAGTTGGATACCCCTCCCTTCCTGACCACAATCATAATTTTTTGAAAGAATCTACCTAATTGCCTAATTGACTTGGGAGCCTCCACCAATGTCATGCCTTTCACAGTGTGAAAATCTTTGGGGATAGTTTTGACCCCCTCTCCATAGAAGATAATGGAACTAGACAAAAAAGAGATCAACATAGCTGGAGAAATCAATAGAATACCTATGCAAATTATTGTTGATCTCAGGGTACAATAGACAATTGATATTCAAGTTATTGATATTCCTAACACCTATACCATCATACTAATCAGGGATTTCACTTAGGCATTAAATGGATATTCTACCATAGATTATTCCCACCTATGGCTGTCATGGAAAGGGTAGCCAAACTAGATCCATATTGATCGGGAGCCCTGCATGAAATTCATGATCATAGAATATAACAACATAAATAAGGTATTGTTTGCTGAAATATAATTGGGAAATTATTTTCCTTTAGCTTACCCGTATGAGCAAGAATATCATGAAGAAGAGGTCTTTGAAGAGGTCCTCCTTGTGAAATGTAGTCCACCTACCAACTTAACCCATGTGCCTAAAAGTACAAAGGTATTAATTGAATCAGATAATGAAAAATAATAAGAGGATGGTAATATTTGACTGTTGGATGGCCTCCAATATTTTATGGAGAAATGTGTACAAGATCAACTAAATCTAGGCATCAGAATGGACATTCAAGAGCTCATATTACCTATTTGGTGCAAGGTAAATGATGTTGCCCACTTAGAATTTGAATTCTTCTTATGCCAAACAATAATTGAGCATATTAAAAGACAAGTCACCCTAAAGGGGGAATTTAAAACAATGCAACTAGATCAAAGCGATGTTGAATCCATGTTATCATCCAAGAATGTAGAGGAAAATGTACTACCAAGCAAGGAAGTGTGCTTAGTGAGTCCCAAGATCAAGGATTTACCTAGGTTTTAGATGTTGCAATTTGATGGGTCCAAGTCCAAGCAAGGGGTCAGAGCTAGATTCAAACTGATCATCCCTATAGGTAAGACATACTTTGCTACCCATAGGCTTCAATTTTATTGCACCAATAATGTGGTAGAATATGAAGCATTAGTTCTTGGTCTCGTGATGGCATTAAGAAAGAGAGTTAAAATGCTTCATGTATTTGGTGACTCTGAGCTAGTTGTAAAACAAGTAAGGAAATTGTAAGGAAATATAAGGTTAGAAAACTATAGGCATAGGTTATGGGATCTTATAGAAGGCTTATATGCATTCAACATCCAATTGATCCCTTGTCTCAAGAACTACACTGCTAGTGCCTTAGCCCGTGTGGCTAGTACCTTGCAGCCACTCTCCCTAGTTGGCTTAAGAAATTTCATCATCGAACTTTCATCCACTTTGTCAGTGCTAGACAATGTCACCAACTTCTAGGTGTTTAACAGTGATAAGCATATCCTATACTTCATCACAAGCTCTGATGTGTTCACAACTCAAATCATTGATGAAATGGAGCCTAAGGAGGTTGAATTAGACATAGAGGGTGTTTTCAATCTAAAAACAAACATAATACTATGAGGTATGGTCCATTTCGAGTGGATATTTGACCTAGATCAGATAAGGGATCATGATCAACCAAAAAAAGGGGATCCCATTAATAATCAATATGATAGACATAACCTAGGAATGATTGAAGAAGTCAACAATGTGTTTATCACCAAAGTGTGCACACCAGAAGAAAGGAAAGGGTTTTTTAATAACTTGTGCACATATAATGACATGATTTCTTGGAGTGATGAAGATTTTTAAATGTATGATACCTAAATCATAACTCACACCATTCCTCTTAGGCTAGATGTGAGAACTTTTAGGCAACGACAATGCTCGATCAATGTCGTACTAGAGCCCTATTGGTGTTTTTTCTTGCAAACTAGGTTTGTCTCCTAATCTACCTATGGAAGTGCCAATTCCAATCAAGGGCAGCTTGGAGGACCTAGACCAACTAATGAATATTTTAATAATAACCTCCTACACGTTGGGCTCTGCAAGACCTAGGAGGGTGGTCCCTATAATGTATTTATGATCTCTGCACCAAACTCATAAAAAAAGTATTAATAATTCATATATAATCCCATAAATAGCTCAACAAAATAGAGTACTACTAGAGTGAATTGGCCCTTCACCAGTAATATCAAATACTTCGAGCATGAGATGGTTACAACATTATTTTGTAACTTATGATAGTCATTTTAATTGCAAGTTGGCGGCAAGCCCTAAGTAAAGACATACAGTAACAGAGTTTTATAAACTCATACAATTTAGATCAATGCCATATACCATTGGGGAGTGAAGTTCATAAACATTCATAAATTAACAAAAGACTCAAATACCTAGCATGTATAACCCTTGGAAATATTGCATTACAACAATGTCAATCCCTGTCCCAGCCCAATACTTCTTACTAAATGATCCTATGAACATATCCATCTATGATTCCATCCAAGCATTTTAATTAACCCTTTGAGTTAAAGCCAAAAGGGAAAATCATACACATCATAACAATGAGATGAACATCATAATCCTTGATTATTCCATTCAAAATTGTGATATATCTGTACAGAGGAGAGATGTGAGCTTGAGGTATAACGCCATAGACCAAATGCTAGTATTGTTATGAACATCAAATCTTCATAAACTTAAAACCCATTACAAAGGAATCCCAAACTTAAATTTTCCTTAACATTCAAAAGAAAATTTCTTACAATCTGTTCTGCAACAATACCTAGACTCGATCTTTTAAAATATCTAACTTGCAAGCCCCTTACCTCTAGCCCTGAAATCCTTCTCATAGAAAATGAAGGAACAAACAAGCATCGGGCTAGAGATTGCACATGTCACTAGTTAATAGGGCCATTAGATTCCCACTCAAAATTATGATTAGAAAAAGGAATCAAGTCCCAGAGCATCTTCCCGTTGATTTTTAACCTCCATACAACAGTTGTTGCATTGGTTACACCTCAAAACCTGCGTTCAAAACCGTCATAGAAATAGAACCATAATTAGTTATACTGTAACCACTGAGCTGTTAGTTGTCGGCAGTAAATACCATTTTACTCCTCTGTGGTTAAGTACTTGTCCACCCAATTCTTATATTCTTCATTTGTGGGCCAGTAAAAATTCACCACTCTATCACCCTAGTATTGTAAGGTGTGAATTTCACCGCAACTTGGTTGGCCTCTCTTTCAAATGACTCCAAGAACATGCTAGTATTAATTATTTTATCCATGTTGCTTACCAACAAGTCATGATCTGAGCCATCACAAACCAGTTTGATTTGTGCACTGATGACCTCTTCTGCCCTTTCTTGCCATTGCTGCAGTGTCTTAATGTTTCCCTACGCATCTATTATATTCGACAGAAAAGTGTCATTCCAATCATCAAAACTTTTTACCAATTCTCCAATTTTCCTACTCAAATCATTAGGTAGGGCCTGGAATCCCTTTAATGATTTTACACAGCTTTGAGTAGGCTTTAATGATTGGGGCCTATTATTTGCATTAAACTTGGAAGCTTTAAACATAATATCTAAATCAGTGGCCTGAGGGATCCACTTCTCAACCAAAGGCTCAACCACTTCCCGATCTCTATTAATATTTTGTAATCCATCCAAAAATAAAGAATATAAAGAATGAATAGATGGAAGCCTTGAATCAACCTTCTCATTTAAATGCCTCAAAACGGTGTCAACCACCTCATTGTGTTTAGCCATGGCATCATTCTCACTTGCCTTTAAGGCAGTCTATAATTCAACAATCTTATTCATCATCTGCTTTTTGTAGGATCTACAGAATACTCCATTTCCTCTTTAGCTAGCTCTGGTACAATGCTAGGAGCAGGCGTCTGAATTGCGGATTCAGGAATATAAATAATTGGGATAGTAGGGGGAACTGACCCCAAAGTAGTAGCTGTTACTCTGACAATAGGAGCATTGGAGGATTCTCCCACCTGCCCATATTTTAATCTATCTACTTCAGACTATAGCTCGACATTTCTCTGCTGGATTTTACTATATTACCCAATTATTACATTATACTTTTCCATCAGGCTCTTCCTTTTAGCCTCTTCTCTTTTAGTTGTCCTTTGGGCCAATTTGGCCACATTCAGTGTCAAGCTTGTGGCTTTCATTGCTGAGGTTTTCGAAGCTCTTTTGATAATGAGCCCGCCTCTTAAATTTGGGCTAATGTCTGTCACATTTGGTTTTCTGCCCTGAGATGCCAATGCCCATATGGCCAATGTCTCATACTCCTCACTAAAAGCAGAGTCTTGTAGGGTTGCCTTGACTTCTTCTTCACTACTCTGCATTGGATGTTTGGACTGCATAATAGCATTAAATGCCACAACATCAGATATGTCCCACTCAGGGAGGAGTAAGACACCATCCTGAGTTACAAGTTTCCTTCCTTTCTCAGGAGTGATGTTTTTGAATTGTTCCATCAATTCAGCTTTTACTTCATCATCATTCTCTTGGTCTGACCTATCAGATCTTGACTCCCTCCTGTTCTTGCACTTGTCCTAATATTCCTCTACTTTCGTTCTCGAAATCAACTACAAGAATACATGGGTTTTCACAAAGGCATCATCAACCAGGAATGCCTTGCAAGCCTCCATCCTAGCATCCTATACATATTGCCCTTTTATATTCATGTCAATGAGCACCAATTGTGTTGATCTAGGAGGGGAGGGGATGCCAACCAACATTTCTTGATCAGTTATGACTATTTCATCCATCAGAGCCTCTTGTGATTCTTCAATCCTTCGCCTCTTAGGGCTTGACTCTAATGACAGCTCCATAGGATCATCTCTAAGTGGTGAATCCAAATCCACAATTTTTATCCCTCCAGGCTTCTTGACCCCATGACCCGACAGTGATTATGTTTTCATTATTTTCTTTCCCTTTTTATCTCCTGCTATTATCTCTCCTCCTCCTATATAGAGGCATGTCCATTGATTGCTAATAAGTTGGTCTTGTTTCTTCAGACCTCACGTCTGATTCTTGAATCCCAAAATCTATTTCTAAATTGGCTTTCTTGGTCCTCAGGATATTCATGATTTCCTTGAAATTGCTCATCAAAAAATCAATTCTTTTATGAAATGGAGTAAACTCCATCAGTGAATCATACCTTGGACCCAGTTTATGCACCATGGTCAGCATTTTCTCATAAGCAATCCATTTTTCCTTATTCAATTATTACTGGTTCAAATCAAATTCATTTCTAATTATATCTTTAGGAATGTTGAAAACATGAGTAAATTTGCCACCTTTAATCTTCTGCCTGAATAATGCAAAGAATCCCTCAGGGTCATGTTGCCTCCTGGATCCATTCTTCAAATGGTACTTATCAAAATATCGATCAAAATGAACCTATCCTCCCTTAGAAAATACAAAATCAGAGACAACATTATAATCAGGGAACAAAGTCCCTTTTCCTCTTCCTGTCAAATTCTCTTCATGAATGTAGCCTAGTTGCCACATGACCTCTACACATTCCATCCTTGATGTTATATTATATGGGAGAATATGAGGAGCTCCCTAGAAACCATAAACCCTTAAAACAATGCTTACAAGGTAAAGAATGATATCACCCCAATTGTGGCACACTTTCAAATCAGGTCTCCTTATTTTGGGTAAGAGGAAATCATGCAAATCCTCACGAATCCTTGGCACATTCACCATCAACTTAGCCCTAAGCCTGGAGGCAAAGCAGTTATCAAATTGCACAAAACTAGCAGCTCCCTTGTTACAAGATAGGTCTGCACTCCTAGCCTGCACCAATAATTTATTTCCATTCACCTCTCGCTTCAACTCCATTTTCTTCAAGAAGAAGTCAGCATTCTCATACAAAAACATGTGCATTAATGAGGAGTACCAAAAGAAAGGAGTACCAGAATCTCCATTATGCAACTTCAGCAAACCCTCATGTATTCTTTTAACAAGGAAAGAAGCATAGTCATAAATTACAGAAAAATTAGGATGTTGAATCTAAGCCCCCATGAAGATATAGGCCATGGGCATCACAGTGTTAGGGTTGAAACCAATTATTTGGAAAAGTAAATAGAACGTTGCCAAGAAATGATCAGCAAAGCAACTTAACCTGAAAGGCTCCCGGTCAGTTGGGCTCATGTGAATTGTTGAATTTCCCGCCCTGGCTAGATGGGGGGGAAGCAACTTTGATCTGAAAAGAGGCTAAGACCTGGCATATTCTTGCTTCATCTCCTCAAAGTCAATTCAAACCATAAATGAGATATACTCACTTAAATCAAAAACCTGATGAATTTTATCAGCATTCACATTCACTAGAACACTGCCATCATTATCCTTGATAATCTATGTTTCAGGGTCATATCGTGCAGCCACTGCCCTAAGTAGGTCAACATCCAGAAACACATTCGGTACCACAAGCTTTCCCATGTCGTATCTCCAACTATTTGAAAAAGGATGAGACACATTTTCCTGCCCATACCATCTCCTAAACATTTCCAAACCTTTCATTGGCACCCTAGCATCTACAATGTTATAAGTCTTACATCTCAATCCCTCACCTAGGGTTGTCCCATTCATTAAGATCAAACCCCTCTACTTGTCGTTATTTGACAAAGGGAATTGGTCCAGGAAATCATAATATAGATTCATGTGTATATAATCAATACGGCCAGAATGTTGCTTTGGTGGCGCCATTTTAAACAACCAGGGCTTCTTAAGAAAGATCAAAATCATAAACAAACTAAGGCTATGCAGAACGGAATTACTGAGCAAACTTGAAATTTCCCACAATTCAAAAGAAACAGTAACCCTAGAACTGTAATCAAGAGAAAATGATGATGATACAATTATACCCTCTACAATAATCACATTCAAATAGAGAAAGTGATAAGGAAATCAACTCACGAAATTCACACCTCGCAGAAAAAATCAAACCTCTGTTGTAGTTGCTTTGAAAAACTCTATCTTTGGCTCAGGATCGCTCTGCAAACACTTGAATGTCTTTATGGCGATGAGAGTATGAAATTAAGTACTTAGAAATGATGAAAATGGCTAGCAGACATCTCATCCTCCATTAAAGCTTAATTGCATGCCACGCCAATGGCTTGAATCACATTCAATGCAAGTTTAAATCCCTGCCGTCAATTTCTTGTTTCTATCAGAACATCAGATGGCTATCTTCAAAAGGTTGACAACATTTCCATGTCACTATCAAGCGCCCACCATAAAATGTAGTGCCAAAAGAATACATGTGGCACTCGCCCATGATATTGCGATCACTAAACCCCCTCAGTTTAGGATCAGGCGATGGTGGGAAACCGTCGATCTCCATCATCGATGGTCACAATCATACATAACAAGGAGTAGCACCAACACCTATCCATCGAGCAGCTTTTCCATTAACTTTAAGACATTGTCGTTTATTATAAACATGTGCATTTCCCATGTGGTTTAGTAACCCACTCAATAATGTTCTAAAGTCCGATGCACATATTAAACACTTTATTTACTCCTTCCAACATTGATAGCTCAGGACACGTGGCATCCGCCCACGATATCGCGATCGCCAAACAGCTAGCGGTGATGTCATCGTAGGATGGCGGGCAAGGGTCAAGATCAACCTCAAGAAGATCGACGGTCGGTAAAGTAACCCCTGCAAAACATTAAAATACTTAGAAGAAAATAAGGGGAAAGGGATACCGCCTAGGGCAATGACAGTCGATGACTCAAGGTTTTTTTTAAAAGACAAGGCATGGATCAACCCAGACTTAGGTAAATAAATGGGTTGGGCAAAAAAAAATCATTTTATATTTAAAAAAGAGGCCCTGCCTAGACGATTGAATAAGACATAAGTTGTTCTTAAAACCTTGTCCAAAAGGTAACAACGAAAAAGACCCAACCCAATAATAGAACACCAAGGTTTCATGGAAGCAAGGCAGAACTCCAACCCCAGATACCCTCTAAATAACAAGACAAACCAATAATAAGGGAAAACCAAGGATTGAAATTGAGGCTCCATCAGTGGCTCCAGTTGGGGACATTCATTCCACTGGAATGAAGCAAGAATAACATAATCTCAGGTAGAGCAGACCAGTTGTAGAGACAACCAAAAGGGTTACTCAAAAAGGACAAACCCCACAAAAACCAAACCAACAACAAAACTATGTACAAACCTAAACCTACTGTTCATGGAAAATAGCACCTCAACTGAAATATAACTTCAAGAATTGTCCATGAACTGGCAATTCAAGAATATCACCCATCATTTCTTGGAGAAAGTATGAATCCTCCCCCCATTTGTCATTTATCAAGAATGGACCTAGCCAAATTGCATCAAATTTACCATGTTTCCCCTTGTCTTCCAACCTGGCATTCCACATCAAGACCATATCTCCACTCTGGAAATTTCTTGCAATTTTCCTCTTGTCATGCAAATTTTTTACCTGCCACTGTAATTTGGCATTTCTTATTTGAGCTTCCCTTCTAGTTTCATCTAGCTCTATGAGGGATTCCACTCTCAATTGTATCTCGTCTTGTATCTCATTATCATACATCTAGAAAAATCTATACATTTCCATGAGGTTATTCTAGGGCAACCTTACATTTATCCCATATACTAAATCAAATGGGGCACATCCTATTGCTTTCTTCATAGTCACCCTATCTTCCTAGATTGCTAATTTTAGTTTAGAGTCCCATGCCTTCTTATTTTGATCTAGGATCCTCTTGTAAATATTCATCAAGCTTTTATTGCTTGATTCTGCTTGTCCATTTCCTTGTGGGTGGTAAGGTGAGGAATAAGAAATTCGGATGCCATATTTTTCACAAAATTCCATGTATTCCTCAGATCTAAAACACATTGCATTATCTGATACAATCCTTTCAGGACACCCAAATCTGGTCACTATATTATTCATTAAGAAGTCAATTACCACCTTACTAGTTACTTTCTTTGTTGGAATCGCTTCCACCCACTTATTAAAGTAATCGGTGGCCACCAATATCCATGAATGACCCCCACTTGATTTGCAAGCTATCTCCCCTATAAAATCAATACCCCATTGCTGAAATGGAGATTGAACTGCAACAAGTTTTAAAGGTAAGTTACCAGAAAAATTTAACTTACCAGAGAAACGCTAATAGGCATCACATTTCTTCACTAACTAATATGTATCCCTAAAAAATGGTTGGCCACTAGAATCCAGTTCTCATTATTTTGTGTGCAGTAGTTTTGGCCATATAATGCCCTCCACAAACTCCACTATGCATTTCATTCAAAAGTTCTTTAGCTTGAACCCGATCTACACATTTTAGCATAACACCTTCTTTATTTCTGCACCAAATTGTTTTTGTTATGATAACATACTTGATTGCATGTAACTTCAATGTCCTTTTTTCATTCTCACTCAACTCATTAGGATATTTCATCTTTCATAAATAATAAATCACACCCTTATACCAATCAGAGTGCTCCATATCACATATGTGTGATCTCTCCTCTTCTTCAAGAAAATTTATCTGATTAGCTTCCAAATTACTTTGGGTCATAAGCTTGGCCAATCCTTGTCCCCTTACTAACTTAGTAATCTGAATTTCAATGTTGAATTCTTGGATCCTATTAATCCATCTACAGCTCCTTCCTGACACTTCTTGTTGCATAAAAATGTCTTTTACAGCAGCACTAGGCACATAAGCGATTATGGTGGCTCCCATCAAATAGGTCCTGAAAGCTTTGATTGCTTTTACTAGTGCATATGCCTATTTTTCATTTATGTCATACTTGAGTTCTACCAACTGCAGGGATTTTTTGAAAAAGGATATAGGTTGCTTAAAACCTTCAGCATTTTTTTGTAATAACACGGCTGCAATGGTGTGGAAGGAAGCGAATGAGAAAATCTGTAAAGGTTTGGAAAAATCAGGGGTTTTCAACACAACTGCTTCTTTGATAGATTTCTTAATAGCATGGAAAGCTTGTGTTGATGCTTCTTCCCACTCTACCTTGGCCCCTTTCTTAAGCATCTTAGAAATAGGGCAAATTATTTCAGCAAAATTTGTAACAAATCTTCTTAGGAAATTGATTTTCCCGAAAAAGGACTGGATTCCCTTAGCACTTTGGAGTTGCAAGACCTTGTCTATTGCATCTACCCTCTCTGGATCAATTTTAACCCCATCCTTAGAAACAATATTCCCCAACAACTTTCCCTCCCTCACTCCAAAAGTACATTTCTTGGGATTTAAGGAAATACCATATTCCAATGCCCTAATGAATATTTTCTCAAGATGTTCAAAATGATCATCCTCTTTCTTGGAATACACTGTTAAGTCATCCTAATAAATCACTAAGAACAAATTGATGAAATCTTAGAATGCCACATCCATAGCTCTCTGGAAAGTAGCTCCCGCATTTGTTAAGCCAAAAGGCATTATTACATACACATAAGTCCCCCTAGGTGTAGTGAAAGCTATCTTAAATTGTTCAGATTCCTTAACCATAACTTGATTATAGCCAAAAAACCCATCCATCATGGACATTAATTCATGGCATGTTACTCTTTGCAACATAGCCTCCATATTCGGCAATGGATAGTTATCCTTTAGTGAAGACACATTCAAATTTCTGAAATCCACACATAATCTAATGTCTCCATTCATCTTCCTCACACGTACCAAATTAGATACCCAAGATGAATGTCTAATTGTTTTGATGATTCCTGCATCTCTTAACTTAGTGAGTTCTTCTTGCATTTTTGGAGCCAAGGTGAGATTAATAGGTCTTTGCTTTTGCCTAAAAGGTTTCGCATCACTACTCAAAGGAATTGCATGTTGAAACAAATCTTGTCTATAAGCCTTAAGATCATTGTAAGACCAAGAAAACACATGTCTAAAATTTCTCAACAAGTCAATCAACATCTTTCTCACCCTTGGTGACAACTTCTTTCCAATATACACTTTCTTTGGTGATGCATCAGTCCCTAAGTTCACTTCCTCCAAGGCATTAGGATGGGGTGCAACATGATTAGCCCTAACTCTATCCTAGTTATCAAACACTCTTTCAAGGACAACTAAACCCTTAGGAATTGTGTTAGTTTTTAACTGAATAACTTCATTTCCAAACATAGTATCCCTACCATCAATGTTTTCAACAAAGGCTCCAAAATCTATTTCTTGAGTTTCATACTCATCCACACAGTTTAAAAATCTCAATATATCATCATCACTGTCAAAAACCTGCCAGTTCTTAATATTATCAGGAACAGATGATCTAGTTTGCACTTCAACCTTTGAAATTCCAGCATAAGTCATGTCATCCGGCCTCAATGCAATATTTTCCAACAAATCTACTACCTTATTGTGACCCCTTTCCATCCAATTTATCCCAAAAGCATCAAAACTCTCCAATTCATCCCACACAGCATTTTTGTACTATTTCAACCTTTTATTCTTTGACATATATAGGGACCTAACTTGGGAGATCACAAGCTCTAAATCTCCAATCACTTTGAGCTTCTTGATCCCGTGTTTTTGAGCCAACCTTAATCCTAACAACAATGCTTCATATTCGGCTACATTGTTAGTGCATTCAAATAACAGGGTAAAGAGAATTTGAAAGTTTTTCCACTTGGTGACCTCAACAACACACCTACACCAGATCCTTCCTTGGAATTTGCACCATCAAAAAACATAGTCCAAAAATCATCATATTTTGATAGACTTTCAACTTCTGTGTCAATTTGTGCAGCAAGCTTATCACAATTACTAGGGGGTTCCTCAGCCTTGAACTCATTTATGCCACAGTCAGTAAAACATGTTGAATCCTCAGTCAGACTATGTTCAATCATATGAGCCACCTTTGATTCTCTTTCAATCTTGACATATTTTCCATCAATGCAAAAGGTAGCAAATGTCAAATCACATTGCATGTTGCCTCCCATTGAGGCACTCCATTTTCTTGAAAATAGCATTCCAAAATGGGGAGGAGCATCTGCAACTAAAATAGTCATGGCCAAAACCCTATCAAGATATTGGGTAAGCACATAAGGGAGAGCTTTGATGGTCCCAATAACAAGCACCTCTCTTGAATACAATGCATAACATTTTCCTTGAGTAGTATCAACTGTCAAGCCCATTGCTTCGATAATCTTTACTGGCATAACATTATTTGATCCCTCTGAATCTATCATGAAATTTTTGAAAGTTTTCCCATTGATATTAACACTTAAGAAAAAGGGCATGATGTTCTCCAAACACATATTAATAGAATTCCCTAGGTATACCAGGGGAATTTGAGTGACAATTCCCTCTAGCTCTTTCACTTCTATTTCTTCCTTTTCCCTAGTTTCTTTACAATTTCCTTGTTCTAATTTATCATTAGGAATTCCAATGATCAAGGCTATTGTCTTTTCTCTATGCTCATCTATTCTCATCATCTCGAGCCATGGTATAGTAACCTTAACTTGAGATAATACTTGAAATACATCCATAGGTGTATATTTGGGAAAATTAGGAAGCATACCATCATTAGTCTCGTTCCTCTCCCTTTGTTGTTTTCCTTCAAGTTTCTTTTGCTTTTCCTCTGGAAATACTTTAACAGACTTGGCAATCACTTTGGTTTTTACCAATAGAGGATTAGCATCTTCACTAGGCCTTTGGATCTCAATATTCTTGGCCCATATCTTGTCATTTTTGACATCCTTGATTTTGACAACATCATTTTTGATATCTTCTTTGATATCCTTTCTTTTACCTTTACATTCCTTAATGAAAAGACTAGCAAGCTTGCCCTGCTCACCACCCATAGTTCTATTTATTAACTGTAATGTACTTCTCATCTGAGCAACCACCTCTTCAGTTAACAGGGCAATTTCATCTTCTTATGGTCTTCGTAAGGATATTGGATCCTCAACCTATTCCATATTGCAAGCATGGTGGTCAAACTCACCTTCTTCATCAGAAAAAACCTGTTGATGGTATAATTCATTCTTTTTTCATTGACGATTCACATCAACCTCTTGCAATTCCTCATCAGAAAAAAAAAACTCAATCTCATCAATATATGACTGGGCCATACAACAATCTACATCATTTTTCTCGAAATCAGGAGTATGCTGATGAACATTCTCTTCCTTTCCTTCTGCAGCAAGCAACTGGGCAACACCACAAAAATTATGATCATGTGGGTGTTCACATACCACACACCATGGTCTATCTTGTACCAGATTTACAGAATTCTTATGCAAAGGATCTGGTATCTGTTGATCAATTTTAGGTTTCTGGACAAGTAGTATTGGTTTCCCATCCTTCCAATTTGTATTGTAGGGATAGTTTTGCAATCTAGGAGGTTTATCATTTTTATTATATTGGTGCTTTTGTCACCTCCAAGACCCTTCTCCTGCTTAGCAACAGTATATTTTATATCCTTCAAAGTGCTAAGGACTTTATCCCATTTCTCATCATCTTTAATGCCTGCAGTGGAAGCTTTCTTAGTTCTATCTCTAGGATTCTTCAAAAGAGTAGGTTCTTCCCTCCTACCACATTTACCAGAAGCTCTTCTATTACTTTCAATATTAATAGCTACCCTAAAAGCATCCCTCATGGTTCAAGGATCTTTATCTCGGAGAAGATATGCCATTTTAGCATCAAAAGCATTGAAATAAGTAGTCAAGCAAACATTTTCATCAAGCCTCATTACTTGAAACAATTTATACATTTCCTTTTGGAATCTAAGGTTAAATTCTGTTGCGGCTCATTAGCTAATATTTTTATAGTATTGAACTCATTTAACATAAAACTAGCATTTTTTTTGTCACCGTACTGTTCTTTAAAGCATTTTTCAAACTCCTCCCATGAACCAATACTGGCATTTGGTAGACCCCTGTACCAATCTCTTGCATCTTTTGTCAAGGATTGGACAAATAATTTCATGAATACATCTTCATGTTCTACCTCATAATCATTTAACATATCCATGAAACCTTTCAAATGCTCTTCAGCTAAAAAGGCATTATTCCCAGCAATTTTTTTCATATTTTCCCTTAACTCATCAAGAATAGGGTTTAGGTACCCTGGAATACCATCAAAGAACAATGTTCTATATATTTCCAATTGTATAGGCCTCCTTTGCAATGATCCATCAATTTTCTGAACTTTAGAACCATCTTGATGTGAATTAATCAACTTGGTGGCCTGAATCCTTGGGCTAGAGCTACTTGTGATATTCTCCTAACTAGGTTTAGGATCAATTTTCAAAATCTCTTGATGAGTTGATGAAGTTTTGGCTTGTGCTAGCTCATCCAGATTTGTCATTCTTAGGAAACTTATTTTCCTTCTTTTCTCCACATTTGCAGCCTCAATTTCAGTCCTCTCTAATTCTTCTGCTAAAGCTTCCCCTTCCCTTCTAACCTTTTCTAAGGCAGTTTCTACTTGTGATGATATATGTAGGAGGGGATCCTTTTTAGGCTGGTGGGAAACCATCCTTTTAGTTATTTTGATTCCTTTAGCTTTCTATTTTCCCTTGTCCACAATAGGTTTAGGATTTGAATTATTTGATTGTGACTTAATAGGGTTCAAGGGTGTTGGGTCTATAGGCTTTGGTTGAGCTTTAGATTGACCTTCAAGACCCTCTTTAGACATTGGCTTAACTCCTTTATCAACAATTTATTGCACAACCAGACCCTTCTCTTCTAGGTCTGGTCCACTTTGGTTCAAGAATTTCATATTCGCCAATTGCCTCATTAATCTATCCCTTTCAATGATAGCATTCATCAATTATGTTTCCTTTTCCTTTATTATCCTAATTTCAGCTTGCTTTTGGATTTCTCTTCTTAAAGAACTAATATTCCCAAAACATCTTCAGGGTCAAGCAAAGTTATGTCAGAACTTGATGTCTCACTCAAATCTATTAGATTTGTGTCTTCTTGTCCAAATAATAAAGGCGTTCAATCATCTTTAGCAGGAGGAGGAGGCAAATCACTGGTGCATTGTCTGTGATGGCTTCGAATTCTACTCCTACTTCTTCTCTTAGTATATTGGACATTAACGGGCTCCTTATTATGACATGTTACATCCTCTTGGACTAGTGTATTAAACAATGCATCAAAAAATCCACAACTTTTTGATTTAGAATGTCTAGATACATGCTCGAAATTTTCAGGGATAGGATGTAAAGGCTTACTCATACCATTATGTATAGGATTTTGGGATGCGGGAGCAACGTTCCCATTCTCTGATTTCTTCTTAATCCAACCTTTCTTCTTTGTTTTAGGAATTTCACCTTCCAATCTGGATTTTAGATGATTCTTCATGAATGACCTGGTACTTTTCATTTCTCTATGCATGTCCAAAGATCTTTCAACTTATATAAAACTTCAAATAAAGTGCACACTAGTGCAGAGACTATTAGAGTCGCCACCCAATTATCTTGGGAATATTCACTATTCAAAAACACATGATAATACTTTAAAATATCCTCATGACTTATTGTACTGACAATGCACAAGACACTTTGCATGAGCTATATGCAATTCTTGAATTAACAAACTTAATCTAGATAAAATAAACACAATGCCAAGGGCTCAACCATCAAATCTTAGAGATACTATTATGGACTCTATGCAAAATGAATAACCGACCCACTGACAAGAATCATTTCTAGCTAGTTCCCCAGTAGAGTCACCATTTTGTTGGTGTTTTTTCTTGTAAACCAGGTTTGTCTCCTAATCTACCTATGGAAGTCCCAATTCCAATCAAGGGCAGCTCGGAGAACCTAGACCAACTTACGAGGATTTTAATAATAACCTCCTACACTTTGGGCTCTACAAGACAAGCGAGGGTGGTCCCTATAATGTATTTATGATCTTTGCACCGAAATCAGAAACAAATTATTAATGATTCACATATAATCCCATAAATATCTCAACAAAATAGAGTACTACTAGAGTGAATCGGCCCTTCACCAGTAATATCAAATACTTGGAGCATGAGATGGTTACAAAATTATTTCCTAACTTATGATATTCATTTTAATTGCAAGTTGGCGGCAAGCCCTAAGTAAAGACATACATAAATAGATTTTTATAAACTCATACTATTTAGATCAGTGCCATATACCATTGGGGAGTCAAGCTCACAAACATTCAGAAATTAACAACATAATCAAATACCTAGCATGTATAACCCTTGGCAATATTGCATTACAACAATGTCAATCCCTGTCCCAGCCCAATACTTCTTACTAAATCCTCCTATGAACATATCCATCTATGATTCCATCCAATAATTTTAATTAACCCTTTGAGTTAAAGCCAAAATGGAAAAGTATACACATCATAACAATGAGATGAACATCATAATCCTTGATTATTCCATTCGAAATTGTGATATATCTGTACAAAGGAGAGATGTGAGCTCGAGGTATAATGTCATAGACCAAATGCTAGTACTGTTATGAACATCAGATCTTCATAAACTTAAAACCCATTACAAAGGAATCCCAAACTTAAATTTTCCTTAACATTCAAAAGAAAATTTCTTACAATCTGTTCTACAACTATACCTAGACTCGATCTTTTGAAATATCTAACTTGCCAGCCCCTTACCTCTGGCCCTAAAATCCTTCTTATAGAAAATGAAGGAGAAAACAAGCATCAGGCCAGATATTACACATGCCACTAGTTAATAGGGCCATTAGATGCCCACTCAAAATTATGATTAGAAAAAGGAATCAAGTCTCGGAGCATCTTCCCGTTGATTTTAAACCTCCATACAACAGTTGCCGCATTGGTTACACCTTAAAACCTGCACTCAAAACCATCATAGAAATATAACCATAATTAGTTATACTGTAACCGCTGAGTTGTTAGTTGCCGGTAGTAAATACCATTTTACTCCTCTTCGGTTAAGTACTTGTCCACCCAATTCTGATATTCTTCACCTGTGGGCTAGTTAAAATTCATCACCTCTATCACCCTAGTATTGTAAGGTGTGAACTTCACCGCAACTTGGTTGGCCTCTCTTTCAAATGACTCCAAGAACATGCTAGTATTAATTATTTTATCCATGTTTCTTACCAACAAGTCATGATCTGAGTCATCACAAATCAATTTGATTTGTGCACTGATGACCTCTTCTACCCTTTCTTGCCATTGTTGGAGTGTCTTAATGTTTCCCTGCGCATCTATTATATCTGGTAGGAAAGTGTCATTCCAATCATCAAAACTTTTTACCAATTCTCCAATTTTCCTACTCAAATCATCAAGTAGGGCCTGGAATCCCTTCAATGATTTTACAAAGCTTTGTGTAGGCTTTAATGATTGGGGCCTATTATTTGCATCGAACTTGAAAGCTTTAAACATAATATCTAAATCAGTGGCCCGAGGGATCCACTTCTCAACCAAAGGCAGAACCACTTCCCGATCTCTATTAATATTTTGTAATCCATCTAAAAATAAAGAATATAAAGAATGAATAGATGGAAGCCTTGAATCAACCTTCTCATCTAAATGCCTCAAAACGGTGTCAACCACCTCATTGTGTTTAGCCATGGCATCATTCTCACTTGCCTTTAAGGCAATCTATAATTCAATGATGTTATTCATCATCTGCTTTTTGGTAGGATCTACAGAATACTCCATTTCCTCTTCAACTGGCTCTGGTACAATGCTAGGAGCAGGCGTCTAAATTGGGGATTTGGGAATAGAAATAATTGGGATAGTAGGGGGAACTGACACTGAAGTAGTAGGTGTTACTCTTATAATAGGCGAATTGGAGGATTCTCCCACCTGCCCTAATTTTAATCTATCTACTTCAGACTGTAGCTCGACATTTCTCTGCTACATTTTACTATATTCCCCAATTATTACATTATAATTTTCGATAAGGCTCTTCCTTTCAGCCTCTTCTCTTTCATTTGTCCTTTGGGCCAATTTGGCCACATTCAGTGTCAAGCTTGTGGCTTTTTTTGCTGAGGTTTCCGAAGCTCTTTTGATAATGAGCCCGCCTCTTAAATTTGGGCTAATGTCTATCACATTTGGTTTTCTGCCTTGAGGTGCCAGTTCCCATATGGCCAATGTCTCATACTCCTCACTAAAAGCAGAGTCTTGTAGGGTTGCCTTGACTTCTTCTTCACTACTTTGCATTGGATGTTTGATCTGCATAATAGCATTGAATGCCATAGCATCAGCTATGTCCCACTCAGGGAGGATTAAGACACCAGCCTGAGTTACAAGTTTCTTTCCTTCCTCAGGAGTGATTTTTTTGAAATGCTCCATCAATTCATTTTTTACTTCATCATCATTCTCTTGGTCTGACTTATCAGGTCTTGACTCCCTCCTATTCTTGCACCTGTCCTAATATTCCTCTAGTTTCATTCTCCAAATCAACTACAAGAATACAGGGGTTTTCACAAAGGCATCATCATTCAGGAATGCCTTGCAAGCCTCCATCCTTGAATCCTGTACATATTTCCCTTTTATATACATGTCAGTGAGCACCAATTATGTTGATCTAGGAGGGGAGGGGATGCCAACCAACATTTCCTAATCAGTTATGACTATTTCATCCATCAGAGCCTCTTGTGATTCTTCAATCCTTCGCCTCTTAGGGCTTGGCTCTAATGACAGCTCCACAGGATCATCTCTAAGTGGTGAATCCAAATCCATAATTTTTATCCCTCCAGGCTTCTTGACCCCATGACCCGACAGTGATGATGTTTTCATTATTTGCTTTCCCTTTTTATCTCGTGCCTCTATGTCACTGCTATCATCTCTCCTCCTCCTGTATAGAGGCCTGTCCATTGAAGGCTAATAAGTTGGCCTTGTTTCTTCAGGCCTCACCTCTGACTCCAGAATCCCCAAATCTATTTCTAAATTGGCTTTCTTGGTCCTCAGGATATTCATGATTTCCTTGAAATTTCTCATCAAAAAATTAATTCTTTTATGAAATGGAGTAAACTCCAAAAATGAATCATACCTTGGATCCAGTTTATGCACCATGGCCAGGATTTTCTCATAAGCAATCCATTTTTCCTTATTCAATTATTACTGGTTCAAATCAAATTCATTTCTAATTATATCTTTAGGAATGTTGAAAACATGAGTAAATTTTCCAACTTTAATATTTTGCCTAAATAATGCAAAGAATCCCTCAGGGTCATGTTGCCCCCTGGATCGATTCTTCAAATGGTACTTATCAAAATATTGGTCAAAATGAACCCATCCTCCCTTAGAAAATACCAAATTAGAGACAACAGTATAATCAGGGAACAAAGTCCCTTTTCCTCTTCCTATCAAATTCTCATTGTGAATGCAACCTAGTTGCCACATGACCTCTGAACATCCCATCCTTGATGGTAAATTATATGGGAGAATATGAGGAGCTCCCTGGAAACCATAAACCCTTAAAACATTGCTTACAGGGTAAAGAATGATATCACCCCAATTGTGGCACACTTTCAAATCAGGTCTCCTTATTTTGGGTTGGAGGAAATCATGCAAATCCTCAAGAATTCTTGGTACATTCACCATCAACTTAGCCCTAAGCCTGGAGGAAAATTAGTTATCAAATCTCACAAAACTAGCACTTCCCTTGTTACAAGATAGGTCTGTACTCCAAGCCTGCACTGGTAATTTCTCTCCATTCACCTCTCACTTCAACTCCATTTTATCTGAGAAGAAGTCAACATTTGCATACAAAAAAATGTGCATTAATAAGGAATACCAAAAGAAAGGAGTACCAGAATCTCCATTATGCAACTTCAGCAAACCCTCATGTATCCTTTCAACAAGGAAAGAAGCATAGTCATAAATTACAGAAAAATTAGGATGTTGAATCTGAGCCCCCATGAACATATAGGCGATGGGCATCACAGTGTTAGGGTTGAAACCAATGATTTGGCAAAGTGAATAGAACATTGCCAATAAATTATCAGTAAAGCAACTTAACCTGAAAGGCTCCCAGTCAGTTGGGCTTATGTGAATTATTGAATTTCCCACCCTGGCTAGATGTGGGGGAAGCAACTTTGATTTGAAAAGAGGTTGAGCCCTGGCATATTCTTGCTTCATCTCCTTAAAGTCAATTCGAACCAGAAATGAGCTATACTCACTTAAATCAAAAGCCTAACGAATTTTATCAGCATTCACATTCATTAGAACACCACCATCATTATCCTTGATAATCTGTGTGACAGGGTCATATCATACAGCCACTGCCCTAAGTAGGTCAACATCCAAAAACACATTCGGTACCACAAGCTTTCCCATGTTGTATCTCCAACTACCTAAAAAAGGATGAGACACATTTCATTGCCCATACCATCTCCTAAACATTTCCAAACCTGTCATTGGCACCCTAGCATCTGCAATGTTATAAGTCTTACATATCAATCCCTCACCTAGGGCTGTCCCATTCATTAAGATCAAACCCCTCTTCTTGTCATTTGTTGACAAAGGGAATTGGTCAAGGAAATCGTCATATAGATTCCTGTGTATATAATCAATATGGCTAGAATGTTGCTTCGGTGGCGCCATTTTAAACAACTAGGGCTTCTTAAGAATGATCAAAATCATAAACAAACTAAAGCTACCTAGAACGGAATTACAGCACAAACTTGCAATTTCCCACAACTCTATTGCAATTGCTTTGAAAAACTCTATCTTTGGCTCAGGATCTCATATGATGTCCATCTTAGATGGGTACTTGGGATACAAATAGGTGATGGTACAATAAGAAGATAAGCATAAGGCAACATTCACCACCAATTGGGGGACCTTTGCATACAGAAGAATGTGATTTTGATTAATCAACACTAGTGCAACCTTCTAGTGTGCGATGAATATTACCTTAAAGGACCTGATTGGTAAATGCATCATCATCTATATGGATGATCTTACCATATTCTTGAAAAAAAGAGGTGATCACTTGTCTAACTTATATAAGGTCTTCCAAAAGTGCAAAGAGTTTAGAATTTCCCTGAATCCAAAGAAATGTATCTTTTGAGTTACCAAAGGCAAGTTGTTGGGGAATGTTCTCTCAGACAAGGGAATCTCAATAGATCTTGAATTCATTCGAGCTATTCTAAAAATTCAGCTTTTGGGTAGTAAGAAAGAGCTGAAATCTTTCTTTTGAAAGATAAACTTCGTCAGAAAATTCATCATAGGTTTGTTAAAATAGTCAAGCCACTAAATTCTAGGCTAAAGCAGGATGCCAAAGTTGAATGGATGTCAGAATCTAAATGGGATTTTGAATAAATCAAGAAATTGATCATTGATGCACCAGTATTGGTTAGCCTAGATTACCTAAAGTCATTTTACATCTATTCATTTTCTTCAGATCACTCTTGTGCCAGCATATTGACTTAGAAAGATGATGAAGGAAGTGAACACCCTATTGCTTTCATGAGAGCCCCACTAAAAGATGTACAGTTAAGGTATAATAATGTTGAGAAGCATGCATATGCCTTGGTTAGAGGAGTTAAGAAATTCTTTCACTACATTTTGTGAAACAAAGTGTTTGCAATTGTGCTTGATCCAGCAGTCAAAAATTTCCTAATGTAGAACAAGCTGGGAGAAAGAAGGGCCAAGTGGGTCACCTTACTGCAAGTGTATGACAAGGAGATTCAACCCATGAAGCTATTCTAAGGATATGATCTCACCTAGATGATATTCAAAACCATAGCTGAAATAGATCGTGAACTCACAATTCAACACTACCAATTGGAGGACATTTCCCAAGGGGAATTGTATGATGATGTGGTCTATTAATTATTAAATAATAAGTGTTCATACCAGTTATCAGCAGTACAAAATTGTTCTCTAAGGTTGAAAACTAGAAGCTACATGTTGTAGGGATCTATGTTATACAAAAGGAATCATGAAGGAGCCTATCTTAGATGTCTAGGCAAGGGAGAAGTTGCAGGAGTGATGAGGCAGTTTCATGAAAAATTTGGTATAGGCCATGGATCAAGCCCTTCAACGGCCCATCAAATCTAATGGACTTGTTATTACTAGCCAATCTTTTTAAAAGACACTAATAACCATGTCAAATCCTATCACATTTTCCAAACTGTTGCTCCCAGTGAAAAAGATGTTGTTCCACTCCAACCGGTTCTCGAGGTGAGGCCTTTTTCCCAATCGGGGCTCAACTTCATTGGTTTAATAAACCCTCCATCCTTTGCAGGCCATAGGTACATTCTGACCACTACTAATTATTGCACTAGATGGGCTGAAGTTATAGTATGTATGCAATGTAAAACTAAAGTAGTTACAAATTTTCTCGAAAGCTTTATTTTCAATTGCTCATGTTGTCCCTTTTCTTTTGTGTGTTATAATGGACCTACATTCACATCTATTAAATTTTCTAGTTGGGATTTTGATTTTGGGATTGCACTCAAGTTCTCATCCAATTATTACCCTCAAGGAAATGGTCTAGCTGAATCCACAAAAAAAACCCATTGACCATGATCTGTAAGCTGCTTGACAAGAACCCCAAAGACTGGCACACCAAGTTGCATTTTTCCCTCTGGGCAGATCGCACTCACCACAAGGCTACCTTGGGGAGTTCTATGTTATCTCATCCATGGCCGAGAGCCTATTTTCCTTGTTCACCTCAAAATAACCATGCTCTAGTTTCTCAACACGTACTATGAGGAGGGAGAGCACCAAGAGGCTCACCTCATTGAACTGTTGCATTTAGAAGAAGTCTATGATAAGGCGATAGAAAAAATTTCCAAAAATCAAGGTGTAGTTAAATGATGGTTCAACCCCCGAGCCAAATTCAAGGCCTTTATAATTCATAATCTAGTCCTCTATTGGGAAAAGGCCCATGAAAATAAAGGGGGACATGACAATTTTGACAAGCTCTAGCTTGGCCCCTTCTAGATTTAAGAAATTTTAGGACATAATTTCTTTCACCTCAAGACACTCACTAGAGAGGAGGTCTTGTTTCCTATCAATGGGAAGTATCTCAATAATTATTTCCTTGCCCGAGCTTTCAAATTTTTCGTTTGTATATAGTTGTATATAGGTTAGCTTAGGTTTCCCTTGCTTTCGTTGTTGCTCATTTTCCTAGTTGTTTTGTTTTGTTGAGGGTGTTCTATCGTTCTTGATGTGGTGGCCATGCTTGGTTTGATGAATAGTTCACCTTGCTACCTTCTCTTGCTTGTTATTTGGATTGGTCTCTAAGTGCCTCTGTGGAGTTGGTTTCCTCATTTGAACTCTAACTTGACCTAGGAAAGAACCCTTGTCTGAATCTTCTTACACTTATCTTGAATCATACATGAAAAAACACACTTTAAACTATTTACAAAGAGTTGTACAATAGTTGTTAGGAGGGTTGGGCAAGTGAAAAATATTAAATCTTCTCCAGTGACCACTATGCTTTCAAACCCACCGTAAGCTTCAGTGCTTACACAGTTGTGCAAAAGAGAAAAGAGTACCAAAGGAAAGTATCAAGAAAAGAAAAAGAAAGCAGGAAAGGTTAAAACATGTAATTGTATGGATGTGTGGATAAATCTATTAGCACTATTTATGCTTAGCTATAAATAGAGAAATTGTTGTGGGATCACAACAATAACTCCATCAGGGCTATGGATGCCTAGCTGGTAGCAGAGCAATATCTAGGTTACTTTTGGAGTTAGATAATTTACATAGTTTTCCTTGTCTGATCACTAGTTATTTTTGTGGTCTCTGAGGAAAGAGAATGAATTAACTATGAACACACTTCTGAGATGTTCCTATGATGATTCAACTAATGATCTCATCCTCCTTTGATATCCTAGTTCAATTGAGGAAATTATCTTTTGGTCTATGAAACTAGAGATATTGGGTTTTGAATTAATCTTTATCCTTAGAACGCTCAAGTACGTTTTCATAGCAAAGTTGCTATTTGTTGTGCCTATAGCACGCACATCCCGTTCTAAAAGGGGACCCCCTATTCTTTTTGTCTTTGTTAGGTTGCTTTTTTTTTCCTCATTTTGTGTGCCCCCTAATTTTTGAGCTAAGTGGTCATGGGCCTAAAATTCATCATCCCTAGTTGACCAAATTCATCACCCAAAAAAATTTCAAGTCCTTTCCTCTTACGGGGTTTCCTCAGCAAGTTTTCCTTTGCCTTCTATGGGTCCTCCCTTGTGGGATTCCCTTTGCGCGTTGTTTCTTTACCTCCATTGTTCCACTAATGGCCGATGTTGGGCGTTCATCTGCATCGTGGGTAGCGCATCCTTCGTCGTTGTCCTTCTTGTCAGTCGTCTGACGGCCATGGCTATGGTTCTGCCCACTTTGTGGACCCTGACTTTCCTACCACCGCCATTTTGAAACCTGCACCTAGCTACTCCACCAACCTTTGTACTTTCAATTAATGTGGGTCATAAATATGAAATTTCCTATAAATAGGTCATTCGACCTATCACTTTCACCCTACCAATTTAGAAATTTTCAGAGACCAAAGTAGTGATCGAGCACCCTATGCACACATGATCTTTCAAGGGAGTTGAAGTATGATTTCTATAGTTATCCTTCATCAATTCTAGGTATGTCCACCACCACCCAGCTAGAATGACCTTTGTATTATTTTTTCTATAAAACCACTTGAAAATTTATAGAATACTTTATATTTTTTTAAGGCGGCTAAATCACGTTCGAATTCCTCACAAACCCATTTGATAAAATCACTGAAAAACCATCAAACTCAACTTCTTAGGCCTTGTGAAACCTTTCCCTCCCATGTTCATTCTTCACTAGGGCCATCGAGGCATTGCAACCCACATCCTTGTCCCTATTGTTGGAAGCAGTGTTAACCTGAAAAACACTATTAGGGTTACAAGGCAGCTATATAACAAGTTAAATGCAAATTTGATCAATAAAATAGAGGAATAAAACACACAAGAAATTATAGCAAAATTAAGAAAAGACAAAGAATTTAACGTGGTTCACCCAATCTGGGCTACATCCACAAAACTGTAGCCATCCAATGATTTTATTATCTAGTGCAAAACATATTACAATATTGCAAAATAATTCAATGCTACAACTCTCCATCCCAGTCGCTTATAACAAGCTTTTAGAAGCTTCCAAAAATTAGGGTTTACAGAGTCAACTTTTTTTTCTTTTTCAGTGACAATACTAAAAAGTGTACAGTATAGCATGATTAGTCACCACATTCCAACAATCTCCCCCTTGGAGACTGATCCTAGATGACACCATTGCATTTATAGCTCCCACTGGAAATAAGCACCTTCTAATCTATTATACTTGAAGGCCAACCGAAGCTGAAGAGGATCCTAGCTTCTCCCTTGTCACTTCCTTTGTAAGAATATCCACTGGATTGTCATCTGTATGTATCTTTTCCAACTTTACATGTCCATCCTCCAAGACTAGCCGGATGAAATGATATCTCAACTATATGTGTTTGGTTTTAGAGTACAAGGCAGAATTATTTGCAAGATGTATAGCACTCTAGATATCTATAAACAAGTGATTTTTAGCCTGTGTTTTTCCCAACTCTTCCATGAAAACTTGCAACCATATCATCTCCTTTGTTGCCTCTATTGTAGCCACATACTTTTCCTTTGTGGTGGATAAAGAAACCACCTTTTGCAACCGATAAATCCAACTCATTGTTCTCCCACCAATTATAAATACATAACCTGTAGTACTCTGCCTGGTATCTATATCCCTGGCCAAATCTGAGTCAACATAGCCTTGTAAATCAGTATTAGAGCCCCCCAAAAGATAAACATTTATTGGATGTTCCTCTCAAGTACCTAAGAATCCATTTTACCACATTCCAACGATCAAATTTTGGATGACTCATATGCCTGCTAACAACTCCTACGACATGTGCAATATCTGGTCTCATGCATGCTATCGCGTACATTAAACTGCCTACAACTGAAGCATATGGTACCTTGGACATTTTTTCTCCCTGCTCTTGTGTCTTTGGACACATATCCTTAAAAAATTTAACATGATTGGGAAAAGGTTTGCTGACAATGTTTTCATTCTCCATATGAAATCTCTACAACACCTTTTCAACATAATCAGCCTAAGATAAAAACAATTCCCTATTTTTCCTATCTCTTCTAATCGTCATACCAAGGATTTGTTTTGCTGCCCCCAAATCCTTCATAGCAAATGAATTTGCTAATTGTTGTTTTAACTCCTTTATGTGATCCATGTTAGACCCCACTACAAGCATATCATCAACATATAAACATAAAATAATGTAGCTATCTTCATCTAACATCTTAAAATAAACACAATGGTCTAAATTACACCTGTTGTAGCCTTGCTCAGCCATAAAACTATCAAATTTAAGATACCATTGCTGAGGTGCTTGCTTCAATCCATATAAACTTTTTTTCAATCTGCACACAAGTTTCTCCTTACCTTTGACCTCAAATCCTTATGGATGCTCCATATATATTTCCTCTTCTAAATCACCTTGGAGAAAGGCGGCTTTAACATCAAGTTTTTCTAAGTGCAAATCTTCACCAGCCACAATACTTAAAATAGTACGAATAGAAGTCATTTTAACAACTAGAGAAAATATTTCATCAAAATCAATACCCTTTTTCTATGCAAATCTCTTTACAACTAATCTGGCTTTAAATCATTGCTTACCTCCATCCTCATCTTTCAGCCTGTAAACCCATTTGTTTGGTAAATCCTTTTTTCTTGCAGGCAACTTGCATAATTTCCAAGTCTGATTTTTCAGCAAGGAGTCCATTTCTTCTTCCATTCCATGCTCGCAATGAACCTTGGTATCCACCTACATAGCTTCATGATAACATTTTGGTTCACCAACATCAGTTAATAAAATAAAATACAAAGAGGGATAAAATCTTTATGGAGGTCTACTTATCCTTGAAGATCGCTTATTATTCACTGGAGTTTGTGGTATTTCTTGTTTTTGTTGTTGCAGAGCATGAGGAACCACTAGAACATTGTTTTTTGTAATATCATCCAGCACTGCATAATCCTTTTGTCTTCTCATGTAGCTGCAATAGATCTTTGTACTTTCTCATTGAATATGACATCCCTGCTTCTCACAATTTTCTTATTTTCAAAATCCCAAAGCCTATAATCAAATTCATCAATCCCATATCCAAGAAATATATATTTCTTTGATTTTGCATCAAGCTTGTTTCTATTTTCATAATCTACATGTGTAAATGCTTCACAACATAAGGTTTTGAGAAAAGAATAAATCACCTTCTTACCTATCCATGCTTCCTCTGGAATACCAAAACCCAAAGGATTAGAGGGACCTCTATTAATTAAATAAATAGTAGTGTTTGCAGTCGCTGCCCATATGTTTAAAGGCAGCCCAACATGCAATCTCATATTTTGTGCACACTCCATTATTGTTCTATGCATGCGCTCAGCCACTCCATTTTGCTGTTGATTCCTTGGAACTATTTTCTGCCTATGAATACCATTAGAGGAACAATAATCTTCAAATTCTTTGCTTCAATACTCACCACCATTATCAAATCTAAGACATTTTAGCTTTTTACCTATCTCATTCTCAACCAAGCTTCTGCATTTTTTAAAAGTTTCAAATACATCAGATTTCTACCTAAGGAAATAAATCCATACCTTCCTAGTTGCATCATCAATGAATGTAACATAATCTTGAGAGCCACCGAGAGAAGATACTTGAGCTGGTCCCCATACATTTGTATGCACAAGCTCCAATTTCTCATCTTTCTTTCGTTTCCCATCCTTGAGAAAACGAACTCTCTTTTGTTTTCCATACACACAACTTCCACATAAATCCATATTAACACATTTTAGACCTGGTAAAACATTCTTTGAATGAATTACTTTCGTACCTTTTGTACTCATATTCCCAAGTCTATTATGCCATAGTGTTGATTCAGAAACCATAGCGACTATCTAATTTTCTGCCTGTTGAACTGCAACAACTATTCCTGAACATTGATTTTCATCTGCAATAGCTAAGTAAGAGGAATAGTATGACCTGTACAAAGATAAAAGGTGCCTACTTTCACACCTTTTGCTACCACTAAGGCACCTTTTGTACCCTTCAAATTTTTATCACTAATTCATCATCTAGTTGCCCTACAGAAATTAAATTTCTTTTTAACTTTGGAACATGCCTTACCTCATGTAGTAGCCAATTATTCTCGTTCTGCAACTTAATCTTGATTCTTCCCTTTCCAACAATATGATAAGGTTCCTTATCTCCCAAATAAACTAGCCTAAAGTCCCCTTGGACAAAATCAAGAAAATAATTTCTATGGGGTGTAGCATGAAAAGAAGCCCCTAAATCTAACACCCGAGAATAATCAACATTGTCAAGGGAAAGAATCAAAGAATCCTCATCAAATTTATTACTTACCACATTTGCCTCTTTATTTCCTTCCTTTTTGTCTCCTTTATTTTTTCGAGACCAACAATCTTTCTTTAAATGACCCAGCTTACCACAATACCAGCAATCCCTCTTATCTCTAGATTGGGACCTTTTATCCTTTGATTTTCCTCATGACTTCCCACGACTTCAAGAATTGTTTCCTCTCTCCTTTTTTTTTCCCTTGCTTTTTTCATTTAAAACACTGCCTGATGTGGATGTTCCACCTGAGCTTTTCCTATGAATTTCCTTGCTCAAAATAACACCAACAAAATCATCAAATTTCAATGTATTTGAACCAGAAACAAAATTGCTAATAGCCATTACCAAGCTATTCCAACTTTTAGGCAAAGAACATAGAATCAAAAGAGTCCTAACTTCTTCGTCAAAGTTTACTTTTACATAAGTTAATTGACTGGTAACCGTATTAAACTCATTTAAATGATCAACAACTAACCCACCTTCTACCATTTTCATATTAAATAAATGCTTCATACAAAATACCTTATTCAAAGTGGAAGGCTTTTCATATAACTTCGCTAGGGTTTCCATCAACTCTTGAGTTGTCATTGTTGTTGTAATATTGAATGCCACCGATTGTGCCAGGCATAAACAAATACTACCAAGTGCCTTTCTGTCCAAAATATCCTAGTCCTCATCTGACATTATTGAGAGTTTCTTGGTTTTCCCTTCCAATGGCTGCCATAAGTACTTCTAATAGAGGTAGTTCTCCATCTGTATCTTCCATAACTAATAGTTTTTCGCATTGAACTTCTCAACCTTCAAATTACCCTCATCTGCCATTGCTCCCACTTAACAATGAGACTCCCACTCAACCATGACACCTTCCTGTAGACGATAATAAAACACAACCTACTCTAATACCACTTGTTAGGGTTAGAAGGTAGATATCTAACAAGTTAAATGCATATTTGATCAATAAAATAGAGAAATAAAACACATAGGAAATTATAGCAGAAACAACACAACACAGAGAATTTAACATGGTTCACCCAATCTGGGCTACATCCACAAAACTATAGCCATCCAATGATTTTATTATCTAGTGTAAAACATATTACAATATCACAAAATAATTCAATTCTACAACTCTCCATCCCAGCCACTTATAACAAGCTTTTAGAAGCTCCCAAAAATTAGGGATTGTTGAGAAATTATGTCTCAACTTCCATCTTGAAGTCCTCATTTTCATGCCTTGGTGATTTTGTGTTGTTTGCAAAATTCTGGTGGAGGCAGAACCAGGATGGAACTTGGCCTTGTTCTATTTGCCTAAGTTCCAGGTCTCTGGCAGAGGCGGAACAGGGATGGAACTTAGCATTGTTTTGTTTGCCTAAAGTTCTGGATTTCGGTTCTCGTTCCTACTTCGACTCCGCTTCCTACCATCTGTTGTTTCTTGCTTCGCAGGTTCTGACAGAGGCAAAACAAGTTTTGGAATTTGGCAGTGTCCATTTACCATGTTCCTGTTTCGGTTTCTGTTCCGACTCCGGGCCCAACTCTTGCTTTTATGATATGTTTCCTCTGGATGTTTGGATTCTCCTTGGGGTGTTTCCCTCCGCCTTGTCCTGGTTTTGGATTGTTGTTTCTTGCAGTTGGCGGAGGCGGAACCAGAACTAGATTGGTTCCTAATCTTGGACCTTTGGTAAAGTCTTGTTTCTGTTTCTATTTCATCCCCGGGTCCAACTCCGACTCTAGTCTTTTGTGTTCCCATCTTGGTTTGATCCCGGGTTGACTTTAACCGATCAAAACTGTTTTCAATGTGTTCCCCTTTGCTGTGGGCGGACGCGGAACCGAATTGGTTCCTAAACCTGTAATTTTAGTAGAGTCATGTTTTGACTCCAGTTCTGTCTCCGACTCCGACTCCAACTCTGGCAGTGTGTATTTTTGGTGGAGTCTTGTTTTGACTCCTATTCCAACTCCGGCTCCGGCAGTGTTAGGAATGACTTGAAGTCTTGGTCGTGCTCGATGTTTGTTTGACCATTTTGGTTGATCTATCAACTGCGATTACTGATGGGTCTTGGATGCGTGGCACCTAGTTGAATAATGATTGGATGGATACCAAGATAGTTATTGTGGCAGTTGCATTTTTCAATAAAGGGTGGCGAGCTCAACCATTTTGAGTAATGGATTTGAATACAAAGTTGGCTCGTTGTAGGAAATCTGTCAGATCTGACCAGATGCGTGATTTGAGGATGGACTTCATTGCTCTTATGAGTAGGTTACATTTGGATGAGAGATGTGTTATTTTTCTTATAAGTTTTTGACAAGTCAAGAGTTGATTCATAAGTTGCAGAGCAAGGTTGAAGTTGCGTGCTGAAGAACAGAAGGACGTGAGTTCTTGAGGAGGGTTTTGAACTGTATGTTGAAAAACATTGTAACAATGAATCTGAAACTCTTTAGGCGATTGTGAGCTGAACAAAGAAGTCTAGATATTGTATGTAATCGATTCATTGTTGTAATACAATTAATTTGACTTTGTGTGGTGGGTTTTTTACCTGAAAGGGTTTTCCCACGTAAATATTGTGTCATCTTTGTTTGCTTATCTTTCTGGTTTCTCATTTCCATGGTTGTATGCATCTCTTTAAGTTTTAGAAACTGCTAGTTTTTTGTTTTTGCTTCTCTCCCCTGTAGTAAAGGTGTTAAGGAAATGTATTCTGCACTGTTGGGTCAGTAGATCCACATTCTTTTCCCTTCACCTTTCTGTCCAAAATATCCTAGTCCTCATCTGACATTATTGAGGGTTTCTTGGTTTTCCCTTCCAATGGCTTCCATAAGTACTTCTAATAGAGGTAGTCCTCCATCTATATCTTCCATAACTGATAGTTTTTCACATTGAACTTCTCAACCTTCAAATTACCCTCATCTGCCATTGCTCCCACTTAACCATGAGACTCCCACTCAACCATGAGACCTTCCTACAGATGATAATAAAACACAACCTACTCTAATACCACTTTTTAGGGTTAGAAGGTAGACATCTAACAAGTTAAATGCATATTTGATCAATAAAATAGAGAAATAAAACACACAGGAAATTATAGTAGAAACAACACAACACAGAGAATTTAACGTGTTTCACCCAATCTGGGCTACATCCACAAAATTGTAGCCATCCAATGATTTTATTATCTAGTGTAAAACATATTACAATATCACAAAATAATTCAATTCTACAACTCTCCATCCCAGCCACTTATAACAAGCTTTTAGAGGCTCCCAAAAATTAGGGTTTACAAAGTTGGTTTTTTTCTTTTTCGGTGACGAAACAAAAAAAAGGTGAAAAACCCTAGACCCCGGTGAGGATACATGAAGAGTGTACAGTACTAAAAAGTGTAAAGTATAGCATGATCAGTCACCACATTCCAAAAAACACAAACTCTATCTTTGTGGCCTTGCAACTCTGCCATTGTAGGATTCAACATGTAGATGGTCGCGGCCTCCTCGCCGCCTCTAAAAGTCTTAGCAAAAAAAAAATAGTGAAAACCTTAAATCAGAGAATCCATGCGGATCTGCTTTTGCAGGCCACCGCATATAGGTAGCTCTTTCCTCGTCATTGTTCCAAAATGGCCATCCTGTGCCTACTTTCATGTTGCAGGTGTTGTTGAGACCAATATCGTTAGGTGAGCTAAACCTAACTCAACTATCTTTTTTGGGTTGTTCCTAGTAGACTTTCATCTGCTCTTCACCACCGTTGTCAACAACTAACCTCAAGTGGTGAATCCCTCACTCCCATATGTTTCTCAGACCACACATCCTTCCTTGTTGACCAAATTTTTTAAATCAAGCGTCAAGTGCTAAACCTCTTTTACGGGCCTAGCTTTGCAAGAGTCCGTCTGCAGACTGCCCCGCCACCATTGTCGTTCACAAACTACTAAGGACCTATATTGGTCTGCATTACAGAATCTACCCCATTATTTCCCTCAAATTATTCAACGCTAGAAATGACTAACTCCAAGTATGTTGTGGAGCTCTCCTTGTAGGCCACCACCTACAGCTCACCATCTTGTGGTCATCATTTTCTAATGGTTGTGTATACACTCCCTTTCGCATGGTAGAACATGAGTTTTCCTCCATCGTTTGAGTCTCTCCAAGAGAAATGATCAATGTCAAGGCCTCTACACACCACCGATATGGACCACCATCTATGGGTTGATGCCTTAGCTTTTCCATCCGAGAATGACTATCTCCTAGCGGCCTTCTGCATGTCTTTTCCCACAAACTTTCTAGCGACTGACTGAAGCCCATATTGTCTAAGCCACCTGTGGGTCCCACCTTTCAGGATTCCCCTTGCAAGTCATTGCCTTATGACTATGATTTTTAATGATGGAGCTCCAAACATCCATGATGCCTCTTTCCTTTGCATGCCTTGAGCCCGCATGAACAAAGTGACTAATTAAATATTTCCAAGAGTCCCCAAAATTGATTTATGCACATAACAAATACCTTTGAGCCTTGAATGATGTCTAAACTTGAAGTGCAGAACTTTTGGTGCAGGTGGTCATTTGTGAGTCATCGTGCCCCCAATGTCATCATATTTCTAAGCACTCCAAATGACCTTCAACCTAGGGAAACTCACATCCCTCAGCCCACATTGTCATAATTGACTCAAACAAGCCTCAAATGTGGAATGTTAATGGATTTATGAAATTTGGATGATATATGGATGGATCTAACCTCTGCTTTGCAAGATTCAACTAATGCTTCCCTGATTTTTCTCATGAATGCATTTACTACTTTTCTTGCAAGATTTATGGATTTTTTGTGGGACCATCAAGGAGGTCTATAGAGGAGGAAAAGGAAAAGAATCCCACCAAAGAACCAAGGGGAAAAGAGGAGAAGTATCAATTGAAGTACCTGATCCATGGGGAGGAATGCACGTCCAGGGTCAATTTCACTTGGGATTTCACATCAAATAATGATCTTGCGCACATAAACATAGATGAATTCAAGAAAAGGGTCATAGTCCACCCCACAACTAAAAGGGCATAGAAAATCTGATAGAGTGGCCTTGCTAAGGCACTCAGCTTCTCACCTGCACTTATAGCCCGAGATCTCAGAATACCTATAGAGAGGCCTACCACGGTGGCAAAAAAAAAAAAATATCGATTATGATGGTAGGGTGCTAGAAAATCTATCTCCTAGGTTTATAGACCAAACATTTCAAATCCTCACATTTGACCCCATGGAGGAAATAGAAAAGGAATATGCAAAGAGCACATGGAAGCTAAACCCTCTAGGATTCAAGAAGTTAATCAACCAAAATTACTTGAAGGAGAAGAGGGGCAATTCCACCAAGGTCCCAAAAGAGCTTTTCAGAAGTGACTTCCATGAAGAGTACCATGATTTGGTTACTTTTATCAGTAGGGTAATGGGCCTCCCCACTGTTGCTTACTTCTAGGAGTGGATGTTTTAATTTGTTAAGGAAATCATCCGTGGAGAGACAAAGTTTCACTAGGTGAAGATCATCAGTGATAATATGAATGCATGGTTCATTAAGGTCAAGAAGACTTCCCAATTCTGTATGACCTCCTACCTTGTATATCTAATTTTAGATACCTTCCAATACAAAGGCCTCTCCATTGCCCAAAATCCAAATCCAAGGAGGGGAGAGCTTAAAGTATATGACCGGTACCCTCAGTTGTAGTACAAGAATTTCAAGAGGGATTATATGTGGATCAATGATTCCTTCATTGGGCATATCATCAAGCTCCCTGGAGGAGACTTTGAAAGGAGGGTTGCACACAATGCCTAAGCATTCATTCAATGGTTTGGGTTCTTGATCATCTAGTTCCCAAAATTCATGCATATCAAGATAGAAGGGTTCTCTAAATGACCCTACAAGATACCCTGGTACCCCAACGACCAATTGATCATATTGGAGGTCTCCCACCAACTGCAAGTTTCCCATCATTTACGGAGCAAACAACATAGAGTGGAAATTCCATACCCCTTAACCTTTGGGTAGGGCTTGTATTCTCTTCTTGTCACCCAATGTGTGGAATACTCATAAAAGGAGTTAGTAGAGTACAATCTCAACTTCTACATGGCCCGAATGAGGATGGTCAAAAGGGAGTATGTTCACCTACCTCACATAGAGGAATTCTAGGCCAATTTCCAAGATGATAAGGAGTTTTGTATGTAGCATTACATGTGAATGATGACACATTTCATAAAATCAATAAACATGTTCAAGGTGCTTGATCAAGTTGTAGAAGAGGAAGATAATGTCCTCCATGAGGGATTTGATGTTGTGGCTAACCTACCATTTCCAATAATTGATTGGGATGAAAGAGAGTTCAATGACCGCAATACAGTAACTCATCCTATGGAAAGAAGAACAAGGCAATGGGTAGATACCCAAATCAACCAACTTATATTGCAAGGAGTTGAGCTCACTTACAGGGGGCTCAAGCATGAAATCGAAAGTGAAACTGATAGTGGAGTCATTGTTGCTGATCCAATGGAAGAGGCACCCAAGTCTCCTTCAGCCAATGGATCCAAGAAAAGGAAGAATGTACCTGAATGTTAGCCCAAACATAACATGTACATATGAAAGACCGTGGAGGAAGAATTTTCAAAGAAAATCAAGAGATCAAGGGAATTTGTGAGCGATATGCTAGTTATGCAAGAGGACCCACAACATGAAGGTGAAGAAGAAAAATTCAAGTATCCATCATCCCCACATACCACCTCTACTTTTGTTACTACCACTGCCATTACCACTCCTCCACCTTCTGCATCTCGAGCACTACCCATCTCCTCTTTGCCTGCTATGGAAATCTTTGTCCAGCTTCCCTCCACTTCACCAATAGACCCAATAATGGTATTAGAATCCTCCTCTACCACAATATCTCCAATGTCATCTACCTCACTCCCCCCTCCAATTCCCACTCTCTCAGCCCCAATGCCCATAGTTACCAAGGTCACCATGCCTTCCCTTGACTTGCCAGAGGCTTTTGCAAAATATATGCAAAGGGTACCTACTAAAAACTCGAGAGTAATCATGAACCCCACTATCTAGGCAGTGATGGCTTAAATTGTTGCAAGCTTACCCATTCTTCCACAACTGGAAGAGCCACTAAAGATGAAGGCCACAATGAAAATAACTAAAGAGACACAGAGATGAAAAAGGAAGGTTGAAAAGGGCATGATTGAGGACCCTGGGGAATTCTTCCAAGATGATTACTTCGAAGTATTTGCAAAAAGGGTAAGCACAAAGATTGATAGGTTGGTGAATTAGGAAGGGGATTCACCTCCTTCAAAGGAAGATATGGAGGCCCTCAATTCCTATAGAAACATTTGATCAAGAACTGGAAGAATAACTACCCCCAACAGCTCAAGGATGAGGAAGAGGAGGTTGAGTCAAAAAATATCCCTCCCAAGAGGAAAAGGACACTTATGTCAGTGTGGAGATACTTAAAGAGCATCCACCTATTGGACAAGATAAGGGCCCTATTCAAGAGGAATAAATTCCTCCCAAAAGGGAAGAAGAGGAAAAGAAAGAAGAAGAAAGGGAAGAAGATGCCCTTGATAAGAGCCCCAAGTTGGATCATCACATGGAGCTCAAACATGAAGAAGAGAAAGTGCCCTAGGATGAGGGTACTGATAAGGAGAGCATACCCACCACTAAGTCATAAAAGAGAAAATCCATAGACATCAAAGTCTTAGATGAGGAAGAAGAAAGAATTGATCAAGAAGCCCCAGGTCATGAAGATAAATGGTCTCAATAGGAGGAAGGTGATCATAAATAACCAAAAGGGGAAGCTCAAGTGCCTGAATGGCTCAAAAAATATTTTCAAAAGAAGGCCCCTATCCTTATTGATCAAAAAGATAGATTGGAGGCTATCTTGGCAAGAGTACAAACAAAGATAAAGAAAGAGAAGAAGCCAATAGTCCACTCTGATATTGTTTTGGATGCTTCAGGCTCAAGAACAGTATAGATTTCCACCCCTATAAAAATATCAAGGAGAAGGGGTTAGTTACAACATCTCTACTATCAGCTTGGGCCTGGCAACCAGGGAGCGAAAAATTGAGGAACTTCAAGGGTCGATGGCCATGATAGTACAATAGATGAACAAGGATAAGTCCATGAAAGAAGAATTGAAAGCACAAGTGGCAGATCTAACCACTTGTATTAAGGAATGGACATCCTTAGAGGAAGAAGAGGCCCCAATGACATACTTTTTTCCCCCACACCTTTCTCAAGAATAACTCGCCTGGATGGCTAAAGAAATGGACTAAGGCCACAACAAAATGTTTCCAAAGGGTTGTGTATAATGGCGATATGGGCATCCGCCATGCTGCTAGGATGATTAAAAAATTCAAGGATTTACAAAATCAGCTAGAAGGCATTGAAAATATATGTCAGTGGTTTATCAAGTTGTATAGGATCACTTATCCTAAGCTCGAGACCATTCTTAAGATGCTTGAGACCATGTGGAGGAAATAATTAGTGTTACCCAAGAATGATTGTTGGCTTGTGGAAACCTGGAAGATATTCTTGGATCATCGGAGGGATGTACTAGAAAGAGTATTGCATGAGATAGAGCTTGACCTCGAATGGGTGGTTGAGCATAGGATAGATGATGATGATTACCTTAACTTGATGATGGATTATGAGATGTCAGCCCTTGAACTTGATCCAGAAAATATTAGGCCTCTTTTTCTTAAAAAGATGGAATAGGGAGAATTTGATGCACTCATGCCAGACTTCATGGATTTTTTGCAAGAGCATTCACCCAATCTAAAAAAATTAGTCAATACCACACCCAAATGCACCAAGCACTAAGAGTAAATCACATATAGATTCAAGAGACTAACCTTCCAGGTGCTCCAATTTGATGTTATGGAATGGGATAAACTTTAGGCGGTGATTGGAAAATTTGTGGAGTATGCCACCCAACATAAAATTGAAGGAAATCCAGTGGTAGATGATGATTTCCTAACAGTGTAGCTAGAAAAGGAAGGGTGCCACTACAAGACAAAACTGCTACAACTGCAACCACTACACGACAAAATAGGAATGAGACAAAAGATGTATTTTATATTCTTATATATTTGGGGTTTGGTGAAACCCTAATGTAAAATGAATCTTGACCACATAATGAAAGTAAATTTTTTCCATTCATTTCACTTTTTGAAAACTATAAATAGGAGGTCCCCTCTCATTTTCAAGGAGTTCAGTTGTTGTAAAGACATGCTGCAAAAATTTCAATAGAATTTCATTGTTTTGGTGGATTCTTGTGTTTCTCACATATTGCATGATTCATCTTCTCCAAGTCGATAGATTTAGTTAGCATTTACTTTGATTTTCTTGGTGTTTTAGATTCACTTTTAATATTTTAGTTCATGTTTTCCATTGATGTTGAAGAATGATATTGTGTTGATGCCTTTCTTGTTAATTTTTTTTGTTGTTTATTGATAATGAACAGTTGTGTAAAGCTATTCTAAACATTAATTCATTGTTGCACTTAAAATTCATATGTTATTCATGCTTTATGGTGAATGAACAACTAAAAATCTGTAGACCTTAGAAGATAGCACTATTTTCACGAGACTATGAGACATTTTGGTTAAGTGGAACTTCATATTTGGGAAGGTTGTCCACTATAGCATCCTCTATTGTCACTATTTATTATTAGCTACAGGTCTAGGAACTCTCTCATCCTTTTTCCCTTTTGAATTTTCTTGGAGAATAGAAGTTAAAAGAAAATTCTAGCATCCTTTAAAAGCTAAATCTAACATTGAATATGTAGTTTTTGACTGTTGATTTGAATCTAAAGCAAGAACATCCCATTTCTATAATTTCACAAACTCTATTTGAAGACCCAATTCCCTCCAATTGAGTGAACCATAAATTCCCTTTGTGATTACTATAAAATCACATCAAACCACTGAGTTTTTTTTGCATCATGACCTGACACCCGAGAGACCTTGGGATAATTTTTTGCAACTTATTTGTAGGAAGTTATCTTTCAAGAGAGGTAGCTTGCTTGTATGTTTCCTATGTTGAGAAAGTGCAAAAATACCCATCAACAAGCAGCAATAGAAACTGTAAGGTCATTATTAGGTATACAAACTTTGTGACCGATGTCCATAGCAACATACCTGATTACTGGATCAACAATGAATATATTTCCCTTTAGAAAAGAAATCTATAATAGCTTCTCTAGAAATCAAATACGCCTCATCTATCCACAAAGATTCATCATGACTTCCTCTCAACACTATTCGAATATACTTCTCAAATTCAAACAAGGGAACTTTCCTCCAAACATCCAACCTTTTCTCAACTAATATTATTTAATAATGGCAACAAGAAATGTATATATATCTTTCTTTTGGAGCTCGCTTCAAACCTGCCTATTATCTTCTTCAAATTCTTTCACTTTTAATTTCCTTCTAAAGTTCCTTTGCATGCTTCTCCAATAAATACATAAGCCTTTAAAATTGTTTGAATCTATTACTTTCATTCTAAATAATTTTCCAATAAATACCTCAACTTGCAAGTAGATTGCCTCAAAAATTATGTATGTCATCATTCTTTCAAATTTTGCAAATTTCATTCTTCACACATGCCACTGACAAAATTCCTTAACATTGCTACAACATTGAATATACTTCAATCATGATATGACACAAGTACCGATGAGGGGGTTTATTATATTTTTTGATAGTTACTCCCCCTTAGCCACTACTTTTATTCAGAGATCGATAGGAGTATCTACACCAAAGGTCCACACAAATAAGACTGATGATTCATTTCTCCAAATCCTTTTCATTTCCTTTCTTGATTCTTTTGAATCAAAGGTTTGAACATTGTTTTTCATCGAATAGATATTTTTCTTCCTTCTGTTGTTACTACCAAGGTGTTTTGAATTGCTGCACTTACAAAAAACAACATACTTCTTTCCATTTTCCCTTTTATCCAACAAACTAAATTTATATCCATTCTTCTTTCTCTTAGAACATTCGCCAAGGAATGATAGAGAATCATTCACATTAATTTTGCATTCCTTTTCCTTATTACCAAATTTCTTGTAGGAAAAATAAACACCATTAAAAGATAAATACCTTTTAGCATCATATCGTTTGACAATAATTTTTCCATAATTACTTCTTCGCTCCTTGATTTATTTATTTTTGTACTGCATCATCTTATTGGATTGCTTCACTTTAGAACTCTGACCTTCCTCAAACCCTAAACCACTCTTAGCCATTTTTGGTCTTTGAGAGGTAATCAATTCATCAAGCATCATCGAGCTTATCTTAAATTTTTCTTCAAAACTTCTTGCCTTTTCTAGATCAGATCTCAATATTTTTTCTTCTTCTAACTTTATGCATTCATTTGCCTTCCTTTGAATTTCAATTTCCTAACATTGTTCAATTTTTTTCTTCTTGTCCAACTGTTGCAGCAGACTAGAGATTATTTCTTCTCCTTCAGTCACCAAATCACATGCTTCCATATGTTTACTTTGTGGATTTTCAACGAACTCATTTTCTTTTATCAACATGTCCTTCTCAGCTTCCATTTCTTCTTTTTTTGGTAGAGACCACTTTTGCAACAACAAAAATTCTCATACTCAAATTTTGGGACCTTCTTCAAGATGTAAGGCTCTTTTGAGGATTCAATCTCTAATACCAATTGTTGAACATCTCATATACTAAGAGGGTGGGTGAATCAATATTCCATAAAACCATATTAAAATCCACTTAAACATTATCACAATTTTGACTGAATTAGTAAGAGAGAACATAGAAACAATTCAAAACAACCATACACATTAACACCAGGATTTTAATGTGGAAAAACCAATATGGGAAAAACAATTGTGAGGGTTATCTCACAATATATTATATCCAGATATAAAATATTATAGGGCTCACTACCAAGACTCACTATCATATAAAGGCTCACTACCTGAGTATAAAAGATGGCTAACCACCAAGATACAATGATAATGGCTCACTGCCAAAAGATTGAACTCATAGGATACACCTTCAATGTGCAGCGTTCAGTTCCACAAAAGATTAGAATAAGAATTTTTGCCTCACACAACATTTTCTCAAAAAAAAATTACTGATCACAACTGATAAAGAATTCAGGCTATGATCTTCTCCTATGCTTGCATTCACTTCTCCTTCTCACTCTCATACACACATCCCACACCACATCTCTCTTTTATCTTCCATCTTATATATACAAGTATATCTTATCCATAAATTAGGTCAGCCTAATTATATGAACACAAAATAATCAAAACCTTCATCATTGGCACCATATAATATTTAAACATTTTATCCATGTAGTGCATTATACCAAGTCGGCTATCATCCATAACACATAACTAGTCTTCATAATATATTGCATTTGATGAGTCAGCCAAGACTAGAACACAATTCTCCAAACCAACAAATAATCCTCAAAGAAAACACCTTCTAGATCTGAGAACATATTTTTTTCCCATCATACTACCAGCAAAGAGACTATCAACAAAACTATAGTATAGGAATTTTCACTTTAGTAGAATGCAGAGTCTCCCACATAGTATGCCAAACACAGAGCAATAGTAGGATACATATTTAAATTAATTTAGAGATAACTTTCTCCTCACAACAAAAGACATCTCAATATCCAGGATATAGCTTTCTTAATGAGTGAAGAAAACATGGTTAAGAGATTAGAGTCAAATAAAATCTTACAGTGAAATTCAAACTCAAATACTAACACACTAATCCATCACAAAAGGGTATTACTAGCAGAGAACAACTTCTAGTAAACCAAGAAGACTTCCAATATAGTTATCACCATGTTAACATCAATTAAAACATAGAAAAAACCAACAAAACCATCCAAAATTCAAGACCATGTTGCAAATCTTCCAACAATCTCCCCCGTTAGCATTGATGGCAACTTGCATGAAAAAAACCTTTTCCAATATATTGCAACTGAATACTCTGACTACTCACCCTATCAAAATTTTCACAAAAATGTTTTCATTTGTCTCTCTATCTCTTTATCTCTCGCCCTTTGACATCTATGACAAAGGAAAGGGGTCTAGTAAATATATAAATATGCATCAAGGTGTAACCAAAAATATATGAACATAACCTTGAGTTAACTTGAATAAGAACCCCTGAATAAGAACCTTTGAGACTCTCGACGATAACCTTCCACAATGATTTACCTTCTTCCCATGAACCTTTTACACTAACAAGAGTCTTATAAAATATCTCAAGTTTAGTTAAAAACTCTACACCATCTATTGAAGTATTGGGACTAAGATTAATCTCTCATAATTCACCAATACATCCAAAAGCACTAGAAATAGAAGTATGTCTGAGTTTAATCATATCTCTGAGTTTCACAAATTTCTTGATAACATCTATCCTTCAATCTTCTAGAGAGAATAATTTATCCTAAAGCTGCACAATATAGGACCACCTATGATTTTCCTTATCTTTTGTTAACCTATATGTATCTACCTGAGTTCTCAACTGGGACTCACTCATGCTTATTTTATTTCTCATATCTAGTGTACTGCCAAACCAGTCTAGACAAAAATAAAGTAGTTCATGTGCTTCTTTTTCACAACCTTGTAAACTATCCAATTCCTTCATTACATGATTGTGTGCATTCGCAGATTTTCCTTTGATATCTTCCAAATTTCCTTCATCGGACTTAATTCCAATAGACATTGCAAGTCTGGGGATGTAGACCTACAAAGAGTTAATCATGCTACGGAGCATGCTATGAAGATTCTCCACAACAAAAATAGATGAATCAAAATTAGCACCAAGAATAACCTTCTATGATTCTTCCAAAGCTCTCTATTTATTTATCCTTCTATGCTCATGTTCAAGCTCACTTTCTTCTACACCTTCTTGCTTAACAACAATTTTCCTTTTCTTCCTTGTTTCGGTCATGCTACCGAAGGTACCTTCTACATTCAGATTCTTAGGGCTTTCCAAAATAATTTTAGCATAATTATCAACTTTATCCTCTGACACTTCATAATCCAGTTCAAATATCCAAACTAACCTTGATTCAACTGCTTCTATGTGACAAAAATATGTAGACATAAGAAAATTTATGCTTTCGGAGTATTTTTCCACAACACTTACTGAAATCTTAAACCTTTTGTTCATCCTCATCTGAAATGTTCCAAATAATGTAGAAACAGAAGACTCTTGCACATCTGAACTACCAAGATTTATCATTAAGTTCCTGATTTGATAGGCAATAGGCTCTGAATTTGACCATTCTATCCTCCCTATTACCGATAATTCTCTCAAAAATTAAAAGAGACAAACAACCAAATTTCCATACCTAAATGTATTCTTCTTACTCTTCTCGATCTCCTTTAAATTCTTCAAAATATTTATACGAATTAATTCACACAAGTCATATTTCATACCTCTTATTACCATATCAACAATAGTGTGCACATCAGTAGTAGAAACTATAAGTTTATTATTAGGGATACAAACTTTTTGACCAATGACAATAGCAACATACCTTATTGATGGATCAACAATCAATATCTTTCCCTTTAGAACTCACACATGTTCCCTCAATTATTTATTTTACATCCATAGCCTTCAATTTGTGATCTGGTCCAAATGAACACAAACCAGGCACATCTATAATAGCTTCTCTAGAAATCAAATACACCTCATTTATCCACAAAGATTCATCATGAATTTTGGTCAACACTATTTGAATATAATTCTTCTCAAATTCAAACAAGGGAACTTTCCTCCAAACATCCAACCTTTTCTCAACTAATATTCTCTAATAATGTCAACAAGAAATATATATATATCCTACTTCTAGAGCTCACTTTGAACCCACCTGTTATCTTCTTCAAACTCTGACACTTTGAATTTCCTTCTAAACTTCCTTTGCATGCTTCTCTAAAAAATACATAAGCCTTTAAAATTGTCTGAATCTATTCCTTTAATTCTAAATGATTTTGCAATAAATTCTTCAACTTGGAAGTAGATTGCCTTGAAAAATGTGTATGCCTTCATTCTTTCAAATTTTGAAGACTTCATTCTTCACACATGACAGTGATAAAATATCTTAACATTGCTACAAAATTAAGTATACTTCTATCATGATATGACACAAGTACCAATGAGGGGGTTTATTATATTTTTTGATGATTGCTCCCCCTTAGCCATCTCTTTTATTCAAAGATCAACAGGAGTATCTGCACTGGAGATTGGAATAGAAAATACTGATGATTCCTTTATCCAAATCATTTTCATTTCCTTTCTTGATTCTTCTAAATCAAAGGTTTGGACATTCTTTTTCACTAGATAGATATTTTTCTTCCTTATGTTGTTACTACCAAGGTGTTCTGAATTTTTTTACTTACAAAAAACAACATTCTTCTTTCCATTTTCCCTTTTATCCAATAGACTATCTTTATATCCATTCTGCTTTCTCTTAGAACATTCGCCAAGGAATGATAGAGAATCATTCACATTACTTTTGCAGTCCTTTTCCTTATTACCAAATTTCTTGTAGGAAAATTAAATACCATTAAATGATAAATACCTTTTAGCATCATATCGTTTGACAGGAATTTTTTCAAAATTACTTCTTCGCTCCTTGATTTTTCTATTTTTGTACTACATCATCTTATTGGATTGCTTCACTTTAGAACTCTGACCTTCCTCAAACCCTAAACCACTCTTATCCATTTTTGGTCTTTGAGAGGTAATCAATTCATCAAGCATCGTCAACCTTATCTTAAATTTGTCTTCAAAACTTCTTGCCTTTTCCAGATCAGATCTCAAGATTTTTTCTTCTTCTTCTAACTTTATGCATTCATTTGTCTTCCTTTGAATTTCAATTTCCTAACATTCTTTTGTTCTTTTCTTCTTGTCCAACTGTTGCAGAAAACTAGAGATGATTTACTCTCCTTCAATCAACAAGTCGCATGTTTGCATACATTTACTTTGTATATTTTCAATGGACTCATTTTATTTTATCAACATGTCCTTCAGAGCTTCCATTTCTTCTAAATATTTGGTAGAGACCACTTCTGCAAGAAAAAATTTCTCATACTCAAATATTGGGACCTCCTCAAGATGTAATGCTTATTTTGAGGATTCAATCTCTAATACCAATTGTTGAACATATCATATACTGAGAGGGGGGCTGAATTAGTATTCCATAAAACCATATTAAAATCCACTTGAACATTATCACAATTCTGACTGAATCAGCAAGAGAGAACATAGAAACAAGTCAATGCAACCATACACATTAACACCAAGATTTTTACGTGGAAAACCTAATATGGGAAAAACCACTATGAAGGTTAACTCACAAAATATTATATATGGATATAAAATATCACGAGGCTCACTACCAGGCTTCACTGTCCTTAAAAGGCTCACGACCTGAGTATAAAAGATGGATAATTGCCAAGATATAATGATAATGGCTCACTGCCAAAAGCTTGAACTGATAGGATACACCTTCAATGTGTAGGGTTCAGTTTCACTAAAACTCAAAATATGAATTTTTACCTCACACAGCAGTCACTCAAAAAAAATATACTAATCACAACTGATAAAGTATATAGGCTCAGATCTTCTCTATTGCTTTCATTCACCTCTCCTTCTCGCTCTATACACATATCCCACACCACCTTTTCTATCTTTGATCTTATATATATACAGGTATATAGTATACATTAATTAGGTTAGCCTAATTGGATGAACACGAAATAATCAAAACCTTCATCACTGGAACCATATAATATTTAAACATTTTATCCACATAGTGCATTATACCAAGTTGGTTATCATCCATAACACATAACTAGTCTTCATAATATATTTCATTCACTGAGTCATCCAAGAATAGAACACAAATCTCCAAACCAACAAATAATCCTCAAAGCAAACACCTTGCAGATCTAAGAACACATTTTTTTCCCATCATACTACCAACAAAGAGACTATCAAAAAAACCGCAGTTTAGGAATGTTCACTTTAGGAGAATGTAGAGTCTCCCACACACTATGCCAAACACAAAGTAATAGTAGGATACAAAGTTAAACTCTGTCAGAGATAAAAAAATTCGCACAACAAAATACGTCTCAAGATCCAGGATATAGTTGTCTGAATGATTCAAGAAAACATGGTTAAGAGATTAGATTCATATCAAATCTTGCGGTAAATTTTGGACTCAAATACTAACACATTGATCCATAACAAAAGGGTATTACTAATAGAGAAAAACTTCTAGTAAACCAAGCAGACTTCCCATATATTTATCACCATATTAGCATTAATGACAACATACGAAAAACCAACACAACCATCCATCCTTCATGCTCATGTTACAAAGCTTCCATCACACATTGGTTAAATTAAGTACTTGGTGGGTAGCTAATTTTTTGTTAAAAATAATCATGAAAACTTGAGATATTTCCTTAATCAAAAGGATATAAATGTGTGGTAAAAAGGTGGGTGAGAAAAACCCAAGCCTATGAATTTTATATTGAGTATGTTAAAGGAAAGAAGAGTGTTTTTCTTGATTCTTTGTCCAAAATTCCAAATATGTTTTCCACGACTCATAACTCCATTGATTTAAAGAATGGAATCCTTGTAGAGTATGCCAAGAATGAATGTGTTGTTGATTTGTTGGAAGGGAAGATTTTGGATGAAAAGTACAATATTTACAATGAACTCATTCTTTATGAGAGGAAAGTCTACTTGATGCTATAATCAAGGAAGAATGGAAAGTCTACTTGGTGCTATAATCAAGGAAGAAGGGAAATATTTTACATTGAAACATCAAAAAATGGGTTCACCAATATGAAATGATGGAAAATGTGGGTGAATAAATAATGATTAAAAAGCGGGGGTATGATGCACCTATTTCCTTTATTTCATTAGGAAAAATATATTCCCTAGTGAAATATTTACTTTTCAACCCTTAGGTGAGTCAACCTTGATGGAGATCTTGTTGTTTTCCTTATGATCTAGGACAGGGTAAATCAGCCTGAAATGCACTTTTGGGAGATCAATGAAAAATACTAAATGAATGCAATGATGAAATGTAGCACATGAAACCTTTAAATTAAACCTTAATCCAACAAAATCCATAAAGCAATTTCAGATCTAAGAAGGGCTTGATTTTATGCACCTATGATAAAAAGCCTAGATTGAGTGTCGTCCTAGGACTCATTCACCCAAGGGCTTATGGGTCTTGCTATAGGGTTTGAAATTTTTATTTCACAATCCTTTGATCTTATGTATACACTTTTGATTCCTCTAGGTTTCACAGTCATAAATTCAGAAATAAATGAAAGTGAGTTTCTTTGGCTTGACGAAAATGTTGACAACTTTAACAACTTTTGCAATTTTTCTCCTTTGATAGCTCTTCAATCCTTCTTAAACCTAAGACATACAAAACACACAAGAGGGAAAAAAAAATGGTGAATGGGGGTTTTCCTTAGTCAAACCTCATTTTGGTAATTAAACCTTCAATTGAAACAATGAAACATGAAAGGAATGATGCATGAACAAGTTTTATGTTGCAACTCACCAAACCCTTGATTTGAAACCCTTGAAGGACTAAAACTTAGTAGATCTATAAAATTTCTTGATCTTTCATGAAATGGATTGATTGATGATGTGATCTTGATGCTTGAAATTTGACTTGAAATATTGAAATCTACATCACAATATTAGCTCAAAAAACATGTGGTGTAGGACCACCCATAGATTGCTTTAGGTTGATTAGGAGGTTGTCTCGGAAAAAATTTCTTAGGAAAACTAAGCAACCTCATTTAGTTCATTTGTGTGTCATTTTTGTTGCGCTTTGTCCTGATGAGGTCATGTTGACCATGGAATAGTTGTCAAAACGTCTGAACTCAAGATGAGGTTTAGGACTTTGAGGATGTTTTTTCAAAGATTTGCAAATGTTGCTCAATGGGTGACACAAGCGGCCAAGGAGAGGTTAAGGCAGAGCATAACTGATTTAGATACCCTATTTAAGGGTGACCTCGACATGGGAGTGAGGTTGGAAGCATTTCAATTGTTTGGAATTTTTAAATTCAAGAGAAAACAATGGTGATTTTGTGTAAATTTCTGGTTTTTGCTTTGAAGTAGTGTTTTAATGGATTAATGTTGGCATTGTAGTTTTTGTAGGATGTAGAGTAGTTGTTCTTTAAGCATTATGTGGTAGTAGATAGCTAGTTTGTTCACTTTCAAGCATTGTTTGCAATTGGTTTCGTTTCTTTACAGTTGTTAGTCTGAACCAGGCAGTTTGAGGAGAATGGAGGGTTATATCACATTCCCACCGTACAAATTGTACAGCCCTTTGGAAATTGTAACTAGACTCCATGGGTGTACATAAAATAGGGTTAGGAGTCCTTGACAGCACCGAAGTCACTATGGAAGTCTTCTTCTAGGTGAGCCAGGAAGTGTCCAGCTAGGGAAGACTAAAGTGCAGAGCACTTTATTTGCAAGGGTGTCCATTTCCTGAAAAATCACAGTGTGGAGAGGGCAGGTATGAGTCTTGCCAAGACATAGTATGGAGGAGGAAACTCCATCATCCATCTAGTGAGAGGAACACCTAATAGTTTGTAGGGAACTCAGGGAAGGGCTTGAAAGGCCTAATTTTTCCCATTTTCAAATTAGGGCTTTGTACGAACAGTTGAGGACCAAGACCCCAAAAATCCTTGAGAGGTGGGCATATGAATTAAGAAACCCAAGGAAAGATTGGGGTGTCCTTTGGAAAGACTAGGCGAATAGACCTGATTTCTTAGAGTAGGAGACCTAATAGGGCTAATAGGGCTAGTAGCCTTTTAGGCCTATTTCTTTGAATTTTGTGAGAGCGACTTGCAGATGGATTTAGGTGAACACTCAACACCCTTAGTAGGATGGATTGAGGACATTGGAAGCACCTCCACACCCCTGTAAAGCGAAGTTCAAGAATTTGGAGGATTAATAGCCTTTAGGGTGGATTAAGGGCTAAGTGATGTAGAGAAAAGAGGATTCACAACTCAACATTCCATTTACTTTACAACTTTCATAGAATTATTCATCTCAAATAATTATTAAGTGCATTCTAGATCACATTAGAAACATAGCCATGGTAGCCCACAATTTAAGGCAATGAACAGTCATTAATAACTTCTACACAATAACTAATAAAACCAATTGCTTTGGTGAGATTTCAAATCACATAATTACAGATCTCCCTTCCAATTTTTATGAAGATCCAATGGTGGAAATGGAAGTTATTTCATTTTTCCCAAAACTGCAAACCCTAGGCAGTGTTCAAACCTGCCCTCACCAAAATAATCATATCTTTCACAAAACTCAATAAAATTCAATGAGACAAAAAGAATTGAAAACTATAAATAGATACCTTTCCATACATATATTATAATGCATTATTTCATTCCATATCAGGCCGTACAAAGCACAACTTCAACCTGAAAAACAATCTAAAAATCAGAAAATGCATACCAAACTTGAGGTTGTCATTCTTCAAACTTCAAAAGTAATGTCTCCAACCTCTCCAACCTCTCCAATTCGAGTTTTGGAGGGTGTACTTATACATTTACAACCAAAACTAACTATTTTCAACCACCTTTTAGTTAGTTTGTTGACAAAACACTTTAATGACACTTTTGACAAGTTGCTTGACAATTTTCTTGAGCAACTTTTACAATTTTTACAATATATAACAACTTTAAACATTATTTGATAAATGACTTCAAATATTACTTCCTAAGACTCAAACACATATAAAATGGCTTGATAAACCTTATTATAAGACCCAATACATAAAATAGACCAACTATTTACAAATGGCCTCATGGAGGCTTGAAACAACTTGGTGCTCCTGCACCATACACCCCTTGAAGAAAAAACTCAAGTTCCCTGAGTTAGCATAGAATAAAGCACCTGCAAAAATAAATGATTCTTCACTATCATCTGCAATAAAAAACACTCGTATCTTCATCTTAACCCATGGTTTTTTCTTCCTCTTCTTCTTATACCATCTCTTCTCCATCATCTTCTCAACATCTAGGCTCCAAAACTCTATTTCTTGTGTATAAACCTCAGTAGCATCATCTATATCTTCATTCTTATCATTAGAGTACCATATATAATCTGAATCATACTCTTTCAAACCTTCATAAACCTCTTTCAAACCTTCATAAACCTCATTAGCAAATAGATCTGCAACATCTTTATTAACAACCTTATCATCAACAACAACTTGGTCATGAATATCAACATCAATGTTATCAACAACTTTATCATCATCAACTTGAGTATCAATACAAGGGTTATCAATAAAATCAAAAACCTTCTCAAATTGTTCATCAACAACAATTTCATCGACTACTTGATTACAAACAACAACCACATCACTAATCTCAACATCAACATGTTTATTAACCAACAAAGGAGTTTGTTCATCTTCAAACACAATTGAAATATCATGCATCTCAACTTGTAACTTATCTTGCTCAACTTGAACAATAGATTCAAAATTTACCTTTGTCTCATTTGTTGCCTTCTTTTGTTTTCTTTGCTTCTTCATAATCTTCTTTAGAGGCCATCTTAACCTCTTTGGCATTGGTATATTCCAACTCCTTTGTGCTTCCTTAAGAAGTTGGTATTCTTTGTCTAATCTTTCCAACCTTTCGCTTATCTCATCCATGGCTTTTTTAAACTCTATTATTCTTTCCTTCTTTCTTTCCTTCTTTCTCATTTCCTTTTCCTCTCTTTCCTTCTTTCTTCCTGAATCCTCAGCCTGCCAACATCTCTTTAAAAATTCCATCTTCACAAGCAAGTCTCTCCTTGCTTCCACTTCACCTTGCCACACCTAGGCAATTAGGTTCCTTCCTCAACCTGCAAACAACCACACACAAACCACAAACAACTTTCCTAGAGCATCTTCAGGCTTTGATACCACTATGATGCAAAGAAAAGAGGATTCACAACTCAACATTCCATTTACTTTACAACTTTCATAGAATTATGCATCTCAAATAATTATTAAGTGCATTCTAGATCACATTAGAAACATAGCCATGGTAGCCCACAATTTAAGGAAATGAACAGTCATTAATAACTTCTACAAAATAACTAATAAAACCAATCGCTTTGGTGATATTTCAGATCACATAATTACAGATCCCCCTTCCGATTTTTATGAAGATCCAACGGTGGAAACTGAAGTTATTGCATTTTTCCCAAAACTGCAAACCCTAGGCAATGTTCAAACCTGCCCTCACCAAAATAATCATATCTTTCACAAAACTCAATAAAATTCAATGAGACAAAAAGAATTGGAAACTAGAAATAGAGACCTTTCCATCCATATATTATAATCCATTATTTCATTCCATATCAGGCCGTACAAAACACAACTTCAACCTGAAAAACAATCTAAAAATCAGAAAATGCATACCAAACTTGAGGTTGTCATTCTTCAAACTTCAAAAGTAATGTCTCCAACCTCTCCAACCTCTCCAATTCGAGTTTTGGAGGGTGTACTTATACATTTACAACAAAAACCAACTATTTTCAACCACCGTTTAGTTAGTTTGTTGACAAAACACTTTAATGACACTTTTGACAAGTTGCTTGACAATTTTCTTGAGCAACTTTTACAATTTTTACAATATATAACAACTTTAAACATTATTTGACAAATGAGTTCAAATATTACTTCCTAAGACTCAAAAACCCATAAAATGGCTTGATAAACTTTATTATAATACCCAATACATAAAATAGACCAACTATTTACAAATAGCCTCATGGAGGCTTGAAAGCAACTTGGTGCTCCTGCACCACTAAGGCAAGGGTTTCAGGATGGCACAAAGTTTTGACTTGGTAGGAGTATTCATGTTGATAGTTGGGTTGGCAAGGAGAACTAGGGGACCCTAAGATGAAAGAGGTCCTATAGGTTGCAAGTGGTGGAAAGAGTCACCCTAGAGGTCTTCCAAGCAAGATCTAGAGCATGAATCGGTGATTGATTCATCCAACCTCCCTATCAGATTGGTATCAGAGCAACAAAAGATTTGGTATTGACTGTTGTATGTCAAAGCTTGAGTCTAGTGGTTCTTCAACCATGGTGACAAATATAGAGTTTTCCAAGAAGGTCGAAGATCAAGAGGAAGACAATAGGTGATTGAGGGAAAGAATATCCCAACTTGAGCAAGCAATGAACAATGTGCAGACCAAGACTGATAAAGTCAGTGATAAGTTGGAAGGAAGGGTACCCAAGAGTGAAGAGGTTGCAGAGGAAGACAAGATCCTTGAACATGTCCCTATTTTTCAAGAAGAGCCTTTCTTGAAGGAATTGAAGGCTATGAGTGGAAAATCACTTGAAGGCATACAACTGTTTAGTGGGAAATTGGAAGCTTATCTAGTCATGGATTGGATAGAGGGAATGGAAAACCATTTTGAGTGTGATGGAGACACTGAAGCACAGAAGGTAAAGGTGGCCAAATCAAGATTGAGCGGTTCTGCCTTGACATGGTGTAAATTCATCCAAACAGAGAGAGAAAAGGAAGGCAAGAACCTACTTCTACTTGGAATGGAATGGTTGCCAAAGTGAGAGAAGCATATATGCCAAATGATTATGAGATTTAGTTGCATAAGAAAAGACAGAGCTTGAGACAAAGAGATCAAGATGTAAATTCCTATATAGAGGAGTTTCAGAAACTTTCCATGAGGTCTAATGTTTCAGAGGATGAAATTCTCAAGGTGGCTAGGTATCTGAACGGCTTGAAGTGGAACATCCAAGAGGAAATGACTCTTCTAATTCCCAAGATAGTACACCAATGTTATCAATTGGCTATAAATATTGAAGAAAGAAGCAAGAGGAAACAAGACCAGGCTTCCAAGAGTAGAGGGAAAGGTAGAGATCAAAGAGGACATAGAGGTGGATACCAAGGTAGACGAACTAAACAAAGAAATCAGGGAGAGTCTAAACTCACAAAGCATGGAAGTGAAACAACTTCTAGAGGAGGTTATGGAAGAGGTAGAGGATCTCAAGGAGGTTTTAACAGAGGAAGAGGAGTGGGTAGAAGTAACTCATACTTTACTAGTATGAAGTGTTATAACTATGGTCAAGTAGGACATCCAGCGTATAGGTGCCCGAAGAAGGCATCTTCTTCAAGCACAGAGAAGAGAGTAGTATATGCTCAAGAAGACACCATGAGTATCAAATCACCAGAGGTTATTCACATTGAATCAGAAATGGGGGAGAGCTTAATGTTTAGAAGGGTTCTAATCAGACAACTAGTCAAGGAGGAGCCAAAGCAAAGGAGAGCCTTATTCAAGGTAAGATTCAAAATACTTGGGAAGGTGTGCAAGATTTTAGTGGATTCAAGGTCTACTGATAACATTATCTCAGAGGAGGCAGTGAAGAAGTTAAAGTTGGAGAAATTACCCCACACTAATCCTTACAAGGTGACATGGTTGAATAAAGGGTGGAGTGTTCTTGTAAATGAGCAGACAACAGTGGAATTCTCAATTGGAGGGTATAAAGACAACCTGATTTGTGATGTGTTGCCTATATATGCATTCCATCTTCTATTGGACAAGCCATGGCAGTATGATAGAGGAGCCATCTATGACGGAAAGGAGAACACTGTCTCATTCAAGAAGGATGGAAAAAAATTCAAATTGCAGTCACTGTCAGAGTGGGAAGAAAGACATTCAAAGACCCCTAGTGTCTTGTTAAGTAGTGGCAAGGATTTTATCAACACTCTACAACAAGGAGGTGAAGGATATGTGATCATGGTGCAACCCAAGGAAGAAGACAAGAGCAAGAAGGCAGTCATACTAGGAGCAGTCCAGAAGTTGCTTGAATAGTTTAAAGAGATAGTCAATGATGGAACACCAGCAACCTTGCCTCCAAAGAGAGCTATCATTCATCAGATTGACTTCATACTAGGGGCTTCATTGCCAAACAAAGTAGCTTACAAGCTCACACCAGATTAGAACTTGGAAGTGGCTAGACAAGTGCAAAATTTATTAGACCAAGGACTAATTAGGAAGAGCATCAGTCTGTGTGCAGTACTAGTGGTCTTAGCAATGAAGAAAGGTGGTAAGTGGAGGTTATGCACTGACTCTAGGGCTATAAATAGAATTACAATCAGATATAGGTTCCCTATTCCTAGGATTGAGGATTTGATGGATTGTCTTGGAGGAGCTCAGTATTTTACCAACTTGGATCTCAAGAGTGGATACCATCAGATCATAATCAAAGTTGGGGATGAGTGGAAGATAGCCTTTAAGACAATTGATTGGGTTGTATGAGTGGAGAGTTATGCCATTTGGCCTCTCAAATGCCCCTAGCACATTCATGAGGCTCATGAATGAAGTGCTTAAGGACTTCACAGGGATATTTGTGGTGGTATATCTAGATGATATACTCATCTTTAGCAAGATAGTAGAGGAAAATTTGAAGCATGTGGAGATGGTTCGTAAAAGGTTGTAGGAGGAGAGGTTAGCCATCAACCTAGAGAAGTGTGAGTTCTTCAAACAAGAGCTTGTGTATTTTGGGTTTGTAGTATCCCAAGGATCATTGAAGATGGACCCAAGCAAGGTGGAAGCTATCCTAAATTGTCCTACACCAACCACTGGGATAGAGGTAAGGAGTTTTCATGGGTTAGCTCAGTTTTATACGAAGTTTATAAGGAAATTTAGTGGCATATGTGCACCTGTACTTGATACTATAAAAGGTGGTCTAAAGACTAAATTCAAATGGACCCTTGAAGTTGAGAAGGGTTTTGAGAAACTAAAACAAGAAGTGGCAACTCAACCCATCCTATTGCTACCTAGTTTTTGATAAGTTATTCACTGTGGAATGTGATGCCAATGGAATTGCAGTAGGAGGAGTACTAAGCCAAGAAGGCAGGCCTATAGCTTTCTTTAGTGAAAACTAAATGAAGCTAAGAATAATTATTCTACCTATGACCTAGAACTATATGCTCTAGTATAGTCACTTAGAAAGTGGAAGCATTATCTCCTACCTAAAGATTTTTTTGTGTTTACATATAACCAGGCCCTTAGCTACATCAACACACAAGAAAAGTTGAGCAATAGACATCTGAAATGGATGGAGTACCTCCAAGCCTTCACCTTTACCATCAAGCACAAGAAGGGATAGTTGAACAAGGTGGCAAATGCATTAAGTAGGAGGTCACTGATAGTGCAAGAGATACAAATAAAGAGCATTGGGATAGAGAGTTTCAAGGATCTCTATGGGGGTGATGAAGACTTCTCTGAATCATATAAGGTATGTTTTGATTTTGAGAATCACTTTCATAGTCAATTCTCAGAGTATACATTGTAGAGTGGACTTTTGTTCAAGGTAAATCAGTTATGTGTTCCAAAAGGATCAATGAGGGAGAATCTCATCCAAGAGAAGCACAATGGTAGTCTTAGTGGTCATTTTAGTATCAACAAGACATTGGAATTAGTGCAGAGGTTCTATTATTGGCCTAAGTTGCCAAGGGATGTCAGAAGATATGTGGAGCAGTGTGTAGTTTGTATGAAATCCAAGGGGGGAGCTAGCAATGCAAGTTTATATCAACCTCTACCCATTCCCAACAGACCTTGGGAATGCATCAGTATGGACTTTGTGGTAGGACTCCCTAAAACTAATACAGGGTTTAATAGTGTCTATGTGGTGGTAGATAGGTTCAGTAAGATGAGTCACTTTGTTCCTTGCAAGACCACCCATGATGCTAGCTATATTTCTCATCTTTTCTTCAAAGAGATTGTGAGGATCCATGGATTGCCACTAAGCATTGTCTCAGACAGGGATGTGAAGTTTATGAGTCATTTTTGGAAAACCCTATGGAGTAGATTAGGTACTAACTTGTCTTTTGGGTCAGCTTACCATCCTCAGACTGATGGGAAAATTGAGGTGATCAATAAAGTGTTAGGTAACCTTCTAAGATGCCTAACCAAGGAGTATGGATAGACATGGGACATGGTCATATCACAAGATGAATATGCCTACAATGACAATGTGAGCCAGACCACATGCAGAAGTCCTTTTGAAATAGTGTATGGGATGCACCCAAGAGGTGAGCATGAACTCAGAGATCTACGAGCTATTGAGTATAGGAGTGGCCATGCTGAGGATTTCTCTCAAACTATGAAGGAGATTTAAGAACAAGTGAAGAAGACAATCACAGAGGCTACTCACAAGTTGAAAACTAAGGTGGACATGTCTAGGAAAGATCTACAATCTGTAGTAGGGCACTATGTCATGGTCCATCTCAACAAATCCAGATTGTAGAGAGGAGAACCAACCAAGTTGTAGATGAAGAGAGTGGGACCATGTAAAGTGTTAGCCAAGTATGGTAAGAATGCTTACAAGGTGGAGCTTCCTACAGACATAGGTATTTCACCTATGTTTAATGTAGCTGACCTGATCATGTACAAAGGACCAGTGACTGATATTGATCAGAATAGTATGGATGTCTTGAAGGATGTGAGTAATATAGCCTTACCTCCTAAGGACATGATGCAAGCAGAGAGGATCTTGGAATCCAGGGTGAAGAAGTCTACTAAGAATAAGGTATACATGGAATATCTCATCCAATGGAAAGGCAAACCAGACTCTGAGGCTACATGGGTGGATGAAGCTCAATTCAAAAATCATGGTATTGATTTATCTCTGATCTCTCCCCACATTCTTTAGTGTTTTTACAGAGGGGGAAGAATGGTGCAAGAGCACCCATAGGTTACTTTAGGTTGATTAGGAGGTTGTCTAGGAAAATTTTTCTTAGCACAACTAAGCAACCTCATTTAGTTCATTTGTGTGTCATTTTTGTTGTGCTTTGTCCTGATGAGGTCATGCTGACCATGGAATAGTTTTCAAAAGGTTTAAACTCAAGATGAGGTTTAGGACTTTGAGGATGTTTTTTCAAAGATTTGCAAATTTTGCTCAATGGGAGACACAAGCAGCCAAGGAGAGGTTAAGGAAGAGCATAACTAATTTAGAGACCCTATTTAAGGGTGACCTTGACATGGGAGTGAGGTTGGAAGCATTTGAATTGTTTGGAATTTTTGAATTCAAGAGAAAACACTGGTGATTTTGTGTGAATTTCTGGTTTTTTCTTTGAAGTAGTGTTTTAATGGATTAATGTTGGCACTATAGTTTTTAGGATGTAGAGTATTTTTTCTTCAAGCATTGTGTGGTAGTAGATAGCTAGTTTGTTCACTTTCAATAATTTTTTGCAATTGGTTTGGTTTCTTTACAGTTGTTCGTCTGAACCAAGCAGTTTGAGGAGAATGGAGGGTTAGATCACATTCCCACTGTACAAATTGTATCACCCTTTGGGAATTGTGACTAGACTCCATGGGTGTACATACAGTAGGGTTAGGAGTCCTTGATAGCACCGGAGTCACTGTGGAAGTCTTCTTCTAGGCGAGCCAAGAAGTGTCCGGCTAGGGAAGACTAAAGTGCAGAGCACTTAATTTGCAGGGGTGTCCATTTCCTGACAAATCATAGTGTGGAGAGGGCAGGTATGAGTCTTTCCAAGACATAGTATGGAGGAGGAAACTCCATCAATCCATCTGGTGAGAGGAACACCTAACAGTTTGCAGGGAAGTCAGGGAAGGGCTTGAAAGGCCTAATTTTTCCCATTTTCAGATTAGGGCTTTGTATGGATAGTTGAGGGCCAAGACCCCAAAAATCCTTGAGAGGTGGGAATATGAATTAAGAAACCCAAGGAAAGATTGGGGTGTCCTTTGGAAAGACTAGGAGAACAGACCTGATTTCTTGGAGTAGGAGACCTAATAGGGCTAGTAGCCTTTTAGGCCCATTTCTTTGAATTTTGTGAGAGTGACTTGCAGATGGAGTTAGGTAAACTCTCAACACCCTTATTAGGATTGATTGAGGACTTTGGAATCACCTCCACACCCCTATAAATCTAATTTCAAGAATTTGGAGGATTAATAGCCTTTAGGGTGGATTAAGGGCTAAGGCAAGGGTTTCAAGATGGCACCAAGTTTTGACTTGGTAGGAGTATTCGTGTTGATAGTTGGGTTGGAAAGGAAAACCAAGGGACCCTAAAATGAAAGAGGTCCTATAGGTTGCAAGTGGTGGAAAGAGTCACCCTAGAGGTCTTCCAAGAAAGATCTAGAGCATTAATGAGTGATTTATTCATCCAACCTCCCTATCAACATGCATGATGCTTGAAAACTTTGACATGATGCTTGAGATCTTGAATGCTGCAAAAAAATCTTGAGAAATTTGATCGTGAACACCTTTGATAGTAATCTTTGTTTTATGAATGCTTGCATGTATGTTCTAAGATTTGAATTGATAAGAAGACCTTGTATTTATAGACAATTTTCTAATTTCCCAATTTTAATTTGGGATAATAAAAAGGCCACCAAAAACATATTTAAAATTTGAATTAAGCAGCTAGAGGGGACCCATTCACCCAAGGGTGAATAGGTCTTGACCTAAATTTCCAAGACCTATTCATTTCAGGTTGTTAAAAATGATAATTGCATTAATTAAATTATAATTCCCCTTTCATAAATTGCAATAAATTAGGCTTGTAGATGCATAATATGGCCAATTAGAGGCTTAATTAAGTCTAATTTATTAAGGGACCCGAACATAATGTGAAAATGTAAAGGAGTACATTTTTCAACACTATATACACATAGCTTATGATACTCCCTTGGTGGTCCATCCTATATACTTCAAGATATAGAACTAGATTAAGGAAATATTCACATGGAAGGGACTAAAGGATGATGTCTTCAACCATGTAAGATAATGCATCATTTCTTATAAGAATAAAATTTAAAATACATTCCCCACAAGTATTTTCTAACCATTACCCATCTTAGAGTAATAGAATTAGGAAATTTTTATATGGATTTAATTATAAGACTTCTTATAGTTAAAGATAAGAATTATATATATGTTGTTAAAAAATAATGAATTATACACATTTATTTTCCATATCTTTAGATTTCAAAGTGCCACAAGTGGCTGGTCTATTTTTTAAGGAAGTGGTGAAACTCCACAGATTATCACAGATCATCATGAATGATAAGATATAGTCACTTCATGAGTTTATTTTGGAAATATTTCTTCTTTTTGACAAGAATCAAGCTCACCCCTATCACCAACTATGACTTGCAAATCAATGGAAAAATTGAAATTTTGAACAAATAGTTGGAAGGTTATTTGAGAAATTAGTTTTCTAATTAAAAAAAGAATTGGATCAAATGGATATACTTGGGGGACCATTATCACAATACCACCTACCACATGTCAATCAAGATGACATTGTTCATGGCCTTGTATGGGTATGAAGCAAAATTCTTTAATTATCTTATTCTAGTAAATATAAGGGTAATAGGAGCAAGTGATGTGATAATCTTCAACAACTTTAGAAATAAAAAATATATGTATGCAAACTATCATATGATCAAGAGAACATTTGAGATTAGAAACACAGTTTTTAAGAGATTGCATCCATGCAAGTGGGTTGAAAAAGTTAAAACTACATTTATATGATCCTTATATAATTCTAAGAAGTGTTTATGAAGTGGCCTATGAGTTGTAAGTTCTAGAGGGAAGCATGATACACATTTTTTTTCTTTTTTCTTTCTTAGAAAAGGTGATATGCAAACATATAGAACCCTAAAATGAGTTACCTCTAATTGATGAGGATGAAATTTTGTTTTTGATTCTAGAATCTATATTAGATTCACAAGAGAGGAAATTTGAGAGAGAGAAAAAGCCTCAAGTATTACTTGATTTGATGGAAATATATTTTAGTGAAGGATGCAAAATGGGAAGGCCCACAGATAATGAAATTTCCAAACCTACAATTTCTTGAGAACGGGAAATTTTGATCAAGAAAAATTTAGCATGTCCTATTTTGATTCAATCTAAGATTCTAAGCTTATACATATTAGATTTATACTTTATCTTCCCTCTTTCCATCTATTTTTTTCACTTTCGGGGTATGTCTTTTCTTCCAAATTTTCTCTTCCCTTCTTCTTGTCAAAACTTTGGACTTCTTCATATTATCATGCATTCTATTTCTCCACAACTTTTATATTATATTTATCAAAATTTTATACTTTCCCTCACCAACAATTCCTATTGCTCGAACCTTGATGCCACAACCCATAGTATGATTTTAGTGGTATGTCTGGCCCTTGAACCTTGATATTTATATCTTTGTTTTCATCCCCTTCTAACTTCCTAGAATGTGATATTATTTCCAATAGTTTATTTTGGTACCATAAATTTCAAAATGTAATCTTTCCTACCTATTATTTGTTGTAAAACATCCTCCATGTGGTCCCCTTTTATTTGGAACTTGTTCCTTTCCCCTCCATTCTTTCCTTTTTTTCTTTCCTTCTTTTCTAAATTTGGATCCATTTTTTATTCTTAGAGTTCTTGTCATGAAACCTCTATTTAGATTATTGGCTCCAATAGGTTTCTTTTGAAGAATTTTGAACCCTTACCTATTGCAAATCTCTTCTTAAACGTGTCTCTAGATATAATGGATTTGATTTTATGCTCTTGTTTAATTTATTTATTGAACACTCGATCTATTATTGAAGTTCCATGAACATCCACCTATTTACAAATTTAACCCCATTATGAATTTCATCATGTTAAACTACTTATATTTTTTATATTAAAGAACATATTTTAATAATCATATAAATTTATCTAATATTCTATCACAAAAAAATATCCTTACCTAATATTTTGAAAATCTATGAAATTTTGATCAAAGTAAAGTTGGGGCAGCCATCTTTATCGAAAAAAATAACTAGTTGGTCCCATATAATAGTAGTGGAGTCTAAGTTCATCCCAACCTTTTTGGTCACCCACCAAGTTGAGGCTTCTCCTAATAGTCAATATGCTCCCCAAATTGTCTTAGTAACTGATGAGACCAAGTATTAACTAGTTTTCTACTATACAGTTTATACTTTTAGGCATTTCCAGAGACTCATTTCATATACATTCCTTAACATTATCTATCTTTTTATATATTTCATGCAACTTGAACCTATTTTTGATGTATGGGAATATGATCAATATGTTGTTAACTACATGATTATTTGTCTAAGTGTGTGGAAATTCAATATGGATCTATGTTCAATTTGTGGTTACCAGTATTGTGTATATGTTGGATGAACTAACTCCTTGCAATCGAGAAGCCAAAGCAAGCAGGCTATATCCCACAACAACTAGGGAGTGCAACCCATAGCCAAAGGATTTTAGAAAATGATGCAAGGGAGATTATAGAATAAGAAGAACACAACAGTTGTAGAAATAGAGGCATTCATTAATGAGGATGATTGTGAATCACAATGTCATTTAATAAGACCACTGAAGGCAAAAGGATTTTTCTCTAATTGGGAAGCTAACATGACTAATTCTATAGTCCATATTTTTGTTATATCATTAAAATAGAGTTCTGGTCTTAAATGTCTTCCTCCACCTTTTCAATTATGTTTTTCAATTATGCAGACTTTGTCACTCTCTATTTCATAAGGGAGTGGTGATTTGCATTTAGTTTTCTATTTTTAGTCTATATTTTAATAAACGTCCCCCAAACCTATAAAGTTGGCGTGATGGTCAAGGAGTAGATATAGCATGTGGATATATTTAGATAGTGACAGTTTTCATTACATAGACAATACTTGTTTTCTAGTTATAATGTCATGAATAAGATATCTCTGAAGATTCTTGTCAGATTGTCAAATCTTGTCATATGCAATGAGATTTTTTCAGTTAATCATTATGTTCAATTGATTTATGAGTTTACTCAGTGGATATAGCATGTGGATATATTTAGATAGTGACAGTTTTCATTACATAGACAATACTTGTTTTCTAGTTATAATGTCATGAATAAGATATCTCTGAAGATTCTTGTCAGATTGTCAAATCTTGTCATATGCAATGAGATTTTTTCAGTTAATCGTTATGTTCAATTGATTTATGAGTTTAGATTTGAGTTTACTCAGTGGATATAGCATGTGGATATATTTAGATAGTGACAGTTTTCATTACATAGACAATACTTGTTTTCTAGTTATAATGTCATGAATAAGATATCTCTGAAGATTCTTGTCAGATTGTCAAATCCTGTCATATGCAATGAGATTTTTTCAGTTAATCGTTATGTTCAATTGATTTATGAGTTTAGATTTCATTTTACTTAGTGGATATAGCATGTGGATATATTTAGATAGTGACATTTTTCATTACATAGACAATACTCTTTTTCTAGTTATAATATCATGAATAAGATATCTCTGAAGATTCTTGTCAAATTGTCAAATCTTGTCATATGCAATGAGATTTTTTCAGTTAATCGTTATGTTCAATTGATTTATGAGTTTAGATTTAAGTTTACTTAGTGGATATAGTAACTTGAGCAAGGTCCACTCAAGGTAACTATTCTCCACCATTAATTTTTGTTGTTATAGTAGATGCTTTTAATTTTAGCATTCATCTTAATTAGATTCTTCATTTCCTATATGAGAATGAAATCATGAATGAGATATTTTCTTGTACTTTTTTTTTTTTTTATCTTAATATGTCAACCTTTGGAGTGAGTCAAGTCATAGTTAATAGTTATAGTAATTACAAATTTTAGGTTTTAATAGGTAACTAGCTATAGTCTTTAGTTATAGGTATGTGTAGCAATAGTTCTAGAATTAATCTTTTTCCTATTTCAAAATTCTATGTTTTTCCCACATGTGTACACATTTACTAGATGATATAGGTATTATAGAATCTCTGGATGCACATATAGTTCCAACATCATCACATTCTTATGTTAGCCCTGGTTGATAATTAAATGGAGTCCTTATAAGGGTTTAGTAAATTGTTTAGTTAGGAACCACCTTTGATTTGTGTTTTTATCAAATTTATTGAGCATTAGTTGGGCCTTACATTTTTTTAATTTTGGTTGTGGATGTTGCTACATTCAAGTTTCTTCTATGTTATTTCAAGATTTCTTAGTTTAGATTTTTGTTTCAAACATTAGGATCATCAGGTTTTAATCCATCAATACTGAAAATTTTTACTAACATTATGTAGGAAGGGATGACACAAAAATTCATAACTCTTGTATACAAAGGTAGTGAGATGCTTTGGGAAGATTTATCCCCTCAACACATGAAGCTAAAGAGGATATTGGTGATCACAATGAACAAAGTGAGGGTATTCCTAAAGAAGAACTTTCCCTTTCACCAACATCCAATGCAAATATAGAGGAGACCTTCTAAACCATGGTTGATGCAGTTGTGGATGACTCACTAGAACATGTAACTTTTGAGTTCCCCATTTCCAACCAAGAGAGGGAAACTGCATTGAAGAGCATACCTCCTTCAACGTTGCCAATCTTTTATGGTTTGGTTACTGAGGATCTAGATACCTTCTTCTTTGAGTTTGATGTTTCGTGTAGAAGCTATGATTATACAACAAATGCACATAGGTTCAAACTATTTATAGCAACCTTGAAGGATGTTGCTTTAAGATGGTTTATAGGTTTGGGAACAGATGTTATTCTTGATTGGAATACTATGAAGACAAAGTTCTTGGAGAAGTACTAGGACTATTACAGAGGAATTAATAGAAGAAGAGGAAATTTTTAGGATGTCTCAAAAAAGAGGATGCATCTTTGGAAGACTACATGGAGAGATTCCAGTTTTATCTTAAGAAGTCCCACCTAAATAGGCTCTTTGATGAGTCCCTAAAGCTAATATTATTAAGGGGGGTAATGAGGACTATATGGATGCACTTAATCTCATTGGGGTGGGAGATATTTTGCGAGCACCATTTGAGTATCATGCAAGAAATAATTAAGGTCTTTCACAAAGAAGTTCAAAGGAGATAGAACATCTTCCATCAACAAGACATCAAATGGGGTCTCTAGAGTGGAGCTAAATAACCTATTGTCAAACATGAAAGAAGACATCATAATCCATTTGGCTACCCAATTGGACACTATACATGTGAAGAAGAATAAAGAAGAGGTAAATGAAATCCTTACTGGATACTACCCTAACTACAAACAAAGAAAAGCTAATTGGAAGTGCAAAAGAGTGACAAGTATTTTTTAGGACAGAACAAGGAAAACAAATTTTTCAGGCATTGGAGGGTGAAGATGGACAAGTTTTCTATGTTTCTCAAAGGAAACTATGGCATACAAGATAAGCTATACCTCAATATCCTGTAAATTATATGCCATTTCCAATTAACAATAAAAAATTATCTAGTTGGAACCCTCGGCCTTGGGAAAATACACAGAAACAATGGAAAAACCCTCAACTAAACTAGAACCAATAGCAAAAAAATATGTGGCTGCAACAAAACTATCAAGGATCCAACTACAACCCCCAATGTCCACCAAGAAAAACCAATGGCATCCTCAATGGAAAAAATGCCATCAATGGAAAAACTAAAATATGAATTACCAATAGCCACAATAACAAGCCATTATGCCCAATCTAACAAATTCCTCACCTCAGCCACCTAAAGCACCTCAACTTTTAGCCCAACCTACACCTAACCCAAATAGCAATCCTGTTCAACATGCCTATACTAATGAGGCTATTCAATACCCTACTTATGGGGTAGAGGTGAGTGATGTCCACCTCAGATCAAGGAAACATTTGGTTGGACCGTCATCCCCTCAAATCATATAGTGGGTTGATGAGGACCCCTAGTAGGGACATTAGACAACCAACCTAAGGGGGATAAGTCAAACTAGGACCACCCAACTAATACAAGTCCAAAACCTCCTTTCCTTGAAATATTAGTTGTGCAAAGACATCAAATCCAAGCTTAAATTGGCTTGTTGGGACAACTTAATGATGTGTGTATAAATAAACCCCTCATTCAATCCATGAAGGAGATTCCCATCTACACTAAAATAGTGAGAGAAATTTGCCTTAAAAATCCAAGAAGGAAGAGAAAATACCCTCAGACTATAAATGTCTTAGGGGAACTTGCTGACATTATGTTGGAAAACATAACTATCCCTAAGTATGAAGATCTTGGGAGTCCTATAGTAGATTTTAAGATAAATGGCACTCTCATAAAGAATACCTTGACTAATTTGGGGAAGCTATTAATGTGATGACTAAGGAAATAATGTAGCTATTATAGTTAATAAACCTTAGACCCACACCCATTGTTCT